>JAWWEV010000134.1:16101599-16113134 GCA_035583235.1 Hafferia zeledoni
TCCATTGTTTGTGGGAAATGAATAGAGGGGGTAGAATACACAGCCTTGATCACCCCCACACAGTGCCAACTGGTCCCTCCTGCAAAACTAGGACATCCTGTTATATACAAAGTATTAACTTGTAAATAAGCAGATCAACTTTTATTTCTTTAGCATATTCAGATCACATAGAAGAAACAAAAAGAAAACATGCTGTAATGCCAAAAGCACATCATTACAATAAAGTCTGTGCAATAAAACAGAATAAAATAGAACTATAAGGATATGAATATTATTACACTCCTGATGCCTAATCTGGCAACATTTTGCATCAGCACAACTGATATATATTTTATGCCTTATTTGTTTCCTTTTCTTCTAACAAATTCTGTGTATGCAAAACTAAATCATGAACGAGACACATCCTTTCCTCTCCCAGTAGCTCTGTAATATGCAGTTTGTCCAATATAAAATCCATCTTTATTTAAAAAACTCACTATTATATATAGCCACCAGGTGACATATAAAGGAAAAAATCCTACATTTAGGGTTGCTCATTGGTTGTAAATAACTTACTGAATATTCAGCAGTGCAACTTTGATTGGGTTACATAAAGTTACTTGAAGCTACCTTAACACTTTAAGGATAAGCTATTCACTCTGCAGAGAATACTGCCATCTTGCTCATTCCTTGGAGGAACACTGCAAAAAGAACAATTAATCCACAGGCTGACCACATTGCTGCCCTTGAGGGCTGCTCTTTTTTCACCCATAGCAGAGGGCACAGTGATGACATAGATGGTAGATATGTTCAGTGTATGTTCAAACTGGTACCAAAACAGCATCACAATGAGTAAGCAACACTGAGCCTTCCTATAGAAATGTTGTTTCTGAAAAGAACTTCATTCCACTGCTTCCATTGAAATTTGTAAGAACTCACCTGGCAAACGTAAAAACAACAGTGCTCAGTAGGGAGCTGCTACCATCTGTCTTCAGTGACTGACTCTGTAAAATAATTGCTTCTTTTATTGCTCTACAGGAAAAAAAAGAGCTAAAAAATTATGAACACTCCTGTTTTGTAGTAAATTCTATGATAACAAATAAAATCTTTTCTTATTATATATAATAAAGTTTGTGTTGTTTAAATCTATAAATAAATAGGCACAAGAAGAAATGGGGAAATGACTGGCAATAAAATGAAAGAAAACTGGGACTCTGGGATGCTATATTCACTATCCAACAGAAATTATAACAGTATGGACATTATAGGATGAAATGCAGTGGGGCTGCTTCCTGGATGGAATGTGGTTGGGATGCCCAAAACAACTGTGACACCCTCACACACAACATGTGCTAAGAGAAATGATATGGTGGGTGGAGTAGAATGAAGACACAGTGTCCAGGCTCTGCTGACACCCTTGCAGGGAAGGCCACTTGATAGTACCTTGTAGCTGATAAACAGCACACCGCCTGTCAACCAAGGGAGAGAGGAGAAAGTGTCTCATTTCTGAACCAGAAACTGTGGTGAAATAATTTTCCTCAGATGAACTTGGTTCATTATAAACTAATTACAGTACTAACTCACATCTCACTCCCAAAGTTGCCCTTCTCCAAGGTATGACCACCCATCACTGAGCATGTGCTCTATATTTTATTGACTATATCTTTGAAAGCCAACCAAGAGAATTTTACACCAATCACTCACAAAGGTTTGTATGACTAGAGTCACTCAAGGTCCACCTAAACATAAAGAAAGAGTATAGAAATAAGAATGGGGAGACTCCATCAAAAATTCTGGGCTCAGTTGATGGGCTGAACCTGTCTTCTACTCCCCGAGGACACCTATTGGTTAAGTGCCTTATTCCCTGCATGCTAAATTATTATCTCAAGCTGGTTTTCACTGGGGATTAGAGCTTGTCTGTATATTGTTTTTAATACGTTTTTACAGTCATGTACTATCTCCAGCAATCTTTGAAGCTTCATCTATCACAATTATTTATCATATTAATAACACATATTATTCCATAAACTGTTAGTGTGAGTCCTTCAAGCGTGCTAAGCCATCACTATCAGCGTGTAACATAACCAAAAATGCAGAGATCTGTATGTTGTTGGTATGCGTCCCTGACCAAGTTAGTCAAACTGTCCTCTAATCCAGTGAACTGTTCAGTGAAAGGTCCACATAATGAGTTGTGGACAGACTGGTCAAGCACAAGGATCTCCGTTTTCTGGGGACACTGACAGATCAATCAAACACAGAGTTTGAGGAAATCCTCCTTTCTGATTGCAAAGGGCTACTGTTAAGACGAAAAATGCCATTCAAAATAACTTAGTGAAATCTTAGGACACACTGATCATTCACTGTGTAACAGAATAAAAGAAGAAAAAAAAAAAAAAAGGATAATTCCACAACAAACTGATGGAAACAATTCTGAAAGCAAATATATATACAGAAAGATATTGTTTTATGGTAGCAAGATATTTCCATAATCAGAACCATTAGATTTAGTCTTGCATACTGAAATCAATATTCTAGTTGGCTGCTGGCATAAAGCTGAGCTAAATGAAGCATGAAATTACAGGCAGGTATTCTTATGCTATTTGCTACTTAAGTGCATCTGCATTTTTTCACCGAGTTCTCAAATTACTTTATAAATACCAATATTCCGTGTTACAGATGGGGAGACTGAGATGCTGAATAATGACATTTGCTGTAAAGGAATAACAAGCAGTTTAGTAACAGAGGTTTCACACCTACTGGGGCTTAATTCAAAAAGTACTACCTCATGAGCCGTGCTCCCATGGCATGAGTATGCAAATAACTTCACCAGTAGCAGGGGAGGAATTGTCAGCCAAGATCATCAACTCTTGCATGTTTTTATTTCCCTGACAAATCCACTCTGTAGCTGTAGGTTGTCAAACAAAAAGCATTAAATTCCCTTTGTTGTAATAAGCAAGAGACTAATGAAATATTATTTCAGAGTTCAAGCTAATCCAAAGGAGATGGTTTGGAGTAGTTTTGGGGGTTTTTTTGCTTAAAGGGGTTAGGTAGGTGATAATTTTCTACTCCATTCTATTCCATGTCTGATGTTAGTTTCCTTCACCTGCTTTTATGGCAAGGGCATCAGAGTAGCTTCACCATGGCAGGAAATAAAAAAGCATTTAAGAAGTTAGCTTACTGGAGACCACATTGCAACAGTATCCCAAACCTCAAATTTGGTAGCTGGACACCTAGAGAGCTGGGTAGGGTGGAGTGAGTCACATTCAGAGTCCTTGCCCAGGGACTGTTTTCAGTGGTTAATAATTTACTGTAATATACAGAAATAGCCTCGTGTATTAAACAAGTATTCTAAGTTTCTGAATGTTTGATTTTTTTCATACGGAAACATTTTCAAGCTTTTGAGGGGGTTTTTTATGCTTTTTGAGATCTGTAAAGACATACGCCTGTAAGAGTAAAGGAAGTAAACAAATAATCTTCTACATCACAAGAGAAAAAAATCCCTAGAAGTTTCCCAGACTAAAGGAGTACTTTTTAGAGCTGCATCTTTGCATTTTATTTTACAGTAAACTTAAAACATGAAGTATCCAATGACATAGAACACTGGAGATACCTTGTTTGCTGATTGTAAATTTAAGGAATAATTCATGATGGGGGAAGAAATTGTGTTTCCTAAGAAATTTAACATGTTTTTGCCACAGGAAGTAAGAAAAATATTTGAAGAGATGGAACTACAATGTCTGCATAGTGAGTAGCAAGGCTTTGGGATGAGTTAAAAACCAGCCATTTTTACCAGCATGCATTCTCAGACAATACAAAAATTCACCAGCTATACTATGAATTGCCATCAGAAACCAAGAGCAAACAAAACCCCCAAAACCACACACAAAACCCTTCAAACCAAACCCAAACCCTCCAGAAAACACATAGCAAACCTTTGCATCAAAATGAAGTGTAAAATCTCAAATTTTGAGAGAGAATAGACTTCCAAGATACAGAATTTTTGAATGATGAAACATATTGAATATTAAATTTTGATCAAAAACCCTGAAACCAAACCAAAAAAGAGATCAGTCATGTTTGCAATTGCCATTTTTTTTTGAAAACTGTAATTCAAAAAATGTGAGTTTAGGATAGCAATTTGTCTTTATTAGCAATATTATTGGTGTTGCAGACAATGAAAAAAAAGTTTCTACTACCACTTTTTTTTAAACCTAAATTTCCACCAACCAGAAAATGAATCTCCAACAACAATGAAAATCTTCAATCCATTTTATTTCAATCTACAGGTATTCTAATTCCTGCACATTTCCCTCATTTCTTTATATGAAACTCCTCCATCAGCAATTTTACATATTATTTCTAGCTAATACCACCACCTTTGGTGGAGAACAAATGAAACACCGGAAGAGCCAAAGAAATCTTTACAAAAGCTTCAATCCTAGTTTGTAGTTTCTAGTACCTTAAATCTGGGACATCCAACTAAAGATGCACTCTACAGGTTTAAGTAATATTAGGAGCCTGTATGATAAAAGAAGTGAAAATTTTCTTTGAGTAAATTCTTGTCCTGAATTTGAATAATTAGGATTTTTGGCTCAGGAGAATGACTGGCAACTAAAATTTGTAAGATCCACGAATCTGGCCCTCCACCACTGCACCCTTACATCGAGCCTTCTATGCATTGTCAGATACAATATATCATATTTATTAATACTTCCTTCTGAATGCCTTATATAAAAGTAGGAAAAATATCAATAAGGAAAAAAATTACCTATTTATTTAACTCAGAAAGCAATCATTATCTCTCACAAATCAGCATATTCACTTTTCAAAATATGGGGATGCAGTAACAACTAGGTCAAATGTGTTATGTTTTTGGCTTTTTAAGTAGCAGAAATAGGCAAATTAAGAAATATAGATTTGTTTACACTCTTTAAACAGATATACAGCAGAGGATGGAGAACTGAGGCAATATTTATATAAAGCATGAGATAAAATGCTACATTTTATATGCAAATAGCAGTCAGATAATAAGATATATTGTGTGTTAAACAAAGCTAGAACAATAAATCTACAAAAAAGTATTATAGTAATGGGGCACAGTGGTCAAATTGTGAATTCCTAAGAACAGACTGAGGAGATAAAGCAGTTTCAAAGACAGTCCAGCATTGTTTTCTCAGCTAGTCTTGTCACAGAAAGTCTTTCAGTACAAGGCTACTCATGAAATACAAGTTTTATCTGGGAACTGGAGTCAAATATTCTTATGGGTCACTTCCTTCTTGAGGTGTTCTATGATTCTATGATTTGTAAATTTATTGCCTTTTTCAGTATCAACTTCAGCAGGCTGCCCTGGAGATTTATGACACCAATTTCTCTCAACATTCTACTTTTATTTAGACTATGACAAGCCCATAAACATGCAAAGTAAGAAAATTCCAGATTTGACTTGCATAGGAAGTTCTTAAATCAAAACAACTCTGAGCAGACTTAGATCTCAAGGGTGCAACAACAACAACAACAACAACAAAAATAATGAAATTAAATTAATTCTTTTAATTAATATGTTATTCTCTCTGATTAAGCAAGACAACTAGTTCCTATGCTTGAATCATCTCCTTATGAACTACTCAACACCAGTACGTCTATGTCCAGCATGGAGCAGCAGAACACTTGAGCACAGGCAAGAACATCTTTTGTGCTATTCTCATGCAAATGCTGAGATGTTCACTTAAGTGAAGATAGTGCAGCATATGGCAACAATATGCCTTTGATAGCACTGTCCTTGCCTTACTGGTGCATATTTTGCAACAGTGTAGAGGCTGAAGACAGGCTGAAATAAAAGACCAGCATATTCATCTTCTGAAGCAGGCTTTTTTGTTTTAAAAATCTTTAACTAGAATGTATTTGGTGAAAGGAGCACACCACAGATGCCCCCTCAAGGCAGTCCAGAATTCCTATCTGTAAATGGCACATAAGGTTTAATCAGCATATGAGAAAGAAAGAGGGAAGCACTTGCTGACCTGCTCTACCCAAACCAAAGACAATTTCATTCTTCTTAAGATGAAGTAACTAAGTAAGCAACTCCTATTTTATTTTAGGGAAAATGCAAGGCAGGCAACCATCCCTACTGAATTGAACTATCCTGGACTTCTTTCTGAAGCTGCAGTCCTCAGTGGAGGCTGGGATCTGCTAAATTAAAACATTAAAATATTACTTAAGTAATCACCATTTTATAAACAGGATAACAGTTTCCTCTGTAGCCAAATCTACATATGTGAGACAACAAGACCATGTTTTCATATTTTAAATGTTAACTCTTCTATAGACATACTTCATTTAAGATGGTGCCTTGTTAACATGCCAAGTTTCAAGTAGTTGCACTATAAGAAAGAATACTGGATTGTATCCTCAGCTGCTATAAATAATTCACTTCAACAGAAATAATTCAATGCACATCAGCTACAGATCTAGCACATTGTTTCTTGCTGAACATGCATAGGTAGAAGTGCTTTGAAAAAGCACCATATATAAGGTCCCTGTCATTCATTTCAGGAATTTATTTTCATGATGATTGGTCAAAGTTGGCTTTTCCCTTTCATTTCCCCTGCTTTATTGGTAGCTATTATGGACAATTTTATGTCTTTCTATAGAAAGCTGTAATTGAAACCGAAAACATAGTTACTTGAAGTGGATATTTATTGTGCTGAGGACTGGAATGCTGAGTCAGAAGTTGATTGAGAATATCCTTCCTAAATGACTGGCTTCGTATCTTGTGGGTTTGAGATGATGGCAGAAAGACTTTTTCATTACTATCATTGGTTTAAAAGAATTTCAGGAGATAAATGCAGCCCTGAAAGAAAATCCTTGTCATCTTCTGTGCTGTTTCTATTCCTATTCCTCCCTACTGCAGTATTTGCAATACCCCTGAGTTCAGAACAGCTGCAGGAACTTTTAGCAGAAAAGGGCTGGCTCTATGAAATAAGTCACCTGAGAGCTTTGAACACCATTCTAGCTCTAAGTGCTTCAAATGCCTTCAGTCCATCAAGCAGGTGTCTAGTAAACATTAGGGAGGCATATGGAACACCATCCTCATTAGGTCAGGGATCCTGGTGGCATGCTAGAAAAGCAAAGACAAGTGTGACTCTTGTGCCCTATACGCTTGCTTTCCTGCTACTTCTACCATTTCAGTTCCAATACACAGTGAAAACATACCAGGCTTACACTACATGGTTGCAGGAAAAAAAGCCAGAAGGCTGTTTTTATGAAGCTGATCCCATAGGACATCTCCATGCCTGCAACAGCAGACTGTGACTGAGGTGATCAGGCTCTTCTACAAAACATGCAAAACAAACATGGGGGAGGTATTCACAAATGCCAGATAAAAGTGCTTCTATATTTAGAGATACTATACCTCAGAAACATTAAATGAGAACCTGTGACTGCACAATGTCAACTTTCAGGTCATTTCTTTCCCTTTTTCCAGACAGAAGCAGAGGTCCCCACAACTGATAGATTCATCCTTTATTCAATATATAGAGAACTCAGTTACTCCCTTGGAATTACTGCAAGCCTATGCTTCATAGTGGCCGCTCTAAAATCACTTGGATCAGACATACCACCTTTGTTTCTGCAATGATGGTAGAGACCTCCTTGGTCAACTGGAGAAACAGCAGCTCACAGTGAGCTCTGGAATCAGCAGGACAAGAATATGGATCTAATATATGCAAATGGACTTGCATTGCCAGGAGGTCTTTGAAACATTTTCCTCTTACCCTACTGCACTATAAGAGAACAGGAACAACTCAACGAACTTCTTCATTCTGAAGCCACTGCATTTATATTGCAGAGGTATGTAAGTCTTTCCCACCTGTGCTAATCTAACATGTCCCTGAAATAATTTTGCAGGGCAAATGTCTATGCCTCCACAAATAAAAGAGACAAAATTAGAGCAGAATTACTGAGGGTCTCCTTGGTATTTTGCAGGACATAAGTTTTCTATTCTTTAAAGGCAAAAGTCGTTATCCATTTCTCTTCAATATGTGGCCTTCCTTCAATATATGAAAGAACAGTAAAATGCAAGATAAAAAGCAAATACAACTAAATATGATCTCTAACCAAAATTATGAGCAGATTCTTCCAAATTTCAAAGTGAATTAATGAAATAAATTATCAGGAAAACATTATACCTTTTGTTAGGTACTTTCTTCCCATAGCTAATCTCTTTTCATAGCAGTTAGATGGCACATCAGCCGATTCATTCTTCACTGCTGAATTTTTAAAAATAAATTTTGGAATGACATTTCAGCATTAAAAAAATCAAACAAATAAACCAAGAAAGAAAGGCCTAGTCTATATACTATATATCTGTTCCTTAGGTGAGAATCTGCTAGAGGCAGGTGGAAGTTCCCATCTAAGTTGAGGGAAACCCCAACTCTTTAGCTACTGCACTTAAATCCCTGAAGAATTTCACTACTACACTTAAATTACTGCCCACCTGGAGATGTATATTTGGGTCCATTGCAACTAGTGGAGCTGGTTGTCTTAATCTTTTAAATCAATGGCATTGGAGAAAGTTTTGGGAGGAATTTAGGGACTTCTTCAGAACACACACAGGAAGTCTCCTTAAGCATTCTTCCATTTTTCATGCAGTGACCCCACCAACAATTAGCATGTCCTTCCTTCTCCTACATCAAACATCAGTAAAGTTTTCATATAGCAGAGTTCAAACTTCAACAGAAGTACAAGAATTCAAAGCAATGGAAAGCCTATGTGGACCTAATACTACTGATTTTGAAGAAGTTACTGCAACCTTTCTCAGGAAGTAAGCCTATCACTCACCCCAGTGTCCTTGAAATCCACTTTAGATAAAAACAGCAATTACTTGCTGCAACAGATTCACAATGTGATTAATAGTACACTAAACATTGAAATCTTAGCTAAGTGACATTAAGGATTGATTATAGACATATAATTCTTTAGACACAAACTGTTGACCAAGTCCAAACTAAGTATGGATCCAGCCACACCGAAACTCCCCTCAGAAGAGAGTTTAGAAAACAGGGGAGTCCTTTCTGAAACTCTTGACTTAATGAGAGAGTGTCCCTGCCAGTTTTATCTGACCCTGTCCTCTACTCAGCAAACAATTAAGAGTACCTTGCCATTGCATCTTGTTACACTGCTGCCACACCTACAATCAAATTTTGTTGAATCACTGTTTTACATCAATAAAAATATTGCTACTTCTCTTGCAAGTGAAGGCACAACTGCATCCATGACATCTGGGTGTAAGATTTCAATTACAGCAATTAATTTTCTAGAACTCTATCACCCAACCAAAAGTATGTCTTAAAAATTTTTCTTTCAAGCAGCTACAATGAAAATGTGAATGGCTAAATCAGGCATAGGTGTAGTAAACCCCAAAAAGACACTGAAGAGAACTTTTACCTAAAAACTGTGGATAAACAAACTTAGTTTTAACCTTTAACTCAGTTTCTTTTGATTAAGCTCTCATGGGGATCTTTGAACAGGTGCAGATGTTTAGCTTGTTATGGTAGACCAGTAGTTTTGACAGTAATAGATTGGGACAAATAAATGTTGACCTTGACTTTGGTTAACCCAGGGATATCAAAAGCTGTGTCTAAGAAAGATCTGGAAATGTTTATGTGAGAATGTTTATGTGCAAAAAATATAAAAACAATACATGGGCAGTTCTACCTCAAAGGCTAATGTAAGAAATGAACAGTCAGAGTACCACAGAAAGTTGTGTGTGGCTTCTTTGGGTTTTGTGTTTGTTTTTGTTTTTCTTTTTTATTATTATTAAAATTAATCTAGGGACGGGGAATAAAATTAACCATAAAAAATACAGTTCAACAAAAAAACGTTATTCTAAATACAAGAGGAACACTCCCAGTAACCAACTTTTTATTATTTACACTCCTTTCAATTAGAACTAACAGTGATTTTTATCCAAGAAGCTGCAAAAGAAAATAATTAATGTAACACATTAAGGCAAGCATTGTTACTTTTATTCTGATGGAGAACAAAGAACTTCACAGTGTAGTAAAGGGACTAGTCATATGCATTCTATATTTACATAATATCTGACAATGATGAGTTGATCAGATTTCAATGTGTGCTCAGTTTACACAATTATAAACAGATCTAAAAATACAGCCCTAGTTTATGGACTGCCCATAGACAGCTTATTTCCTTGTTACACACAAACAAGGCCTCACTTAAGCAGAAGCAACAAGCACAGTTAGAGAAACAAACAACACTTGATACTCCAGGCTTTTCTGTAAAAAAAAAGAGATAGTATCTTTTCATTCCTAACCCCAAAATGTAGGAAAACACTTCCAGTGTGCAGACACAAAGCTGATTAAAGAGTTCAACTGTCAGTGAAGCAGTTTACTGGGAACTAGTTAGCTGAATATCACAACAGAACAGCTTCCTATGAGTTGGCCTAAATTTGCCAAAAGCACAGAAATATTTCATAGTTTTTAAGAACTGGCAAGAATTCAGGGACTACAGGTAATGAGAAGAAAATGATGAATTCACTCCCAAGTGTAGACACTTAAAGACAATGAACACAGAAGGAAAAAAAGACCTCAGAAAGTTTGGGGAGCTGGGTGGGGTGGAGGAATGTATCTTTCCTCAAATAATACCCCTGAAGTTTGAAAAACAATTCACTGAGTTATGCCAGTTGTTATTAGCCCTATCCAATTTGTGAAGCAAAGGGCCAGTGGAGTTTAATTGCATATTTGGAACAGCAGATAAACAATGCTGAGAAACACAATATGAATGGTAGACTATTTTGACAGAGAAAACTGAAATATACAAGAAGAACAAGCATTCAAGTTCCCAAACATCACATCTTCATTGCTGGTGAATTAGGAAGTCCACTTCCCTAACTTTCCTTAGCTACTTAATATAATTCATACTAAGACTAATCTAAACTGTCATAGCCTGACTACAGACCTACCTTGAGATGACAGGAGTGACAGATTCTGATTACAGGACATCTTATCTTAGATGTTTGTAAACAATCAGATTATGACATTGGCAGTGCCACCTGCTAGGACATCCCCTTGATGTCTGTTTGTTTGGAACACTCAGCTCTGGAATATAATGGTAAGCAACACCTCCCCTTTTGACTTGCCTGGACTTGAATACACATGATCAGTGTCAAATAACTACAAAGAAAATGTAGCAGTATTCTGATAGAACTTAAATTTTCATCCTTCACAAGCTTGACTCTTGGAGCTCAGTGCTCTTTGTCTTCTGGCCATGCAGAAACAGCTCACTCTCTGTCATAACTTTCTGCCATTAGGAAGCACCATCAGACTGTTACCTATCCCACAGAAAGCAGCATGTATGCAAGTAGCTGCCAGCTTAGAAATATATTTCAAGGAACTAGTAGGGACAAACATGAATAAACCATCCTCTTCATGAAAAACTTCTGACAATACTTCAAGCATAGTGATTATTTTACTTTACCAAAGCTGTCTTCAGGAAAAAAAAAAAAAAAAAAAAATGAAAGAAAAGAAACGAAAAGAGAAA
>JAWWEV010000134.1:16119534-16195972 GCA_035583235.1 Hafferia zeledoni
GGGGAGTTGAAAGCAACTCCCCTCTGTGTCAGTGTATTTACTGTATTATTATTATTATTAAATTGTGGCTCTGATTTGTAATCTCTCTCGTGTTGAGTTAATTTCTCCTGTTGGTTTACCTTGAAACCAGCACATACTTCCAAAGAAAAAATTACATGTCATTTAAAAAGCCAAAAGCACTTCAGGACCATGCTGTCTTTATTCCCTACAGAGAAAAAGTCAAGTCAATATCACATTTTATCATAAAGGTGAAGCCTTTTCAGAAAAACAATGGACAGAAAGAACTGAAAGATTACAACAAGGATCTCTCAACACCCAAGAATGGTAATAAACCCTTACAAGGACAGTTTCAGGTGAATGTATTAGCTAGAAAGAGCAAAGCAAGACAGACTATACTAATGAGCTGTAGACTGTCACACAGGAACAGTTATGTCCTTGAAAGAAGAGCACCTGAGCACCATAGACAGACGTGGATCTCATTATGCCCTTTCCGTCAAATAAGAGTCCTTTACTAGACTGTTTCTTTGGCAAATACTCAAGTTATCTCTTCCCTTTTTCCTGAACAAACAAGTAACTGAATTTATTTAGTTTTGATACAAGGCATGGTCTCAAAACACAAACTCAGTTTTGCAGAGAAAAATATTTTTCAAAGCTGACATCTAGACTGTACACAAGTATTATATTTTGCTATACATGCTTAACTAATATTTTCTTGTTCAGTCCACTCAAACTGGGGTATCACACCAGATTATATTCACAAGTTGAGAAAGAAACAGAAGCAGGTCTCAGTTGTACATAGTACTAACACTACCCTTTCTCCTAGCAGTCTCTACATAGTCACATTGCTTTCTGATATGAGGAAGCTATGAGGAGTAAACAGAGTATTAGAAATAAGTTTAGAGCAGTTTTGTTTTTCTTGACAGTAGCTTACAACCTGAAAAAGGAGAAGGAAATGCAGAATATTTTCTTTATTTAAAAAAAAAAAAAAAAAGAGAGAGAGATCCCTTGCCTTGGGTTTGCATGAGAAGATTTTGGTAGAGGGAGTTGTTGTAAGGATGACTTCTGTGAGAAGGTGCTAGGAGCTTTCACCATGTCTAATGGAGTCAGCTGGCTACAAGATGGACCCACCACTGACCAAGGCTCATTTCCCCAGATTGACTTTTTTTTTTTTTTTTTTTTTTCCTCTGTGATGGTAATAGCTGAGTGATCTTCCTCTCCTTATCTTGACCTCTGAGGTTTTTGTAATTTCTTTTCTCCCTCTGTCCCACAGAGGAGCAGGAGTGATAGAATGGCTTGATGGACACCTGGTGTGCAACAAAGGTCATCCCACCACATCCCTCTAGCTCAAATAGTGTTGCATACTAGAAGCAGTCCAACCAATTTTAAAGATGAAAACACGCAGGAGAAAATACCATATGGGTTTCCTGTAATGCCAGTAGAAAGCGATGTCACAACTGCCCTCTTTCAGCATCTATGTCATTGGAGACTCTTGTTTTGCAGGGGGACACTGGTCATGTTGATGAGTAGCACAAAAGTTCCAAAGAAGGCTTCTGCAGCCTAGGCTGCACTGTCTCTCCAATGCCATGTGCTCTAAAGCCATCCTAAGCATTCCTTTACCATCCCAAGGACTATTAAAAAACATTCATTAAAGCTAAAGACTGCAGTTTTGCCTTCATTATGTACTCCTCTTGAAGTCTGATGTACTCTCAAACCCTGAAGTACACTAGATCATTTGATCTGGCTGCTGAAAAAAATAGAAGCATCACGAGAGTGCAATTAAGTAGGTTTTCTTCATCTGTTCACTTTCTGTCACTCTCTCAGTTTTTCCTATTTACTTTTCAGATTTGGTCTGTCATAGCAATGATACTCACTCTTCATTCCTATGCTAAGGTCTGATACACTTATGCATAATAGCACAAGGAATGGAAACTTCTGGTGGGAACCTTCCTCAACCTTTCATCCTACTCAACCTTTCATCACTTCTAGAGATTTGATGAAAATGAAGAGCCCAATTTGAAACAGCAATTATCTTCTCCATCCTTGTTTTCTCCATCTTAAAGAAAGGCAGACATGTACCAAACCATCTGAAGAATGCACTAACTGTCAGATTTGTTTGAAGTGTTGGAAACAATTGAAAGGTAAAATTTTCTAACACACTTTAGAAGGAAACCCAAGGTACCCACAAATTAAATGCTGCAAACAGTGTTTGCTGTAATGTTGGCAACTGGAAAATGTAAGCAGCAACTGCCAGTAAAAGACAGACATTCCTCCTTTTACTGCTCCCCACCAACAGCTTGTCTACCAGGCCTGTAGTTTCTGCAGCAGTACGGTTTCTGACACCTCAGCTTTCTACAGTGTACTCTCCTACTCTTTTTCACAAGTGCTAAAAACTCTCTTCTAGAGACAAACATCTGAGGCACAGACTGCAGTTGCAAGTTTAAAAAGCACTTGAATAAGATCCTTTAGACTGTCAAGATCTCTTTGAAAACACAGTAAGTGCTCCCAAGTGTATTACTCTCCAGAGTATTCAGTTGGCCTTAAACTGTCCCTGTCTCCTAATTCCTCACATCATTATTGGACTATTCTTTCTTTAAGCAAAGTTCCAAAGAAAAAATTGTCTCTATGCTAGAATATAGAATCAGTATAGAATGCTGACTTTAGGTATTATTAACCTTTGGCTAGCAAAATTCCCCCTTTTTTTTTTTTTTTTTCCCCCCACTGTGTCTAATCTGTCAGTTTAGCATAAGCTGTTAACAGCCTGGCCTGCGATATTTTTCATCACATCAAGCAGAAGGTATCTGGTTTCATTGCCTATGCCTCATGATGCATGCTGGTGGCTCTGACATAGTCCCTGACTTGTTTGACTTCTTTCAACAATATTTATGCTATGCTTTGCAAGACTTCTGTTTTGTACTTCCAGATACAATTTTCTCATATGAGGAAGCTCTAAGAGTGTCTGAAGACATCATTAGGAAATCCTCAAAAAAGTTAATGATTGAAGAAAAAGAACCTACACCACTTTAGACCAGCTGAATATGCTATGTTTTTTATAGATTTATTGCAAGTTGAGGAAAGACAGTGGGCCATTCTTTCAGATACAGAGGAAGAGCAGCAGACTCCTGTAGCAGAGCACTAGGCCACAATACAGGAGTATTTTAAGGCTTCTGGAGAAAATTACTTTAAAATTTCCTGAAAATGAAGTATAAACACTGTAAAGTTAACTCATTCACACACAGTATTTGCTCTGGAGAGGCAACACCATCCTGCCAGAACCTGCTTTTATGTGGCAGCTTTTTGGTCAGTATGAAAGCCAACCTGCCCAGGGTTAGAGAGGTCGAAACTCTCCTGCTATGGCAGGTGTACATCCAAACACCAACTCAGTGGTCTGCCAGCAGTCATTTATACCACAATTTCTACTAAACTTCCAGAGTTTTTCCTTCCCTATTTAATTTTCCAACAGATAGCCTAAATTTAGCTGAGCTCCAGAACTCTTCTTTCTGAGCATTCTGACTGTGTAGCTGTATTGATGAGAAAAGAAGGATTTGGGTATGTTCTAACCCACAATGAAACTCTCTTTTTTGCAGCTTCTGGCTCTATTAATGGCATGTTGATAAACCTGGTGAAAAGTGTTGCATAGACAAGTCAGCTGCACAGCAGGTGAAACAGAGGACTTTTGCAGAAAATAAATCTATCCCAAAGGCCTGGGTTCACATTTCCTGTAAGGTACATGCAGGAATACCCACATATGTAAACAGAAGGAAATATAGAAATGCCCATCCATCAGAGATGCTTTTTCCTTTGTAGTGCCACTTGATGGGAATTCTTCAAAACATATTGTATTGGCTGAGGTTACTAAAAGGTCATTAAACAAAGATCGTTCTGACTCAAGAATGTGACCAGAGAGTTGTAGCAGGTAGGAGGAAACTCCTCAGACAATTCTCTTTTGCAGCTTACCCCAAGTTGGCCTTAAACAAGCATATTTTATGTTACAATATTTTGGTTAGTTTCTAACAGTTCTGCAAGAGTAAAACAATAAGGGAAGGCCTGCTCTTCTGTTCAAGGCAGCTTAGGCAGTTCAGTGCTAGCAGAAACACAGCAGTTCGTAAAAAGAAAAAAAATAAAGAAACAACAAACCACAAAACTCTTCTGAACCCCAATCAAAACTTGCCTTTTGGTTACTCTTAATGGTTCTGAACTGAAATATATAAGGATTTTAATTAGGCTATAAACTTCTTATTAAAACAAAACCAATATTGACACCTTTAATGAGACAGATTCCTTAAAATTGGAGATGAGGGTGAAGACATTCACATGTTTCTTCTCCCATGTTAGCACTTCCTTTGTTATGAAGCCTAATAACTATTTAAGTCTCTGAGAAAGCCAGCAGTTCAATCCATGCAAAACATATAAGCTCTGAGCCTCAGATCCCAGGCTAAAGGATAAAAGACTGTAACACATGAATCATTCCTCAGAACACATTTGTTCCAATTCTCAGATGGAGTCATTGTGTGAATTAGCTCCAGTCAGTACTTGGTCTAATTTGATATAACTCTGTTGATATAGACATTCTAAAATGCAGCTGTCATCACTGGAGTCTATAGGATTTCTAATCTTCTAGGAGTCTGCCTAATAACTGTTGGCTGCTTCATTGTCTCAGAACTATAATTTGGCCAAGCAAATGAGTGCAATTTTGACATTCGCCCCTTAAAATCCATTATCTCTTTCAACAGTGTACAAAACACTGAAACAAACAAAGCAGGGGGAAAATTAATAACAGCCCTATAATGATATTATTCCAGGCATCTGCATTAAATCTGCTTCCATCCTCAATTTGCTATCAGCTGTTATCAACAGCCTGCTGAATACCACAGGATGTGGGAGAGTAAAGATAATAAATGCATACAGCTTTCTTTGTAAGTGGGCAATATTGTGAACAAACTGACAGAACAACACTGAGATCAGCAGGCCTCTCTTTATTGCTGAAGATTTTCTTGTGTGTTTACAGCACAAGAACTGATGGCAGTAAGTGTTTTGCACATTCTGTTACAGCAGTCCATCACAGTACATCACATGTATTTATGTAACTAGGGGGAGAAAAAAAGCTAAAAGTGTTTAACATGTTTTGAAACTTGTTTGTAGCATCACCGGAAATAGGCTGATGAAAGCTTAGCACTGAAATCAACAAGCTTTGTATAAGAAAACAACTTATAATTGCACAATTTTAAGGACAGAAATCCTGTTTTAATTAAAAATAGACACAGTAGAACCTGAAGTTATTAGAGGAAATTTCAACTCTGTGATTATTACTTTTTGTCTTCAGAGATAGAGAGCTGTTGACATTGTTTGACCAAAATGCTAGCAAAAGATCTTGCAAGATAGTTGCCAGGATGGTCCAGTTCTGTATATTCATTTTTCTCTCATGTTCCCCAAAGTTCATTTGGGGCCTAGTCTACTCTGGGAAATCTTAAGCTTTTTTTTTCTGAATTTTTAAATTTTCCTCACAGAAAACAGAAACAGAAAAATGAGTTTGCTTAAGAGGATGTTGTGAGAGATAGTGTTCAAAATCTTGCTGAAGTCAATATGCACTGCTCTCCTCTCACTCATCCAGATAGTTGTTTCATCAGATAGGTCAAGTATGATTTACCTTTGGTGAACCTATACTGACTATTCCTGATCACCTTTTTGTTATCAATGTAGACAGAAATGGCCTGCAGAATGAGGTGCTCCATCACCTTTTTAGGGATTGTGGTGAAGATGACTGGTCAGTTATTCCCTGGGTCCTCCTTCTTGTCTTTTTTGAAGACCAGATGACATTTGCTTTGTTCCAGTCCTCAGGTACCTCTCCTGAGCACCACAACCTTTCAAAGATGGTCATGAGCTGCTTCATTATGGTGTGTACCAACTGTCTCAGCAGTTGTAAATGCATCCTTGCCAGGGCATGTGGACTTGTGGATGTCAAGTTTGCCTGGGTGTTCTATAACTCAATCTTGGCCAAGGGAAATCCTTCTGGCATTCCTTTATTCTGGCCTCCTCAGTCAGAGATTCCTGAGGGCTGGTCTTGTTAGTGAAGACTAATGCAAAGAAGGCAACCAGTAACTCCGCCTTCTCTGAGGCCTCTGTTACTGGAGTCTCCCCTCCATTCAGTAACAGACCCACATTATCCTTAGTTTTCTTTTTCTTATTGATGTATTTGAAGAAGCCCTTCCTGTTGTCCTTGACATCCTTGGCTAGATTTAGTTCCAGATGGTCCATAGCCTTGCTTGGCTCATTTCTTTTTACTCTGAAAACCAAGTTCTACCTGTATAAGTTTTCCCATCACCTCAGAGCCAGAAGTCCTGCATAGGACACCATTTCTAATGTTACTTTTCTTCTATAAAAGAAGGTAGATGATTCATTTTTTCATTTTACCTTTTTATATTCTCTTGGTATGTGATGACTATGGAGAACTCTAGAACAGTAATTTCCTGGCACTTTATAACCTATTTGGTAAAATTCTCCAGCCAACAGTCCCTACAGATTTCTATTTGCCAAGAAATATCTGACCCACAAAGCAATTGTTAGTTGATTATTCTGTAAACTTAAATCCATGTAGAAACTCATTGGACTGAACCATGGCATTAGCCTGGAGAAGAGAAGGCTCTGGGGTGAAATTATTGTGGCCTTTCAGTACCTGAAGGGTGTCTACAAGAAAGTTGGAGGGGGTCTTTTTACAAGAGTATGTAGTGATAGGACTTGAGGGAATGGTTTTAAACTGAAGGTAGATTTATACTGGATATTAAGAATAAATTCTTTACTGAGAGAGTGCTAAGACACTGGAACAGGCTGCCCAGAGAAGTGGTGGATGCCCCATCCCTGAAACTGTTGGAGGCCAGATTGGATGGGACTTTGAGCAAACTGGTTTAGTGGAAGGGTCCTTGTCCATGGCAGGGGTGTTGGGACTAGATAATATTTAGGGTCCCTTCCAATCCAATTCATTCTATGACTGTCTAATTCTTATCTGACTTTTAAGAAGATTTGTCAAAGAACTGAATTTACCTTTTTTCTAGGCATCCCGTGTTTATTTTCTATTACTTCAGTTTTCTATATGCATGTGACCAAGCTGTGACAATACAGTCCTCTTTCTTTGCAGTTTTTGTGGTGCTTCTGTGTCTCAGGAGGAACAGTCAGTGTTACTTGTTCAGCTGCAGCAAAGACTGCTCATGCTTTATGGCCTGATTTTCTCCTTTGTCCTGCCAGAGGAATCAGCCTGTTTCCCACTCCTTCATTTTTTGGACAGCCTTGAGCTAATTGTGGGCACCCCCTTCTTCCAATCAAGAAAGAACTCCTACAGGCAACCTCACTGTCCTTCCTTCATCTTTTCTTTAAAGTTTCACTTTGGCCATAGCAACAAAAAGCACTTTCCCAGCCATTTGTGTTTCAAGTAGTCACCACAGCCTCAGTGCAACATCACCAGCCACATCCAAGTTTGTTTTGAGTTTCTACAAGGCTTAACCTCAAGTTTCATAACATTTCATAACACTTTAGCTCTGCTACCTTTGAAAATGGGGAAGATTCCCTCAACAGGACACGAGGTACAATCCCTTTGTGGGAATTTAAACAGGTCTACAGGAAGCATCAGTACTAAGAACCATTAGTCTGAAAGGCCCAGTTCCTGTTACCAGCTTCTGTTTAGCTTGGTGCATTTCAAACTATAGAACAGCAAAAATTCTTTCTCTCCAACATATGCTAAGTGTGGAGGACTAGCACTCAGATGCTGTAACTCCTGCCTGTCCTGCAGCTTCCTCCTTTTTAGGCTTTTGTCAGGGGTACTGGGCAATAGACATCTGCCATCTACAGAAGCAATTTAGTTTCTTTTTATTTGCACACCTCAAGACTGTCTTAGCTATTGAAGCTTCTCTATTTAAAGGGCATCATCTTTTAGAGAAATACTTTCACTCTCAGAACTAGCAGGGGAGTGATTTTTTAAGCATCAACTTTTTGCTTCTTCCAATCTTCAACTTACATCAAGAGCTTCAATACTCACCTGCCCCCGGTGTCTTTACTCGGTGTTTTCCTCTAAAGCTTGGTGAGAGAAGAACAGGTTTCTTGTTAGCAGATCAATCATCAATGGCCAGAGTTCAACCATATTTCTTCTACCTCACTGCTTTCTTCTTCCTTTCTTTCCTAGATACAAGATTCTACAACACCTGGATGCCTCCTTATAGCTTAGTCTCCTGTGCTCATCATTAGTGAGGCTCCCATGCACAGACAGCTCTCTTTAATCTTTGCTGTGCAAAAGCATCACAATTATCCTTCTCATTGCATTTCTCTTCTCAGCCTTTGCCCCCCCTCTGCCACTTCTTGTCACTTTTTTTGCTTTACTTCTTTTGTCCATTGATGTTCAGAGTTTTTTGACACACTTCTGATGCACAGAAATTTCATCTTATCTCTTAAGATCCCTGTTCTGTGAAAACAAATTAATCTGCATAGAGTTGGATAGCTTTGAAGGTAATAAAGGCATTTAAACAAGGGACAGAAGGTTAAGAAGAAACAGCTTGCTACTGGTAACTTTTTGACCCCTGTCTACAAGGAAAGAAGGAAAGGCTTCAACACAGTGATTTTATACTCCAAAAAATTTTATATTTTACCATCTTTAGAAGATGGGTATTATGATTCATTCTGTTGCACATTGTAATGTGTTATCAGTATGTATCCCTTTCACTAGGGAGAGTGGTACTTTATTTCATTCCTCTGGTGAACATGTATTAAAATCATCCTTTTCATGCATTGCACAGTATGTGACTGTATTAGGGCCATGACCTAGAAACCTTAATACTTTTGTTTATGAGGTTAAAGACCATTCATTTTGTCTGGAAATTCCCAAATCACTCCTTGGTGTTTTGGCCATCTTCTCACTCTCCCACAGTCCACATAGCCTAAGCAATTCCTTGTATAAAGACAGCAGTGTTTGTAAGGAGTTGTGGTATTTGTTAGATCAGTTGATACATCCAGAAAACACAGATCATCTTTTAGGGAAATTCTTAAATTTTTATCTAATTTTTCACAATTTATCTCAAATGGTATACCCTTTCAGATGTTGTCTTGGTTATATCTTTAGAACATTTTGTCTACATTCCTTGTACCATACGAAACAAGAACCTTCATGACCAGAAACCTGTGGACAGGTTAAAAAACCTACTGTTTTAAGTGAAAGTGTATTTTTTCACACTTCTACTCAAAGAAGAAGAAAGCACCAGCTGGAAAACAAAATTCTGCTAAGCCAGATTTAAATATTTGTACTTTCTTCTTTGAAAATACGGTGTCTTGGAATAACTGACTTTACGAAGGAAAGAAAAGAGCACTGGAAATGAGATGAGAGGGAAGATGCACACATCAGTAATTTATAGACATGTGTTCAGTTTGATCAGCTAGCTTGGATCCAAAATTTCTGCATGACAGTTATTCTGTGGAGATCCCATGGTTCTCTGAAATCTGAATGTGGAAAGGAGAAAATTCATCATTACATATTGATACTGTTGTGACATCTGCATATCTTCTAGACTTTAATATTCACCCCGTGAAGCAAGAAAGGACAATCTCCAACGGGCTCACAACTTCTAGCAGCATAGGCAGGCTTCAGTGACTTTCCAAAGATCTCTGTGGCAGAATAGAGATGGTTACACATGGGGCTTTCCAGAAGAGATGGTTACAAGAAGGAAATAGGAACCCCTGCTTGTAGCACTTTGTGATACTTCTATGTCACCTTGAAAGGTAATTGTTTCAGGAGTACTGTAACCCCAGAATCCCATAAAAATTTGCCAATCTATCAGTATTAAATGGACCCTCTTCAGGATTCACCATTAGATGCCAGAACACACTCTCTGAAACACAAAATTATTTGAAAAGTTTTGGATATTTTTTTCACCAAAGAAACATCTGCCTGATAAAAATCATTGGGGTATCAGTGAGGGAGTACCATGTTAGGGGGGACTGGCTCTTGAGACCCTTTCACAAAAGACTTTCAAAAACCATATTGAATTGATATCCACTACTTCCGAAATGCTTAGTCTCAGGCAATCTTTGTCCTTGACTCTATGTAACAGGAAGCTCATCACTGCAGAGAACTTGCTGGTTATCACCCAAGGAAACAGAACTGTTTGACCAGCTAGTTAAATATTTTAGTGGAGGTTTTTTCTTCATAAAAAATCCAGCATAATAATTGCTTTTTCATAAATTAAAAAAGCGCAAATGAAATAATTCACTTCACATACATATTTTTTATTTAACATATATATGATTTCCTTGCCCACTGTGCCCCTCCTCAAAAACTTTCAGTCCTTAGGGAAAAGCTGTATCACAATTTAAAAGAGATGTGAACAGTACACTGTCTCTAATGAAACATTTGATTTTTAAGTATATTTAAAAATGCAAAATTCTTCTTAAAAAGGAATTATGATCTTTCTGTAGCTGTGCTGGATTGGACAGATTCAACTAAAAAATTAAATTACCTACCAGAAGAGCAATCTTTCTGCTGAATGCCTTGCTTAAAGCAACTCTGAAAGGGCATAACAAAGAAAGAAATACATCTCTTGCTCCTGAAACAGTTGATTTAAACCCTCTTTTACTCCTTCAAAGCTCAGCTCCATATAGAATTGGACAGGTCTATGATGTGTGGAGGGAGTGTCCTTGAGTCTTAAAGGGAGCATGGCATTTCAGAAATGAACACATCCTTTCTAAGCAGAGGCTCCAAAATGGACAAGATAGAATGCTTTCTATCCTCTGCAATATTCAGCTGCTTAAAGAAACTGTATTTCTTATTGATTTTCATCAACTCCACTTGGCTTACAGCTCAAACCTTGAACATAACAGCTATTTTGGAAGCAGTTATTAAAAATAATATTCCCTTGGAGTGTAAGAGTGCATTTCAAATTAATGTAGTTATTTATTTCTTTGTTACTGTGTCTGATTTTGCTTTCTGTGAAGTCTTACACAGTTTTATCAGCTCTTGCCTTACTACAGATTTTGCAGTTTTTTCAAAATTTTGAGGCATGTTTGTTTTTTTCAAGTCTCATTCTGCATTCCTGTACTTCGTGGTATTTCCAGTTTCATTAAAACAACAAAAACAACGATCTGTTGTTCATGGCTGTGACTGACGGAAGAAGGTTTGGAAGAGTTGGGCAAGGAAGATGTTCCTGGGAAACTCAATGAATAATGCAGGGTGTGGATGATTCCAGCTGTTGCAAAGAAGCTGACTTCATCGCAGCACAAAGGGGACTGGAGGGTGCCCTTTGCTTTAGAGAAACAGTGTATGGATCAACTGGTGGTGTAAACTTTTCTCTCTCAGTTCACCAAAAGGGTGTGACTGCCCTGGGTTAATCAGACCAGTAAGCAGGGAATGAATATGCTCAATACAACCTATAGAGTATAAAATCAGGAGAAAAGAGATCTGAAGAGAGCGATGGCTTCAACCCATATATTCACAGCATCATGACAATGAACATATTACAGGGATGGGTAATGAGCATCACAATGGTATTTTGATTAAATTGTATATTGCAATTGCTATATATTTTGCTAAGTATAATTAACATTAATATTGTTTTATGCAATATATTCTGTTTCTCTTCAGAAAACCCATGTAAGAACCACTATCACTAAATAAGTAAATTTGTTATTAAACATTACACCCTCCACATGTGAAATATCTAAAACAAGCTGGTCAGTGGGTATTGAACTCTGAAAATGACTGTGAATAGACAACTTGAAAAAAATCCAGAAGGTTTAAAACCAGTCAAAAGGAGTTAAAACAGAAAAGAAACAAATTTTCAAATCCTTTCATTAAAATTTTATGGTAATTAAGTTAAAATTAACATAATTATTAGCTTAATAATAAAAATTTGGGGAGGCATGAATGATAATTGTAGTGAAATAATCTTGTGTCTGGTGGGAGCTGGCTTATGGACATGTCATCATCCCTCCACCATCTGAAGCAAACTGGACAGAAGTATGTGTCACTTTTTGAATTGATTCTAAGTTATATTACATTTTGAAAGGCACTCATTATCCCGTTTATGTCCACTAAATTTAATATGTTACAGAATTAATAATTATTATAGTATATATTGTGTTTTAATTATTATTAAATTATTGCATGTTAATATGTTATGTTTTATATAATTAAACTAGTATTGCTTAAATAATAGATGGAACTGTAACTTTGGGTATAAATCTAATACTTAGCTAATTTAGGCTGTTTATTTTATTCCTTGGATAATCAGACCGAACTTGACAAATCTAGGCAGCAATTCTTGTGTGCAATGTCTGAAAGAAGTTCTCAAGCAAAGGCTACCACATTTCGAAAAATAGTAATTTATGGGGAAAATATCTCTGCATGGCCTAGGGTTGTTGTTTATTCATTTGACTTCTTGCCAAGCAATGGGCCATAATTAAAGTAAGTTCTAGCTTGTTGTATGGGAGGGGGAGATTTTGGGAACTTTGGACTTTATTTTTCACAAGCCTGATAATTAATTCAATAATATATGTCATCTAAAAAAAAATTTTAAAAGTTCAAATTTTGGTAGACTTTTGAACTAGGTCCTCAGTATCATTCTGCTGAAGTCAGTGCAGAGGAGCATCAAAGAGGATTTGCTGTCTGTGACTTGGTTTTCACTTAAACTCCTACCTCTGTAACTAGTAATATATACTGCTCAAGGCATTTTGTTTATTTGATTATTTATAACAATTAAATAGATGTAAGGAATGAATCTAATTCTCTCTCTCAAAAAAGCAAAAATGGGATGTAATTGGACTAGAAGTGTAATGGAAATAGAGTACTTCTACATTGTTTTGAGAGAGGAACATAGCCTCATTCTGCCAAGACCTTTGACTTAGTGTTGGTTCGAATTAATTATATGATGTGACTTTAATGCTTTCTAGAAAAGAAAACGAAACAAGTGAAGGAAAGTTTTTGAGACAGGGTCTCAGATATTCCTGTTATGCTGCTGCCAACTACTTACAAATATATCCTGACACAGAGATTGTGATAAGAGAGAATGATGTAGAGATCTCTTGTCAATATAGTTGCCAAAGGGACTTAAGCTGCCTATGCATTTTTAAAAGCAGGACTTTATGCTAATAACCATTTCTGGATTGTCATGCCTTAAAAGAAAGTAAAAGAAACCAAAGGTTGTCATTACAGTCTACTTTCTGCCTTGTCTGTTTATCTGTAAGACACACCAAACAACATTTAACCTGAGAACTTGTCTAGTTTCATTTAAGGAAATCAAATACTCAGCACTGCTTTTAGTAAGTAGGTCAGAAAATTCCCGAGGGCATCCAACATGCATTTTATGTAAACATGAGTTGTTAGGCAAATGAACTAAAAAAATGGACACAGCAGATTTTAGCATTTACATCATGATCTCTTCTTGGGATTAAAAGGAAACAAAAGAAGCTATAAGAGTTTTACACTATCTTGGCTAAATATTCCTCTTCCATTATGTGAAAGGCTGTCATGGAAATCTTAGGTTTTGCTAGTTTAGGTGTAATACCAGTATACTTTTCTTAAAGCTTTGGCTGTCACACCTCATCATGATTGACACAGACTTTGGATATTAGTAGCCCATGTGAAGAGGGTTTGAGCTCAGCTTTCACACTCAAAGCATAAAACCAGCGTGTGTTCTTCCAGATGCTCCTGGGTTGTTAATGTCTGTTCAGGAGGCAGGACAACATCCACAGGGCATTGAAGCCTTCATATCCCAAGCCAGGACTCATCAGTCAAAAGTCTTAATCTCTCACACATTGCAGGGTTGTCATAGGCTAGTAGATGCAAGGGTTTTGATACTTTTCCCAGCAGCTGGAAGTATTGTGTGGCTAAACTGATTTCCCTTCTTATCCTGGAAGAGGTTAACAGAAAATGATTAACAAAATCAATGAGTGAGATAAATTTCAAACTATGACTCTCCTCTCAAAATGTTTCTTCTGATTTGTATAGGCTTTAGTGTGACACAATCTGAGTCCAGCTCGCTTTGGACTTGGGTGTTGTTGGAGGCTGTGAATTTACACCAAGGAGCAGGACGGCTGTAGGGAAGGGTTTCCAGGGCTGAGCCTAAGTCTTGTTTCTAATCGAGTTGACTTCATAGCGTCACCCTAGTTCCCATCAAACTGGAGCCTGAAAGATGTCTAATTAAATACAGTTCTTATTATACTCATTCCTTAGTAATTTATTAATAATTTATTCAAAATAGAGGGTGGGCTTTTGTGACAAGGAAAGGCCTAGTTCCCATGATTTTCCATGGCATTTATGTACACGTTGATCTTATTTATCTTTAAATTTCTAGTTTTACTTCGTGGACAGATCCATCCTGACCTACCTAGACTGAGAAGAACAACTTAATTACTAGAATGAATCGAAAAATTTATCATCACCAAAAATAGAAGTTTTTCTTGTTAGTAAATTAGCAACAAGCAAGCTGCAGTTCTCATAGCTGCATCTGATACTATGAATAAATCAGCAAATGGTTTTTATGCATAATTCTGGATTTATTATAGGATTTATTATCACAAGCAGTTCCTAGTGAATATTCAATAATCAGAAGCAGAGATGTTTTGCAGTGGGTACCCAGAAAACATGGCTTTCTGAGCAGATGAGGACATCTCTTGAAGTTGATTTTTGGTGTATCTGCTTCGTTTCATTTTCTCATCTTACTGATGCACAACTGTTGACTAGATTTAAATGTCAAATCCACATGACAGCAGTATCTACTGATGTCAGCCATTAATCAGACTTGTTCTTCCAGTGTTCCTTTTTTCGATACATCTAGAATGAGACATATAAGCACAATTTAAAAGTCTCCTGAATTTTTAGGCAACCACACTTCCTTCCTCACCATTAGACCCTGAGATTAACCCAGTAGGTTAGAGCATGATGTTAATAATGCTAAGGTTGTGGATCTGAACCCTGTAGGGGCCATTCACTCAAGGGCTGGACTTGATCCTTGTGGTTTCCTTCCATCTCAGAGTATTCTGTGATTTCATAGGTCAGCAACAGAATAGGATGTCCATAATTACCCCACCATATTGCCAGTAACAAACCATCTGTGTGATGGGTTAGAAATTCATTTCCTGGTTCTTTAAAATTAAGTAAAGCTCCTAATGGAACTTAATCTCATCAAACCTACAGAGAACTATTCCCCTAATAAATAAGATCCATTGAAGTTCTGCTCTCTAGCATGGAACTCCCTCCTCAGCATTATAATAGGTAAGTTTTCATTGTCATTCATTAGATCTCTTGTCATTGACCTGCTAATTGAACTCTTTGCTAAGTGGGAATAAACTAGTAGCTAACCCATAAAATACTAAATGTTCAGAAAGACAATAGGATAAAATACATTTTGTCTCAGTAATGGAGCTGTAATTAGGCTCATTATAATTCCATATCTATTCATAATAGGGGCATATAACTATGAGCAAGCTGGGAAATATACCAAATTTAATTTCCAGACAAGTCTTATCAATCAAACATTTTCAGTGACGTGCACAGAAAGCAGAAAGACATTTTGTAAGTATTTTATTTTGTAAATATATGAGTTGGGTCATTGCTGTGCCCTTCCACCTCTTTGATGGTTACTTAAGAGTGTGAATGCTAACAGATGCAGAATGGGCAACATCATTTCTGGTTTGGTGTCCATGCTGTGTTTGTTATTCCCTTCTTCAAGACATTGTCAATAGTTTTTCCATCCATTGATTAACCTCAAACAAATTTGGCAGATGAGCCAAATGTGCAAAGATATTAAGGCTTTGAAAGTTTCATAAAAATACCTATGTTTTGGTACATTTAAGTGGGGTTTGCATCCTATTTAATATGAAGATCACTGACACAGAAGCATGAACAATGTACTTTCTTGTTTCAGATGGTTATTCTTTTAAGTAGGTAGTATAATTGTGAAGACCAAACAAGATTTTTATGAACGATGAGTTGCTGTCCAAGTAACTGGATACTTTTCTGCAAAATAAACTATTTTAAAGAGAGAGAGCACCTAGAATAGGTGCAGCAAAACACTAGCATGCAACCCAGATCCAGGGATCCTTTAGTTCCTTCATCTCATCTGTCTCCGCCTATGGTACAGTCACAAGTGAAGATCACTTCTAGAGTCAAGCTGAGATTTAGAAGCAACATGGTGCTGAAGATGGCTTTGGTGTAAAAGTGTGAGTAGCAATTATATGCACACCAGGTTTCTCTAAATTCCAGTAGTCATGCAACCTAGTCTCTGATTTAGTTTTTTCTTTTAATTCACTCCTTTGTCCAGATATTTGAACTGATACAACTTCTTTTGGAAATATTCAGATGAGGAACAGAAAATTCAAACACCTCTGGGTTCAAAAAGGAAAAAAAAAATTGAAAATTATTTCTATTCATGAACTAATACTAATTCAAGAATTGACTACAAGTGTTTAGGAGTGGGAAAAGAATCAGTTCTCCATGAGTTGAGGTGAAATTTTAGACTCAGCAGAAATTTGACATGAGTACAGGACACAGTGATGTGCTAAGCTGTCTTGGAGTCTAGTTGTTGACCAACACAGCCTTTTTACACTCCTATTTCAAACAAGCTGTTCATCCCACTTTTTCTCTCATGGCTGCTAAGTACCTGATTTACAAGGTCTGCTTACAGAAGGGAGAGCAGAGAACTTGAATAATTTCCATGCAATATTGGCACATCTTGAAAACTTAAGCACTTTTAAAACCTGGTGGCCTTAAGAGTATGGTCATATCCTTTATTTACCAGAAAAGAATTATTATATGCAAACTGACCATATGTGATGAAAGGAAGTTGGGTCTTCCCATGTGTCCTCCTTGCCCCACACACACAGTGTGGTTTGTTCTGAGAGAAGAACACCAGGTGGGATTTGCAGGAAGAGCTGTCTGGATGGTTGCATAATTGATGTTAACTCTGAAACAGGATTCTTTTACTCAATGTGCAGGAGCCAATCAACACACTGAGAGGAAATATTTGATCTTATTACAATTCTGCGGAATAGAGTTCCAGGCATCTAACACAGTTGTCACACCTTCTAGGAAACAAGCTTAGTCTTTTATATAAAAAGTAACAAAGCAGGAATGAAACAGGTGAGTGGTCACTCACACTTATATCTGAAAATTCTTAATGTACGTGTGGCAGTCTTGGTCCAGTTCTTTATACCATTGTTTACATATACAAATTTCCCCAGGGATGTACTTTTTAACATTATAATCATCTAAGGTAACTTGAGGCTATATTTTCATCCTATCAGCTACCACCAAGTTATTTAATCATATACTCCATTACAGTCTCTGCTGGAGTCTATTTGAACAATTAACTGTCAAGGAAATAAGGTTTTATAGTATTCTGTTTCAGGGGACTCTTCACTGCTCCATTGGTCTGGCATTCTGTTGTCATGGCTGCAGGAATAACCCATAGTGGCTGTGAACTTTTCTGTGGATTTCTAGCTTCATTTGACATGAAGATCACATGGGCCAAATCCCAAAGTGCCAGAGGACTGAAAAACTCCTCCTGAATTCAGTCTGTGTAGCTACTCATTCCTTCCTCTTTCTCTCACTGTGCCCTTGGGGCTATCAAAGGCCATTCTATCAAGGATGGGCACAAAGATGCCAGTCCTGCACTTCTAGTCTCTGTGAGCTCACCTCTACATTCGCCTCTAAGGAATCTTTTATTAATCCACTTTCCTTCTGGCAATATGGAGGTCTGGCTGTGACCCAGTGAGAGGTGATTGCTGTCACACTTGGTGTCACCTCCCCCCTCAGTTCTACTATTGCTATTGGTTTCAATTTATTCACTGGAAGGTAACCTTAATGCAAGAGCAGCCAGAGAACCCAACACAGAAAAGGTAGGACCATTTTTACATGATCATTGTTCATCTGACTGCTCTACCACCAAGGCTCTATCAATAATTCAAATCTTGTTGCAGGTGTCCATCCTTTGGCATTGTTTGTGTCTCAGATGCTTCCATCTCTCATATTTGCCCTGTAGTATGTACTCATATACTGGCCTTCCCTATGCTATAGAACATGCAGGTTCCCCATTTTTAGAGGAAAGAAAAATTACCTTTTTTTTTTTAGGGTAGAGATTCAATCCTAACTATTGTTTGCAATATGCTTTTGAGACACTTGAAGGAAAGCCATTTTATAAATACTAAACATTATTAATTACTTTCTATGTTATTTTAATATTTTCCTATCAATTTAGAAAAGCAGGCACATTTCCTCTCTGAAACAAAAGTCTCCATATTAAATTTATGTATTCTCCCCTTAAAACACATCTAACATCCCAGGAAGAAAAGAATAAAAATGTCACAGCATAAAATACAATCTGTTTTTGAGGAAATTTCTGTCATATTTTATCTGCATACTATATCTGCATGTGAATGGACCAGTATTCATTGTGAAACCATTAAGACTTCAGAGGATGAAAGAAATAGAAATAGTCTGAAAAATGAATACAAATAAACATACAATATGTGTGGTTTTTTCCAGCATGATGTATGATATTTTTCTGCTCTGCATTAGTTTAAAATGGGAGCACGTTAAGGGCTTAAAGAGTTGGAAGCATTCAAAAATATTCTGATTGGAACCAGAACTAGATCAGAAATATGAGTAGACTTTGAGCTACTGTACCTTAACTGAAGCAAAACTCAATGGGTGCTTTGTGAGATCATTTATAGTGCACGTGTAAATCACTTCTTGCCTGAGGCGGTCCCAAGTAGCCAGAATTATAGATTCCCTATGTGCTTATCATCTTATCCAGACCAGTTCTTTAGCCCCCTCTCACAGAAAAAAAAAAAAAATAATAATTTTTTCTTATCCCAGATCTGCAGAGCATGATCTAATAAGTGTCTCTCTTCCTTTAAGCTGTATCCCTGTAGTCATACCATAGTTGCTATGCAGAAGTGGTTGTATCAGCACTGCAGCTTATCTAACAGAATTAAATCAGTCTCGTCTTGTTCTGAACTCCAAACAAAATGTGTCAAACATGCCAAAAAAATTTAGATCAGTTCTTCTGTTGCAAAATCCTTTTACAAGTATTTCTATGGGTGGAAAGGTGTTGGAATTTCAGATGGGTAAGGATCCCACCCTTTAATTGCTGTTATATTTGTGTCCATTGCTCTGATCAAACATTCACAGTCCTACTGTTCTGGAATGGATGAGCAGCAGTTTATTTTCCCTTAGTGATTTTATACCACATATTTGAATATAAAACACATAGGAAGCAATCTACCACCTACTAGGAAAAAATAGTTTGGAGACCATCATACACAACACCTGCAAAAGGTAAGAAATGTGCAGATTATCCTCTAAAACATACTGCCAGGTGTATGAAATTGAGATTCGCCATGACCTTTTTACAGCTAAAGGTTTTAACTATCTACGGTAATATGAAATCTGATCTTAAAAAGGAATATATGGCAATAGTAATTGCAGGTGTTCACATTAATATTTTCTAATTATTACCTACATAGTATTAAAAAAAATACTTTTCCTAATGTGCAATTGAAATCTGACCTTGGAATTAACTTGACTTTCAGTGTAAAATATAAAGTTGACTATTCTGGCTGCCTCTGCTGTGTAAACGTTCCAAAGGGCTTGCCTGCTCTCACCCCACACTTTATTATCTCCTCTGAGAGATTAGACAGGTACATGCTCTTCTTACAATTTTTCTGTGGAAAGCAATACACCTATGAGATAATGATGAAGAAATGAAAGTTCCTCGGAGTTTGCTATTCTCAACTCTGCAGCATTGAAAACGTTACCTGAAACCCATTGGTGGAACATAGGTCTGAGACTTCCCAGACCACAATGTCTGTCTCAACCCTTGCACATAAAGAATAAAGAACAAGTGATCAAACATTGGAACAGCTCACCCAGAGAGGCTGTGGAGTCTTCTTCTCTGGAGATATTCAAAACCTACCTGGACATGATCCTGTGCAACCTGCTGTAGATGAACTGGCAGGGGCATTGTCCTACATGATCTCCAGACATCCCTTCCAACTCCAACTATTCTGTGATGACTGTAATTCTGTGGATGTTGTAAAAGGATTGTGTTAGGACTCAAGTGTACCAATAGGCTCTAGCTGTCTGTAGAGCCTCATCTGGAACTTCCACATACTCTCTTCCCCCAGACCTGTGAGTTCCATGTAAGTGCAGTTCCTGAACTCTAAGTCTGGCCTGAGCTTTGCTGTAGGTGGCTCCCTACCTGCTCTTGCTCTCTGTTGAGCAGAAGTTGCTCACTATTCTTTCTGAGTTGTTTTCAGGCCAGCTTTTTCACCTTGTATTTTTCTGAAAGTCACTACTTGTTATGTCACTGACTCTGCAAAGGTACTATGGGACTGTGTACTTGCCAGTGAGGCAACTATACCTACATGTCGCCTACATTTCCTCGTTTGTCTTGCTTGGTGGAACAAGGAGTGATCTCAAATGACAGCTAGTGGGTTATCTTTTGTTAGTAAATGCAGCAGCTAATGGCAAAAATACTTATTTTTAATCTAATGAGTGGAGTTCTCAAAATATTTCATATTAGCAGCACGCTAATCATAATGGTGTTTAATTTCAAGTCAGCATAATCTCTCCGAATCACTTTGTGTATCACCTGCCCCTTTCATCAGGTGAAATAGATTGAAAGCATTTGTAAAATTTCTCTTCACTGGTAGCTTTTCTCATTAGCTGCCCTGCTCTCCTGTTTGATGTTTTAGATGTAAGATTAGCATTGTAGTATTTCCTTTTTCAGTATTTGAGTGACATTGCCAAGCAGCAAAGAACTGTTTTCCTGTATGGCCTCTAGAAAGGAAGCTCTCTACAGAGCTAGAAAAGCAGTAACTGTGTCTTGGTGAAGAAAAACTTACAGTATAACCTGGAAAGTGGTTCTTATGCTAGATATGCAATCACTAATATCTTAAGAGTAACATCTCTTTTGTTCACTCTGTTTAAAAACACTGCAGAATTAAGGACTTACTTCTGCACTTCACTATTTTTATGGCACTAAAAGCCCTTGCTTGATTAGACACCTGCTACCCTTTCACTCTCTCAGTTGTCACTACTAGAGCAACAACTATTCTATAAGGCTGTCCTCATGTCTTTTCTGCATTTCCTTGTGATTTTGCTCTGAGTGAACAACAAGGCAATTTTGAAAGGATTGTACTGAATGGTATTGTACTTTCAGATGCAAGAAGGGTCACTGCATTGTGTAAAAGCACATTATAAAGCTATGGGACTTGGTTTGAAAACAGATGAGAGAGGGAAGCAAGGAAATATAAGTAAAATCATAACATGAATTTTATGTATCATTAATTCTGATAACTGATTGTATTACTTTAGAAAATTATTATGGCAGTCTGATACAAAATACTTAATCTAATTTAAATTTCAGAACAAATTTATTTGGCAAATCACTGCCAGTGATACTTATAATCAATAGAGTGAAGCTAATTTAGACTTCAGATGCTACAAAAATTATGAGTTTGCTAAGATAACCCTTTTTCTTTTTTTCATGCTTCTGTAGTTCAATGCTATTACTAAGAAAAGAATTTAAAATGTGACAACTATATTCTCACTATGTAGGTACAAACACCTCCCCAAACACAGATTATAACAATGTTTTTACAGAAAATGCTATATTTATGTAGTGGCAGTCACTCAAGTTCAAGATCCAATTACTTACCCGCTGAGTTGGCCATAGATTCAGATCACTTAGGGCCTGTCTGATTTTTCCTATCAGGACTGGCTTATGTCCTAAGTTGGAGTGAAGTTTAGGAAATTAACCCCACCTCATTACTCCATCCCCCTCACCCTACCCCCTTGCATGCTAGAAGTATTTATCTTCTCCAATTTTCTACCAAAATTGTTCTGGCCAGCATAAACCAGAAGAAAGCAATAGAGGCAACTTTAGGTCTTATTTATTATTTCTGTACTGGTCTTCTTGTAATGAAAATACTCCTTCTGATTCAAGGGAACAAAGCTAGCTCTCTTTACCACGTCATATATTCATTCATTTATACATTGCCATTTAACCTGGGATTATACTGTACTATGCTAGCACAGTCCTTACAAATGGCCCCAAGACCCTCTGAGCTTTTGTAAAATATTGGCATTTTGGTTTTGTCCCAGGATGGCAGTGTTTCCTTACATTTTCACTACCTATGTGGCATCTGGTAAAACAGTACCCATTTTACAGGAGCAGGCTATTTTTCTGTATGCTCAGCTGAAGACTGCTGCTACTATTCTGCTTGTTTTCATCTCCTTTCAAATGTTTGGCATATTTCTTTTGTCAGTTCTCTGCCCAAATGCCTGGTGTTTGTGTCTAGGACTCTTCATCCTCAATTTAAGTGCTTGAATGAGAAACTGAGTCCCCATATTCCAGAAGGCAATTTTTGCTAGTACTGCTTTTTGACTTATTTCTTTTGAATGGTCTTTGAATCTTGCAAACACAGGGCATATCATACTTTTCTTTTAAAGGCAGTTGGGAAACTTACAGATACCCAAAGGACATTAACTGTGAGGTTTTAATAGTTTTCTTGGCATTCAAGATCAGAACTACTTTTACTTTATCCCCTATAGCATCTAAAATATACAGGCCCCCAGTTTTTTCAGGGCTTTGAGAAATTACCTTAGTAAATTCCCTATTACCCCCAAGAGGAAGTTGTTCAGCCCATAAAAAGAATCTCCTTTTTCCCACATCTCTAAACAAACAGCGACTCTTTTGTATGTTTATAACCAATTCAAGGAGTAAGTTCCTGCCTACAGTTAACGCTGAAGTATTGATTTAAAAGAGTTCAGCTTTGCCTGGCATAAAGATACTTGGTTTATCCAGGAACTTTGATGCTGTGAGACAGAGATCTCTATGACCTATGTATTACTGTTTTAATTTTGTTCAAGGATTTGAAGAGATATGTGGGGAGGGGGATGAGAGGGCTACAGTTTTTTCCTGCTTTTCTCGGGATAGCAAAAGCACATGAGGTAAGCCCTCCTTGCCATAATAAATGAAGATAATGAATGGAAAGCCTAGTCTGTAAACACTCATGACAGCAGCTCACAGTCCTTTGAAAAAGGAAGAGTATACTGTAACAGACAGCCTGCCACACATGACCTTTATCACTTCGTATAAGTTTTAGTCTTGGAGGGCAACATATAAATAGCAAAAAACATATTTAATCCATTTTTGTCTTTGACACTTCTCTATAATAAATGCATTCATGAAAAAATGCATGTGTGTGTAAAAAGAAAAAAAAAAAACAGGAAAAAGATTTTTAAAAAAATTACACTGAGATGGTTATTGGAAAAAATTGAGGGAAATTGTTTCCTATCACAGTAAACCTGTTCTGATAAAATGTAAGGCATTCTGTTATGTAGGGCCTTCTGCTTCCTAACAAGAGTGCTCAGATTACTCAACACAAACATGTTGAAGATGTAGTGTCAACTGCAGGAAAGAAATTAAACTTTTCTCTTCATAAAAAGTCGTTGGCTTTACATTTAATTTTTGATTCAATTATCATTTTTTATGAAGGTCTGAACTTTCAGTCCTTTCACTGAGGTTAAGTAATAATACCTAGCTTCCACAGCATACTTCTGCCTGGCAGATTTATGTTCCTCCACCTTTTATTTTCTTGGTATAGCTTTAAGGCTTTTTTAGGCAAGTGCTTATGTATGATGAGGAAATATTAAATATTAATTTTCTGCTCTGTGATTTTCTACACGCTGTGTCCATTTTGCCACAAAGCTTTTGGAGGTAGGGAGTTCTCAGTTTACTGAGGAAGGACTGATATCAGCCTCCCAGCATGCACAGAAGAGAGTGAAGGAGAAAGACGGTTCTGGACACTGAAGTGCTTTCAGTTCCCATGCTGAATGCCCTTGAGAGCAGTGTTGAATTTTGCCACCAGTTTTCTCTGTTTCTGTCTGCTTTTTACCCAAATGTCTCAAGGGGTCATGAGGGATCACACAGGAATAGTCATTTAATTCCTCAGGGTATTCAAGAGCATAAAAATCATGCACAGCCTACAGAGCTATGATCTTACAACTTAGGGGATTAATCCTTCTGAACTACTATACCTAGGAGCAAGTGGATTTTATGGGTGTCACAATTGTCCTCTGAAGTTGTTTTCAGAATATTATTGCTCTTTTTGATTTCAGATAGCTGGCTGTTAGAAATCCAAAACAGTACAGTGATCATATCAATGTGAGACCTTCAATTCCCAATAAATAGGAATTCTTTCTTCCCCTGAGACTCCGAGAATCCAAAGGCACTGTGGCCTTAAAAGACCCTGAATGCTGAATCGATGTTGAGATAATTCAGTCTGTCTACTTCCTTTTCCTGGGATAAGTGTAGCCACATGGGAGGAGTGGTGGTATTAAAGACATACATTTTACTATGCTGCATATGCTTGAAGGATGTTCTTGGTTGCCTGTAGGGTTGAATCTGAAATTAGACTGTTTAGGCATATTTAATGCACTAGACTTTTCTGAAATGCTGGAAGAGACATAGGCAAGTCATTTCACCTCTCTGTGCCTCTGAGGCAACTCAGGTTGTCTGATTTTTTTTAGAGAGATGGGATGCATTTCAGGCCAGGGCTAGACTTGACTTTATCCTGTTGCAGCTAACCTGCAGGAATCCCTTTCTTTCTGATGAGTTACAGGAGTAGAGGAACATGTAACCATTCATAGATTAAGATGAGGCATTGGAAAATCACACAGAAGTTTAAGTTGTCTTTATGTCTGCTGGTTCACCACTGAAATCATTTCTAGTGCTTCCTGGTCACCTCTGCCTCCTGAGTTACTCCATCATGTTTCAGTCTGTTTTTACCCAAAGTAATGAGCTGATGGCACTTGAAGTCTCAAGCCACTGACTTTGGAAAGATGCAAGTGTCTAAACTTATTCATCTTTCAGGCAATGTGACCTGGCTAGCATGATTTTGTTCCTTGGGTCTTTTTTGTCCATTTGTCTCTGTATTCAGCCCCCTGGCTTGGTTTCCTGCCTCAGTGTCACTCTGAATTAAATGTATTCCTTCTCATTAAATCAGTCATGTTTTTATTTGGAATGTGCTGTCATTCTCCTGCATGTCTGATGATCATAGTCCTCACTTAACTTGATTTGCCATCCACTCTGGGTTTTACAGATGAGCTTTCCTGCCTTCTTCTGCAATAATGCTCATACAGGTGCGAGCACAGGTAACTGCTGAATGACACTTCTTCCTTAATGTAAAGCCTGGAGGCTTGAATAAATCCACAAGATTCACTGTTTTCACCACATTTCCATCAGCTTACAGCAGATGAACCGGCTGAGAGTTTTATTTCCTGCCTCTCCCCTACAAGCCTCTAGAAAACCTGTTGTGTGCAAGTCATGAAGAAACTCCTAGCATCTTTACCTCTTTAAATTGATGATTACCATAGACAGGTTACACTGTGTCATCAAAAAAGGGAATGTCCAATTTCCAATGTCCAATTGAAATAATGCTTCCTTCTGTGACCTGACTCCTAAAGAAACTTAAAGGTGAATTTTAGTTTAATCCTGAACCAGAAACTCCAAAAGCTGGAAACTAAGCCTTGCTGAAAGTCTGCAGGGCTGTAGGTCCCAGCGCTGGAGTTGGGGATTATTAAGTAATTGAGAATTAAGCCTGAGTTCTGCTTTGTTTCAGTATCATCTGGGCTTCTCTGCTGCACAGGTCCTCCATATTACTGAAGTGGTAAATCCTCTTAAAAGTAACAGAAGTTATTTAACAAAACGTTTAATTTAGTCAGAGCACTAAAATTTGGATGCAGCCAATTAAATTACTTGCAAAGTCTGTGAATATTGTCTATGTCTTGAAAGTCTGTGTCTCAGTATCCATAGAACAGATTATTGTCTATTTAAAAATCATAGTCACTACAATCATGAAGTGAGTGGAGCTGTGTGAATTTAGATATGTGTCACAAAACCTAGATTTTAAACCATCATATTTTAATCAAAATTGACAGAATAGAGGAGTCAAATATGTTGTCTTTGGCAGCTTTAGTGAAATTAGGGACTTAGGAAGTCAAGAAAGAACCTTCTAAAACCTGCAGGAGGAAAACACAGCAGTGCCTTTCCTGTTCTAAGATAGTTGCAGAACACACCAGAGAGGAAACTCACTGGAGACACAAGACTTCACTAGAAACTAGACTTCACTCTCTTCACTCACAAATCTTGTGGAAAAATAAAGCATTTAAAAATTCAGGCATAGGCCTTTGAAAACATTTCATTTGCATTTTTTCTGAGCCCCATTGAGTACCCTGGGGAAAGAGTTGCTAGGTCTTTCTGGAAAAAGAAAAATGCTTCTGCAGGCACTTAAACATTTAACCACTGAAAAGTGATTATTTAACTTTATGGGATGTTTCCTATTTGGTCTAATTTACTGTAATGCATCCATCATGACAGTTAATTTAGTGACACAAGCACAACAAGAAGAAATGCCATGTCAGCATTAGTTAATGTCATTAGTTAATTAGTTAAGCAAAGTTAATGTCTTTCCCTACCTTGTGCTGGAGATTACTATTTACAAGAGGAAGTAGTGTCAGGATAAGGGGGAATGGCTTCTAACTGAAAGATATTAGGGAGAATTCTTTACTGTGAGGTGGATGGAGCTCTGAGCAGCCTGGTCTAGTGGAATGTTGGGATTCATACATTTTCAGGCTAGCAAACTGAAGACAAGTTTGCAGGTGCCAACTTCTAAGATAAGAATGGAATTTGTCTAGAGACCTTGAGCTGGTGCAAAAGTGAGAGAAGAAGCCTGCAGAAGCCCCACAGAGTAACACACTTAAGAACTCTTTTATAAAGTTAAAAATATGATAAATAAGACTGTTTGGATCCAGCAATTTTGTAAGATATATATTACTTAATAATTAGCTATAGCTGTGTGATGTTAGCTAGTTTTCAAGGTGTATATAGGTTTTAGGATTGTGTGTAACTGTATGAAAAATTCATTCTGCATATAGTCCCTCCTGTAACTTGTATATTTCTGTGCAGGAATATTTAAAAATGTGTTAATGTAAACATAGTTAAGCTCTTAAGTTCTTCTTCCCTTTTTTCCATGATTACCTGGTAACTGTAACTCATGACGAAGAGGACCAAGAAATAAACTACCAGAAAAACCCATAAAACTAAGTGCAGTCACGTGCTTCATTCAATGATAGAGATTGGAGCCTCTGAAAGCCCTAAAAAGGCTCAATTGAGAACTGTGTGGAGATCAGGCATCGTAACAGTGGAAGGTGTCTGTGACCATAGCAGGGAGGTTGGAACTAGATGAGCTTTAAAATCCCTTCCAACTCAATTCATTCTATGATCCATTCTATGATTACTAGTTCACATGTCCTTAGTGGCATCATAGTTCATTTAAGGAAGCAGAGGTGCTCACTGACTAACCAATACTTGTGTGCAGCTTTACTGGTATCTGTTTGGGTGAACTGCCTCTCCCCACAACTGCCTACATGAGAAGAAGGTAAACCATGTTCATTCAACTGGTAGTCAACAAAGCCCAACAGATGTTAAGCTCAATTCTTCTTTTTTTTACATGGTGGTGGATATACAGCAGGACAACATACTGCAAGCTCTGGGAACTGGTTTTTTCCTGGGTCTTCTAAGAGTTTCAGTTTAGTCCATCAGCTGTGATGTTGCCACTCATATTGGCTAGTTCATCAGGAAGGAGAGAGTGAGACATCCTCAGGCAAGATCCACCTCGCTAACGTATTCGGAGATGAGTAGTGGAACCATGAGATTGAATGTGAGGATGAACCATAGTGTGAAGTGTTAGGAGAGCAATTCTAATTCCTTTGCTTGTGATGGTCATTAGAAAATCATTAACTTTTCTGTATCTGTTTTGCAGCTGAAAGCCTGGAGCGGGGGGGAATGTCTGGCACAGAATTCCACACGGAACTGTCAGAAGTCATGGCAGGGGAACAGATTCATGATAGGTCAATCTTGTAGTATAATGCAATGTGTTGTTATAGATCAGCAAGGTAGCTGTGAGCTAATCAGAAGAGCTTTGTGCCACAACACAGCAGCTTCTTGTTACAATCCGACTGCAGCTGCAGTACAGCAGAAATGCCCAAAGTAATTTTCCCTGATAGGTAGGTTATGGAACATAAAACAAAGCAAAAATTGAATGAGCAGTCTTAGAAGCTGTTGGTTCCAGCACACTTGATGCAATGTATGGAAGAGATTGCAGTGATCTAGCCTTTCCTTGCCTACACTTGCACAGTCATTTAGTTGCTTTTAAGTAGTCTAATAACAACCTGATTCGCTTTGCGGTCTTTGTGATACTTCCACGTATTGCCATGAGCCAGTTCAGATCCTTGGCTTAACTCTGTGCTTCATCTGTGCTTCAATTTATGTATCTAGGTGTTATTTACCACACATGAAATGTCATTGTTCTCAGACTCATTTGGTTTTTATTTTACTTTGGTTTCATCTTCTACCTTGTAGCACACTCTGTTGCTTTAATGCTTCACACCCCATTAGTATTATTTTTCCAGGAAATGATTTTGTCTTCTGCACATTTTTTAATCATTTTTTGAGAGCAAATATAATTTGTACCCAAAGATATCATCTTACACTCCTCTTAATTAATGAAAGTACAGTGGATATGAACTGCATTCCTGAACATTGCATTTTAGTCTTCAGTTCCTACATTTTCTGAGGAATTTTATATGATGATCATAAACAGGACAAGAGTTAGACTGTTATCACATTGCTTTGTTTATTGATAAAACTTGGCAAGGCAGCCACTAGACATTTTAACCCATTCATATTTTGGAAGTGTTCCATATTATTGGAAAACTCTGATTCCTTTTCTTAAGTTCAAATACAATATTTTCAGAGAGATGAGTACAGCTAAAGTGCTCTTGTAGCCACTCTGAGTGGAGACAGCTAGCACCAAAGTCCTTCAGATCTTTTCCAATGTCTCTGCCTTCTGAGGAATGATACTAGCATCTCAGTTCTCCAGGATTCTTGCCTTAATGCAGGCCATGACAAGACCTCCTGTCTCTCTGAGCAATGTCTTTTAAATGGACTGAAAATTTCCCACAGTGACAGCTCTTTTATTGCTTCTAGAAAGTATGAAAATATATATTCTTAACAAACTGTTCTCCTGGGGTGGCTTAAATAATGTGCTTCTACTTTACAAATGGTTTCCAGATAATGTACCACAGGGGAAACCCTTTATGCCCTTGAAGACATATCCCTTGCATATCATATACCAGCCCTGAGATACATAAAATTTTTAACAGTATCCCTTGTGTTTAAACTTTCTTCCATTCACAGAGCAATTCCTTGCTATTTACTTTTATTGGCAGTGAATCTGTGGTGTCCATTACATAGATCAGTGTTTACTATCTCTCTTAATGTGTTTCATTTAGAGTAGAGCTTTATAGTACATCTCCCTTTATCTCTTCACTGTTTTATGATTAAATACTGCTGTTTAATCTTCGTTCATGCATGCATCTCTTTTTCTTTTTTTTTCTTTTTTTTCCTTTTTTTTTTTTTTGAGAAAAACTTTCTTACAGTTGTAATGATGTGGTCATTTTCAATGTACTTCTTTCCAACCTTGTAAATAGTTTTTGCAAGAGTTTGCTGAAAGGATGGGTGAGAACACAACTAAATGCAATCTGTGATGAAATAATGAAATATCAGGCTGGTTGCACCATGCTAGGAATAGTTTTCAGGACTTAAGATCAAAAGTACTTACAACCCTAATGCAAAGAATCTAAAAAGGTGTATTACAGCATAAAAATCTCCCTGTATTTAGGCTGACGTACCCTCTCACCAGGTGCTGTCTTACTATTAGCAGCCCACAAATCTGGTTGGCTAAGACATGAATTTAAGTGATCACATTTACTTAAGGAAAGTAATGGCCTGCACCTGACTCCTTTTGACATGAGAAGGAGCTCTGAGATTCCCCTTAGCGCTATTAAAGCCCTTCAAAAGTAAGGTGAGCTGTGAGTTATTATACCTGGGTCAGAATAGCTGAATAATTCATGCAATATTTCCTGAGTATTTGCAGTTAAGCTACACAGTGTGCTTGGTTGTATCCTGAAAATACTGGTAACTCACAACCTGCTGAAGATGCTCTGGTCATTCAGTGCATCAGTGGCAATCTCTACTACACTGTTGCAGCCAAAAGTGGTGCTGAGTCTTGGCCAGAGTGCACAGTCGCATCAAGCACCTCAGTTACCAAGGAAGGCCAGGGTCAATATTGTGGAATGGCTGGGATGGATACCTAATAAAATAATGGATGCAGACAAAGAATTCAAGTTGCTAGACATTCATATATTTGGTGTTCTTGGAGAGAAAAAGTCCTTTAATACTTATAAGAAGTAATCATGCTTTGTAACTGAGTCTGAGAAAGTATTCTTAATTATTTAAAAAATGCATTACCTACTACCATTTTGTTCAAATTCCCTTCTTTTTAAAAAAAGAATGGCAGAAACCAGAGATAGTTGTACAGATGCAGCTGGCCAGCCAACCATTATGGGCAGCAAGTTCTACAACAATAACTGTCTGTATGGAAACTTTGAGATAATAACTTTTATCTTATTTCTGGTTTGAATCAATTTGCTTAGAATTGGTAGATTTTTCCAGAAACAGAGAATGTCTCTCTTCACTCAGCTGTCCTGTCTTCCTGTCCCTCACTTTATTTTACCCTTTGGTAGTGCCTGTATTCTTCCCTCACAAGTCATGGTGTAATTCTTTGGGTTTTTTTCTTCATTATTGTTAAGAAAGAACTTGATCTTGGATGTGTCATTTCTTGGACTGGGCATTTTAAAAATGCCATAAGATCCTTCTGATTTGCAGCAACTGTAGAGTTGGGCATACACATCAGAAAAACAGAACATCTTGTTCCGCTGTTAAATCTCTCCTAACGGGCCCAAGAAGAGTCTGCTCTTTGGCATAAGGTAGCTCAAGATATTGCTATATTTTGGTAGCAACTGTGAAAATTCAGAGCCAAAGTATTTTCTACAGAGGTGTAAGGAACCAACATTTCATGGCAACTTTTCTCCCAGTTACTGATGTGGACACTGAAAAAGATATAACAGAATACAAAAAACAACTCACTAGCTGTAGTCAAAACATTTAAGTGAGGAATGGACATGGAATACATAAAAACAGTCTAGAGCAACATCTCTGGCAGACGGAAAGTTGTACTACATGTACTTCCTAGCAGCACCGAAACAGAGTGGTCTAAAAACTGCCAATATTGCCATTTGTCCAAAGGAAGTATTTTTTAAAAAGTATTTAATCTAAAACTTTTTTTGGAAGACTAGAAAGTACAGGATTATTTTTGTAATAGAGAAGAACCCTGAGAAGATGAGATCAAGCACACCTCTGTTTTTCCACATAAGTAAGAAGGTATAAGAAGGGTAACTAAAGGAGAAAAGCCATCCTTTGTCAAGCATTGCTCTTACTAAAGGACTCATAGGCCTGGTCTGTTATGTGTAAGTTTTGATACAAAACTGGAAGATATGTCTTATAATATATATGTAATATATATATATAGAGAGAGAGACATGGCACCAATGCAGCTCCCAAGGCTTTTCCACATGCTGTTTCTGTAGTGGCAGAAATGGAATCAATCTAAATTATTTTTTATTGCCTTTCAGAATGGAATGAGGATAAATATCAAGACTTTTAATTATTTACTTTAGTTTTTCAGTAAGACTGACATTTTAGAGTGTTCCTATATTTCCACTGGAAAATTTTCCATCGGAAAATTTTATGACCAATCCTAACAATTTTAGCACCAGGTTGAGAGTTTCTTCCAAGAGGAAAGACATAAAAATCTTGTCAGTCTAAGCAGTCTTAGTTTTGGGTTTACTAGATTCTCAGTAGCTCATCAGTTAGCAAAATTTTTCAAATAATCTCTGAGACAGAGATCAAAAGATCTGAAGTTGTAATGTAGACTCTAATTAGGCTGTCAGAAGTTATGCAGCAAAGAAGATAATTAATATAAAAATTAAGTAATGTTACAGTTATTAGTTCTCATTCCTTAAATTGGATCTAAAGTATTCTCTAATACTGCAAATTTTTAAATGTTGAAGATTTGGACATTTCAGTTCTGTTTCTGGAGAGAAATTCCAGGTAATAGCTACATATTTGGAATTAAATTTTAAAGAGGAGAACGAAAATGTTTATGTAAAAAACTAACATCACTCTAAAGCAATTATTTTGCAACATCTACACAAAACAGAGTTTTATATTTTAGATCTCTTTAATACAGAATAAGTTATCAGCTTTCCACATAATTATTCATGTAAAAAGCCCCCCTTTAAATGTTCAGAATTGCAGTTATTCTTGGGCTTGAATTCATCCATTGGTTTAACCGTGAAGTTGAGGTATTGAAGCCAGAGGACCAGCCATTAGAGGCTCATTCCTTCGGTGAAAAGAAATGGACACATGCAGACTATTCACATATGCATTTTCGTTTTCCCTCTGTGCACACCAAAGGCTCTCAACTGAGTTTGTATGGAGCTGAGGACAGATATGTTTATGAGCTGCCTAAGTCTATATGTCAGATATGTCTAGTCCTTGGACACCTTCTCAGTCTTGGACTAGGTTTTTAAAGGGACTCTTTACACAAATACCAAATTCCTATTACTTCTTTTTGCTTCTGATCTCAACCTCAGATTTTCCTTGGACAGGGTTTCATTAAACAGCCTAATAGGTGACATAATGCTCTTTCTGTTTGAGATTAAGTCAAGATTCTTTAGTCAACAGCTTCCTAACAGAATCTGAACCATTTGCTAGACTGGAGCATCTTGGGAAACGTTTAAAGCAGTCTACTTCTTATCTCAGTGCTGTCATTGAATTTTGGTTTCCACATATTTGTTTTAAGACTGTCCAAGCAGTATTAAGCAAGGAAAAAAGGCAGGAAGTTCTCCTGGCTGAGGAAGGAGGGTTAAATCCCTTGGTATGTAGACATACCTTCATGCTCCTTCCTTTTGAAAGAAATCAGTTAAGATGCCAGCCTGACCACTAACTTCACTGCTTATTATTTGCTTCTTTGGTGGTATTAAGGTTCAGCTGGCACCTGCTGTGTGAGATACCAAGGTCTCTAATGTCCATCTGTGATTCAACTGTTTTGTTTGATAACAGCTGATGCCAAGCTCTGGAGCACCTCTCTGGCATAGCCAGCCTTTGAGCACAGAGAGTTTCAGATAAATAAAAGAATTGAAATTGGGACTGGCTGATAAAAACAGATGCAGTGAATCAACAGCATCCTCATACAGTGAGCAAAAGGCAAACCATAACTTGCTGCAGATTGCAGGTGGGCCAGAAGCCAGTGATCTGTTCCAATTGATAATAGAGATTTGAGCCAGATTGCGTTTGTTTGTTTTTTTTTTTTCTTTTAAGATGTACTAATGCTTCATAGAGTCTGAAAAATATTCCATGAGTGCAATCCAGCTAACATACTGCTTTGCAAATAGTGGCTCTCACTCTTTTTTTATTTTACTCTTAAATGGACACATTTGCATGCTGACAGTCTCTTTCTTTATATAAACCTTTCTTTTCCTACCAAACACTCAGCTGAAGTCATAACCCTTTGTTTGTGACATTAACACAGGTTGCTGTGTAGGTGATTATGATGCTAAGGAGAGTACATTATGACTCCAGGTGAGGAATGAGCAGCAGGAGCAGACAAAATTGTAACTCAAAAATATACAGTTTGCATGCAAACACAACCATTTTCATATCACAGCTGTTACAGTGAAAATTTGGAGAATATGGAACATGCAAGTAATAGTAAGTAGAGTGGCTCTCCAGCTCTGCAAAGTTCTCTAGCAACCATAGGCTATTCTTAAAAAAAAAAAAAAAAAAAAAAAAAAAAAAGCATAATTTCTTTGTGAGCAGGAGTTCTTGGGGTTTCCTGTTTTGCTTTCCCTTCTGTGAGGAATAGCACTTCTGCACAGCTTTTATAATTTTTAGTGCTTTCCCACTTTTACAGTTTCCAGTTCTTAACTGTGTGCTTTAATCAGCAGGCAGTTCTGTTTGAACACAGCCTGGCTGCTTGAAGTATGTGCCATAAGCCAGAGTTCTTTCTCAGAAATGAAACTTCAGAAACTAAGCCAGACTTCAAACAGATGTACATCAGTGTGTTGGCTGTTTGAGCAATCTTGCACACAGAAGGTGCAGGAAATGCAGGAAAACTGTCAAATTATTTCAAATGTGTGTTTTTAAAAATGGATCATGGTGATTTTCTTCAGCTGTGATGTACCAGTTAACAATTGTAAGCCATCCTGAAAATCAGGTAACACAGAAGGACCTCTGTGATAGCTTACTTTACTTAACTGTCATATGCTTTTGGTCTTTTTCCTGATATTTTCTTGTAATTAGTAATAACTATTAGAAATAATTGTGACTAGAAAGAACAAGGATTCACTTCACTAGATACAGAGAACAGAAAAAAATCAGCCATTGCCTTAAATAGTTTAGAATTCTGAGGATGCCAGACTAATAATATTCTTTGTGGAGGAAATTGCATAGTACTTTGGTTTCTTTTACCCGTAGTCTCTGTTATTAATATAACTGGACTTGTGGCACAAAGTATGCTATTGGTTCCTCCTAACGTTAAAATATTTTTAATCTCTTTATCCATATGTTAGAACTTCATTATATATCCCAGCAGAGACCTGGGAAGCAGGACTTTATGGGAAATATAGTTCAGATGAGGAGCTCAGGTCACTAAATAAAACAGGTAACATTAGGTGGCTGAGCTGTAGCTCCTGGGAGGTACCACAACAGCATTTCAGAATGAGCTCAGGTGCAGTTACACACCAGAATATATATTTCTATTAAGATGTATTTGTGATCATAGAGAGAATATTAATTACCCAGTGTGAGTGGATTTTTATAATCTAACTAAAAACTATCACTAAAACTTGATTTGGAAATTACCTACCAGCAGGATTGGACGTTGAGCAAAAATACTTGCCTTTATATTCAGAGGTGGTTAGTTCATAATTTCTTTAGCTATGCAGCATTCTCGTACAAATATTTACTAGCCATAGATGACAGAGATTAATACATGTGGATGTGTTGCACCATTGGATTAAACATCAAATGGACCTCTCCATGGGGTTATTCAAACTAGTTTCAGAACTGACTAGAATGATTATGGCAATGCTAGTTATTTTGGAGTTGGAAAGCAAAGGAAAATAGTTACTGAGACTGGATGGAAAACTTCACTCAGCTTGAGTGAGCTGTAATGCCAAGATCATAATGGAGGTAGAACTTAATTAATGAATAGCCATAGTCTTTCTTATTATTCACTGCTATTTCTGACCTTGAATAGCTCCACTAGTTTCTGATTGCCCTTGAATTGTGCAATAGAGAAAAGAGTGAGCAGCTTTCAACTTAAACAAAGCAGAGCTCCCATGTAGTTTTACTTTGACTGTTACTATATGCCCACTAAGTCTCCCTGAAAGGAGTAAAACCTTTTTCAAAGACTTCTGGAGAGAATCTTGTACCTCTTGTTCTCCGGTGAAGAGAAAGCATTCTTCTTCCAAAAGAAACAAAGATATCTACAAGCTAAGTGAAAGAGCCCCATAGAAGACAGAAGGAAACCACAGGACTTACCCCAAGAACTGCTGGAGGATTAAAGATTTTTTCAGATTGGATTGGTTATTTTAATGTTATTGAAGCATACCTCTTGGCATTTCTCTTGGCCTCCTTGGCTAACTAGAAAAGCAAGCCTAACCAAGCGAAGCTGTGGGATTGTTGGACAGTTTAGCAAGTGGTCTCAAAACTTCAGTGCCCCAATGCTGAACATTGGAGGCCTATTCAGCTGCTTAAAAAAAATACATTAATTTTCTTTTTTTTCCCAAGACTTTATCTCTCCTGATTTCAGTAAGTTCTATAAATCTGGACAACTTGGCAAAAATTGGAAGGTAAGGTTATGGCCTGTTGTGTGAATTAGTTGGCTTGAAAATTTTAAACTGTCCATTAGGTTTAGATCCCAACTTCCTATTTACCAGCAGTCCAGGTTAACTGGGGAGATCTCAGCTGACTGCACATTAGCAAATGTAATGCCCACCTACAAGAAGGTTTGGAAGGAGGACTGAGGGAACTGGTGGCCTCTCTGTCTCTTGACGCAACAAAAAGTTATAAAGCAGATCACCTTGAGTGCCACTATGTGGCACATGCAGGATAACCAGGGAAACAGGATCAGCCAGCACGGGTTCTGGGGGTTTTTTTTGGGGGGGGAGGTGTGTGTGTTGGGGGGTTGTGTTTTGGGTGTTGTTTTTGTTTGTTTGTTTGTTTTGACTTTGTTTTGTTTTTTAATTTTCTCTTAATTGCTGCGAATGCTTATTGCCCCTGAATGCCATGGAAGCTGACACAAAGCAGCTCTGCTTAACTTACCTGCTTTTCTGCTTCTTGCCTAAAAGACTCCACTGTTCTTTGGGGAAAAAAAAAGAAAAAACCAAAAACAAAAAAACAAACAAAAAACCAAACCAAACCAAAACAGATAAATAAAAAAAACCTCAAAACAAAAACAACACAACAACCTGCTATGGCCTTTGTCTACTTGGTAATTGCAGAAGACAATCCATCCTTGCTTCCCTGGATAAAGGGTCCATTCTGTCATGCCCTTGTTTCTCTGCTCCTATGACTCATACAGCAGAGAAAGATTTGTTCTGCTTCTAAATCCCTTGGGCACCTTCTTTAATTACCTCCCTTTGTACTATGGCTGCAATCTCTGAGGTTGCCTAGAGGATCTGACAGTACAGTTGTCATTAGTTTTAATAGAATCATAGACTCATTAAGGTTGGAAAAGACCTTTAAGATCATCAAGTTCACCAAGCACCACCTTGTTCACCACTAAATCATATCCCAAGTGCCACATATACTTGCTTTTTGAACAGTTCCAGGGTTGGTGATTCCACTGCTTCCACGGACAGCCTGTTCCAGTGCCTAACCATGCTTCCAGTGAAGACATTTTTCCTATATTCAATCTAAATATCCCCTGTAGATCATTGCTGTACTGCTTTTTGTCACCTGAGAGGGACATGTTCACCACATGCCTTGAAAAATCTGTGCAACTGTCAACATTAGATATAGCAGATACAGTTGTCCTGTATTTCTTTTTCCTAGTTGCAATGTGCTTGGATAAGCAAAAGGTGTGAGAAATGCTTATAGTAGAAGCAAAGTACATGTTTTCTCATAATTCAAGACAGCTCTGTGATCAATATGACAATTAGTTTTGTGGTCAATTGACAGCAAGAGAGTTTGAATCTGCTTAGAGGCAAAATTAATCTTTGAAAAGAGAGCAGGAAGAAATGCAAGTGGCATTTAAGGATTAATCTTTAAAGTATTTATAATAGATCAATATAACTGAAATTACAGTAATCAGTAAATAAAATAATTATCATGTCCTGTCTTTCTCAGTCAAGAGAAACACCAAGAGTTTCTATAAAAAATAGACTATTTATTCCACCTTCCCCCACCTCACCTATTTGGGCTGATAATTTAAATTTAAAATAACACAAGAGAGAAATTATTTAAGCTAGATCATTAATTTAATACTTATTAGATCTCAGTAACTAGCAAATACCTACAGATAACATGATATACTGAGTGTCCAGCAAATAAAAGGGAGTTGTGGAACAGCCAATGTAATTACTTAAATATGCCTTCCCAGGGATGAGACTTCCCATCCCTCATTAGGATTCTGAGTCACATCTGTAGCCAGAGAAGAACAAAGACATGAGATGAAGGGGCAATGAAAGGTAAGTAGGAAAGCATACACAGCTTCTTATTTTACTGAAGGAAAGGAGGATAAATGACATCGCCAGGAGCCACAGAAGTCCAGGTGAAAGTTGTGTTCTGTCCTTTCTGTGTCACTGCCACTGTGTGCTGCTTGCTGTGTAGCACTTTCTTTGCTGAAAGCCCTGTGCATTTTCTAATGACCCCTGTCCTGCAGCTGGGCTAGGCAAGGATGTCATGTTAGAAAACTGCCTGTTGTGCAGGAACAACTTTTGGCCAGTGAGTCCTATATCTGCACAAGTAGAATTGTGACAATTCTTGTATCTTCCTCTCAAATTTCTTATGACTCCTCTTCAAATACATTCCATGCTGTCGAGGCAATCCTGTTCCCCTTCTTCTTTTCTTCCTGTTCCCTTTCTTGCCAAAGTGGAGGTGCAGGCCCTCTGTTTAACCAGAATCCACACATTATATTTTGCCACACCTGACTGTCATGTTTTTGTTAGCATAAAATTCCTGTGCTTTCTTTGAATATATGTTTACAAAGGAAGACTTACAACTTGATAAGAAGGCCCTCAGTTGAGAGGACAGATGTCCAGTTTTCTGATTTCACATCTACTAACAGATAAGATATAATGCAAGATGCTTAGAGGTAGAATAAAACAGGTCTTCAATATTCCTTGCAGGTGACAATGACTAAATGAGATTTATGAAACTGGAGATTTAAGAAGTTAAACCTAAAGGAAACATTATGCGGGACATGGAAAACAGGTCTTGTCTGTTCTGAGATCCAAAGCTGGTTGGACTACATGCATCTATTCTATAAAGAAAGTGCATGGAAAGGACTTCAAAATTCTATAACTGTCTTATTGGATCATGAAATAGGGAAAATGCAGGTGTACAGCATGAGACAAACAAACCTGCACACGGTTCTCTATAGAAACACAGTTTAAGGCCAGCACAGCAGCTTCCTGGGTAGAGCAAACTCCCACAAGTGCCTCTAGGAATTTTCTTCCTCTTGCTTGCATATGTATCTGGGTATCTGCTATTTACAGGCTACTCGGGGCTCCCTCAGTTCTCTCATCCCTGTGGCCCACGGTTAAACAATGTTACTTGTGCTTTCAGGCAAGGGAAGTCACCCTTTGTAGAACAGTGGCTGTGAAAAGGCAACCAGGCTTCTGTGCTGCACAGAGAAAACCACAAGTGGTGAGCTACTAACCCAGTACCAGAAGCCTGTGTAAGCAGGAAATTCAGCATTGGTCTAAATAGGTATTCACACAGCAGAGATGGCTACATGGAAAAAAAGTCCCTGCAGCCTGAGCAGGACTGTGGACACAAGGGACTCTGGACTGAGTGCTGCAAAGCATTGATCAAGGCTGGGGATGGTGTGTTACTGGCATTGTGTGAGCCTTACAGTCTTTTCTGCTGGTGCTGTGTAAAACAAAAACTTGTGCAGAAGTTGTTTTTGAAACACACATGGTATGTTATTCCATTACATGTTGATGAAGAAATAGCCTGTATCCAGCTGGATGGAGGTTGTGTTGCTTTTAAACTGTGAGAGAGCAGCAGCCTGGTGCTGCATATCCCCCACTTTTGCCATGGTTCTCTGCTCTGTTGTAGCACAGGCTGGTGTATATAGCCTTTGCTAAGGGTGCTTGACAGCTGTCCCTCATTCTAGTGCAGCCTAAACACACTTGAGCATGAGCAGTGACCTTTTACAGGTATGTATATAACTCTAAATTTAAAGCTAACTTTACACCTGTGACACATTGATAGCCTGTTCCCTCTGTCAATGTATATGCTACCAGACTAATTATTCTACATCCAGTTTTTGAAGATTAAGTTATTTTCTGGGGCTAGTGTTTCTCCCTGGAGACCTTTTTATTCATCAGCAAATCTCAACTTCCATCTGTTAGGGACTTCTAAAGATTTGGACTTTTCTTACAGCACAGTTTTAGGATGCAGTTGACTAGGCTAGGACAGATTGGATTTATCTTTTTCAAGTGATCATATTCTCTTTTTTATCCTGCTTCTTTCTGTTTATCATATTTTCCCTTGCATATGCTTATGTGAGCAAAACCAGGAAGACACTACTCTGCCCCAATTTAGGCTGCTGATTAACATGAGTTTAAGGTGCAGGCTCAAGGGGATCTCTTTTAGTGACAGTTTCTTGTTCTGTACAGTGTGTTGAGGAGGTGATATAGACTATGCCAGCCCACACAAGTGTGAAGGAGTGGCATCAGGAGGCTGAATCCAGTTTTCTCTGCACTGGAGCAAAGAAGAGATAAATAGACAAACATATTAGTTTCAATCACATTAAGTGCTTTGGGAACATGAAACGTTTTCATAGGCCTATACCTAAGTCACAGTTTCTTGTCATTCAACCAGTTGTCATTGGGCTAAATATTTGTACAAGTACGGAAGATAGTCCTGATGGTGATTTTGCAAATGTGGAGCCTGCCTTGCCATGCAGGAAACTAAATCTATATGTGTCAAAATGTGCAATTCAGTGATTGATCTTGAATGGTAGGCCAGGCTCCCACATTATTGGTATTACCTGTTTGACTTATGACGCGGCTCATTTTATCACGATGGTTCTTTAGATCAGGAAACCTGGACACTGTGCCAGAAGGATCATATGTCATCAACAAAGGAATAGAGAGCTCAGGAACTTGAGTCCAAAGTCTAGCACAAGCATCAGGATTAGAGAATGCCAGATGAGAGGTTCTGAGGCATTCTACAAGTATGAGAGATGTAAAGTAAGAAACTCAGGAAACTTTGGGACTGAATTTAGTCAGGTTTGGTTTTGGTTTTTTGTTTTTATTTTTTTTGTTTTGTTTTGTTTTGTTTTGTTTTTTAAGAGGGTTATGATTTGATGGCTCCTGTTCATGGATTCTGAATTATTTAAGAAACTGGTCCACCCTGTGCCCCATGTACTGACAGAATACTCTCTCCTTCATACTGTCTGTGAGTCTTCTGTGATGTAAGAATAAAGGGCAGTAGCTGTGTGGCATATGACTCTTGAAAGGATTTAAACAAATGAATAATTTCCTGGAGATAAAATAGTGTATTTCAGTGTGTTGGAGGTAGAATTTTCTTTTCCTAGTCAAGTCTTTAAAAAGGGGAACATGAAACACCAGGAAAGCTGGCTGCCAGCCAAGAACCGGGCTATATGAAGTACAATATATTTGCAACTTTGTTGCTATTCTAGAACGACAGCACTTTTTCATATCTATTACTCCCTTTAAATAAATAACCTTCACTTTACATCGTACTTAATTCTGTGTGGAAAGGTCTGAATAATATGTCAATTATTTATTAATGTCAAACAATTTTAATAAGTAGATGAGAAGACCAATTGGTTCAATTTTTTTTTGGCTTCACCAGTGTAAGGGTTTTTAAAAATATTTTTGTTTAGAGAAGGACTTCACATTTTGTATAACTGCTTGAAATTTATTGCTTGTAAGCTCTGAAATCATTGCAGTTATATTGGCAACTGTGTAAAATGTAGAACATATCTGTGCTGAAGTGTTAGCAAATTGTTATGGATAAAATGACTGAACAAATTCACTGTCATGGCAGGTCTTTCTCTTAGTTACACTTTAAAATGAAATTCTGAAGCCCTAGATATGGTCTTAGAGAGCTGAGTGTTTTCTTCTACTCAATTGAATGGGTCCACTGGTCAAATACCTGAGGATATCAAGAGAATGGGTGCTTGGAGGCAAAGCAGTGATGTATACAGATGTACTTGCTGCCAGTGAATTTCTTGGTATTGGTGCTTCTGATTTGCTCTGTGCTAGTGGAGGTTTCAGGGCTTCAGTGGGACTTGATCTGGGTCTGTGGGTTAACAGCCAATACATATTAAGCCCTGCTTACAACTCAGAACAGGGAGCTGAGCAGAGTATTGACTGATAAGTAACAACCTGAACAGAATTGTCAGGGTAGATGTTACATTAACTGTCTGCAATTCTCGTAATTTCTGTTTTTCTTTATCAATTTTGACAACAGGCAGGGGATACTGATTTTTTACTGATTTGACAAAACTTATTCAGGAAGCACAACCTGCCTGCAGTTTGTGGGTTTTTTTACACAACTTTGTCTACTTAAAGTTAGCTTTGCTTTAGGACACAGAATCCTTTAAGATCCCCTGATCAGAAAGTGTCCTGAGCTGCAATAGGAGAAAAGTAATACAATACTGGGAAATCTGGATAGATTTTATTTGCAACAGTCTTGTGAGTCTTGTGTCAGTTTTAGAACCCCTGTGAAATCCTATCTTAATGGAGTGTGTGGAACCTCACTGATGTTTCATGCTGTACAGTCCCAGCTGCTATATGGGATTGCTCCACCATCATTGAAGAGCTTCATTTCATGTACCTATGTGGCTACTGGGAGCACGGAAACTGCCAGTCTCGCCCTGCCTCTCTGCTTGGCAGTGTTTGATAGCAGTGGATTCAGAAGAAAGTTCACAAAACCTCACAGTATGGAACTGTGTGATACCAGGTAGTTAATTGAAGGCCTCTGAGTCTTACACTATTAAACTGGTTAAGGACCTGGGAAAAATCATATTTTAAAGCCACAAGGGGATTAGCCACATGTGTGTGCCTGCACTTTTTTTATAAGAATCACGAAAAAAGTAATAAACATGTATTTTCAATATATTAACTGTCTCTAAATAGTATTCTTCATAACTAGTTCCTCATTCAAACTGTCTTTCTGACAGCAATGATGAGGCAAATGATGAGCAGCGATGTTGCCTTTGGTATATATAATGGAATCTGTGGCATTGAAGTACATTCGGGTGATTAAAATCTCATATTAATACCATGGAAATATCTCAAGACTGTCACTTTCTCTCTCTGTTTGAAAGTCTAAAATATGTGTTCATTGCAATTTGGTTACTCAGTCATCTATTTTGGTTCTTCAGGGTTTGGCAGTGTGATTGAACTGCTTGTTGCAGCCTGTAACAAGGAGCCAGATTGACATTGGCAAAAAGTTTTTATGGCAAAGGCTTCCAGAAATGTACCTGAGTTCAAACTCTTCCTGCTAGAGGTATAGAAGGTGTCAAAATCCAACTTCTTGAGACTGATGATGCTGGTTGGCTGCTTCCTTTTGCCTTGTCACATGTGAGTTGTGTCCTTTCAGAAATCTGGTCCCTGCTGTGTTGAAAGGCAGGTATAAAGAATTACAAGTCTATGTTATAATGTGAACAAGGCCACAAAGTAGAAAAAGCTAACAGTGTTTTCATTGGCAGCAAACAACTCCCCTTGAAACCTTTATTAAACTTGCACTGAAGACACAAAAACACAAATGAATTTCTGAAAAGGCTGGTGGTTTGTATGGCTGCAACATCTCTTACTGGTTCTCACTGTTGTTTAGACTGATCTTTCCCCCCAAAATATTCCCATATTATTTCACTCATTTCCTTTTTTCATCCTGTAGCTTGACTAAAGGAACATCTTAACAAAGTCCTTGAATAATGTAAATAGGATTTTTGTCTGGTCAGTTCCAGAAATTATCTTTTCTTCTGCTGTTGTTATTCTTAGTACTGCTATTGGTAGCTGTAATATTTGAACATGCCCACCTTGTGACAAACTATTAGAATAGTAGTTCATCCCACCAGAATGTAAAGAGCTAAACCTTCCACAAACTTTAGAATTCTACATATATGGATGTCTCAGAAGTGAGGGTGATGGGTCAATGGGTCCTGTGGGATGGTGCTTCTTCTTGAAAATCCTACTGTAAATGTCACAATCTTATTGTCATCTCTCGTTTCTAAAAATCAGAACCAAGTCTGATAAACTAAAGATCTCTTAGCTCTTTTAACTTTCTTGCTTCTCTCTCCTTCAGCTACTTGTCTGTTTTGGGTTGAGCTTTGAATGCACATGTTCCTCTTCATCCCCAAAAGACTCTTAAATTAAGTGAAAGATGTTTTATCCATTGAATCTCAGTTTATTTCTTTCACTCAAGGGTCATATTCCTCACACTGCCGATTCTGACATGCTTCTCCCTGTTAACCTTCCTCAAAGACCAAAAAAAAGGAGATATGGCCACCTTTCAAGATCTTTATCCTTGCATTGTGTCAGATCCTGTCTTGAATGGGGAAGCAGTTTTGGGCTCATGAATGTGATATCCCATGGGATCTGAATACATTTTTATCCCAAATTTTCCTTCTTAGGGTTAATAATTAGTTTTAGAAGTCAGAGTCAGGGTTAGTTAGGGTTAGGGCAAGCATTAGGATTAGGGGTTGGGATCAAGTTAGGATTAGGGTTTAGGTATAGGAATTAGGTTTAGGATTAGGGTCAGGGTCCATGTTGGTATCAGAGTCTGCATTAGGGTTTGGTTGAGGGTTAGGGTTAGGGTTTAGGGAGGGGTTAGCGTTCCTTTTCTTTTGAGAGGAAAAGATGTTATTTATTTTAAACATCAAGATGCTGAATAATGATCTTTATGCCTTCATGATTCCTCTGTGGAGTTATCCTAAGCCTGTAGGCAGCAAAAGGGTTTGTCTGCTGGGTACCAACGTGTGAGGGTAAATGCCTTTCTGGAAGAGTTTTTAATGAGGATCTAGGACTTGTTTCACTTAGAAAGTCTTTCTTGCCTGGGAAATGCCTTTCTGAAGGTTGGTTACATGTTTTGTTTTTTGGATTTTTTCCCTTTTCCTTCTGTATTACAGAGAGAGGGCTATGGCCTCTTTCTCTCTCTCTCTCTCTCTCTCTCTGGTATGAAGAGAGATAGAGATGTTACAGGACATGCCACTGGTGAGCCTGGAGGGGAGGACAGAGAAGATAAAAAGCCTTGAAGAGAAAGGAGGTGTGTCTTTTCCCCAAGCCTACTGTTTTTTGGCAGCACTGGTGCAGATTTTCCTTTCGAGTTTTAGTGTTCTCGACTTCAGAATAAACTTTCTTGGATTCTTTCCACTGCCTTGGCATTTTTTGAGGTACCTGTGTGTATCTTACTTCACACAAGGACTGTGGAATTAGTGTCCAATAGTATGTCCTATGAGCAAGTCATGGGTACCACAAACAAGTGTATCCATAAATCCTTATCCAGATAGCAGATCAAGGAGTGTTTAAGCATAAAGACTGAGTAAAAGGAGTCAGTTACAATGTAGAAACAGTATGGTGGGCATTGTTTTTTTACCAGTGCTCTTTAGGGCTGGTTAATATGAGATGTAAAGGAAATAGGTTGAGAAATAGGTTTTTATGAATGTAGTTCTTGAAAAAGGAAGGATGGAAGCCCAGTAGTTCTGTTTGACATGTCTGCCTTTTTCATTCATACTTGCCCCTTGGATTTTGCCACTCCATTTATACTGGTGTTGCAGAATGTAGTGGTGTATATATGTGATCAAAATATTTTTGAGGGACAGTCTAGTAGCACACTAAAACAAGTGACAAATTACCTGTACTTCATTAGGTAATGACTGTAAAACATTAATCATGTTGAATTTTTTTTGCTATTGTTCATTTAGATATAAGAGATAATACTTCCATCTTAAGCACTGAATAGCTCTAAGGGCAGATTAAAGTCATCTAAATACCCTCTTGAATGAGTCTCAGTGCTTTATACCCAAACCCCAAATATACAGTAAAGGAGAAAGAATGAGCTTTAATTTGTCAGTGTTTAGCAGAACAACCAAAAATGATTTTGCTATATATTCAGATGAATCAGAATAAGTTGCTGATCAATGATTTTACTTTTGTGAAGTCTACTGTTTTTGTAATGGGATGCACCTTCACGTAGATGACAGGTGAGAGGTGTAAAGATGTTATACAGGACCTCACAAAATGCTTGTATTTCTTCCTGTGAGCCAAGGACAACTAATCGACAAAGCTGTTTTGGCAGAACTGTCTTACTCAGAAGTAACTTCAGACAAAAGTAATGGAGTAATGTAGCCCACTTATATCTCAGGGTCCTTTTGGCGAATCAAGAAGAAAAGCCCCTTCCTCTCAGAATAGTCATTCCTTTCCTGAAAAGCATGGGACTCTGAGGATGGTACACAATGATGCTGTATATGCATGCTCACTGAGAAGAAAATACCTGAATGGCTCATTCTTAGATCTCATGCTGGTTTATTTCCAAGTGGGTTTACATTTGGCCCTGCTGAAACACGAACATGCAAATTATATTAATCTCCAGTTCTCAGTGGACAAGTGCATGAGAGGACAGATTCATGCAGCAATTTTAAATGTGTCATGCTGCTAGTCTCTGCATTACTTAAAAATGCTACTTTTTAATGAGCAAGAAACAGAAGCAGTGCTGTTGTGAAGAAGGAAAATTCTTCAGAGCTGTAGAAATATAAGCTTAAACCTGTTCTTTGACTAGATGGTGTATTCCAGCTAGCATATTGGGTCTATGTGGGCTGGCAAGATATCAGATCTTTCTGCTTTCCATTCTGTCACACCTGTGTACTGCTGCTTTTGTCTGTGTCATGTCATAACAACACAGATCATCATCAGGTGAGAGCAGGTTTAAGCCATACCATGAAATTCTTGAAAACCTGATGTAAGATATCCTAAGGGAAGATATTTATGTCAGCAGTTGAGGCCCTTCCAGCAGCACACCATAATAGAAGCAGGTGGGTCAGCTTCAACTTTAGCTTTATTGTTTCATCCATAATCCCAAGGAGAAAGTGCACTAGACCTTATCTTAGGAGATTTCTGACTTGTTATTCTGCTTTTCTTCTCAAGGCTTCAAGAATAAAGCCATTCTCAAACTTGTCACCGACACTGTTAGGCACATTTAATTTACAAATATTGTCCAGAAAGCCTGTTTATTAGAAGTCAGACTCCAGTAAACTCAGCAACTAATTCATTTAATGCTTAACTTTGACACTAGCAATTTAAAGTCTTTGTTTATATGGGTGACAGAGTTCAGGCAGGATGCAGGTCAATTAATTTGGACATGCCAGTGGCTGTAAATGTTCTGACATAGCTAATTTAGATAGTTTTGGCTGTTGCACTGTTTTAGGCGTGTCTGTGCAATTATCATATCTTCTTTTGGCTCATATACTTGCCAGTTTGGAGTGTGATTTAAACTACTGGGGGCAAAACAGACTTGAGTTATTAAGTTTTGCCTGGTACATAAAATTTTTGACTCTTGACCCAAATCAGCTAACAGTTTTCTACTGAAGCTTATATGTACATAGTTGAAGTCCTACAAGCATAAGAAAGTGGTGCCATGAATTATGTAGCTGATTACTGTATTAGCCTTTTCTTAGGCATTTATCAACTGGAGAACAAAGATAAACTTTGTGGTTTTCTGGCTAAAATACCATTAAATATCCATGAATGGGTTGAAAAAACCACCAAATTTTCCTCTTCTTCTGCTTTGTTTGAAGGTGCTTCCCCACTTCTGTAGCTCATTGGTGTTTCTAGTGTATTACCACCTGGATTGCTGAGTCTGTATGTTGAGAAAATGTTTCTCATTTTCTTTTGAGACCATATGTCTTTGGATTTTTTTTTTTTTTTTAGGCTAGTAATGGAAGTTATTTAACAGAACCAGCAGGTATAAAAGTAGTTGTCTACAGAACTGCTGTCCACTACCTCCCATGTTTCAGATATTCTCACCATACCTCCTGGGACTTGAATACAGGGGAGAAGTCTGATATTTTCATCATGCTCTTGCAGATTTGGCTTTCTGGATAACTAAAGAGATATACTACCTCAAAGTGTCTCACTTAGGAAATTGAGATTATAAAGCATGTTTGATCTCAACATTCACAAAAGTATTGATCTTGTGAGATGTTCAGGGTGAACTTCCTGACATGTGGTAGTGAAAAAAAATCTGCAGGGAAGATGGAAGGACTTATACTGGCTTTCTTAGTGCACTGGAGGAAAATATATGGCACAATGTTAAATTACATGGCCTCAAGGGATGATTGGATGTGTAAACTGTAATTTTAGATGAGACTCTCGGTACCTAGAACACTGTGACCAGATGTTAAATGCATCATAGGGTGAATACTGCCAGTCTCCCTTCTCTCATATTTGTTCTTTTATATTCTGTTCAGATACACCATCTACTCTGGTTTTATGAATTTTTTTGTTGTGAATTTCCTTCAGGTCTCCGATATGTTCACACATCAAAGGAATTACAACCAATCAAGTAGAAAATTTGCAAAGTAAACGTGAAGTCTATTAATAGGAAATGTACCTCAGAAATGCAAACAGAAGTCAAGCATAAGTTCAAGAAGCATTTGGACAATGATCTCAGGCACATGGTGTGATTCTTGAGATGAGTTGTGCAGGGCCAGTAGTTGGGCTTTGATGAACCTTATCAGTTCCTTCCAACTGAGGACAATCTGTGAAAATAAAAAACCTGTTTCCAGTTCTCTGCGCTCCTAAGTCTCTCTCCTTCTGCCTGGTGGTGAGAAGGTAGGGGATCCATTGTTTCTTGTGAAGAGTATGACAGGTTCGCTTGTTCAAGAGATAGTAGAGTGTAGCTCTACCAGTCAATAGCTTCCTTAGAGTCCCAAGTACTTCTTAGTCTTTCCACTTTGTCTCTCAGCTCCACCACCACGCTGTTCTCTCTGTTGCCCGCCAAGAGCAGCACCAGGCTCTGGCACTCCCTGCAGCCTGAGACTTGGACCCCTGCAGGCTTTTGGCTGGATCAGCACTGCTTTCTGATGTGTGCAGTGGAAGAAACTTTTGTGTCTCTTGCTGAGGGCAAAGATCACAGCTGAGCTGACCACCCGAGCTGCAGTGCCTCAGTACCCAGGCTGCGCGAACTGATGCACTGCGCCTTGGCTGACGCTCCCTGCTCCTCATTGAAGCTCCCTGCTCCTGGTTGCTCGCCCTTCTCAGGAGCAGCTTATCTCGGGTCGAGGTGGGCTCTATCCCTGCTGGACCTGCCCAAGCTGAGTCAGAGCTGTCTCTGAGTCACAACTCCACCACCTCCCGATGGGGAAGGGGGACTGGGATGCACTACTCTGCTCTAGTATCAAGGTCTTGCTGGGTAGGAAAGCTCTCCTCCGTCTCTCAGTGCCATCCTCGGCTACAGAACAGTTCGCCTCTGGTGTCTGCAAGACTATGATTCTCACCTTTTTTCTCACTTCTCTCTCTCACAGCTGCTGTGCAGGTTATTTTACCTTGGATTCTTCCCCTCTACTCCACTTTCGTGAGATCCCAGCTGGGGTACTGCATACAGCTCTGGGGCCCCCAACATAAGAAGGACATCGACTTGTTGGTGTAGCAAGTTCAGCGGAGGCCAAAAAGATGATCAGTGGGCTGGAGCACCTCTCCTATGACAACAAGCTGAGATAGTTGTGATTGTTCAGCCTGGAAAAGTAAAGCCTTCAGGGACACCTTCTAGCAGCCTTCCAGTAGCTAAAAGAGGCCAATGAGAAAAACAGAAAGGGACTTCTTACAAGGGTTTGTATTGACAGGACAAGAAGTAACAATTTTAAACTGCAAGAGAGCAGATTTAGATTAGATAAAAGGAAGAAATTCTTCGCTATGTAGAATAGTTATCTATTAGGAAGAGGCAAGCAATGGGTTGATGCTGGTCAGTAGCTAAACTCCCACCCAGTTGCTCACTCATTCCACCATGGCAGAACTGGGAGAGAAGAGCAAAAGCAGAAAACAATTTCATAAGTGAAGAAAAACAAAATCCACATGATGCAAAAGCCATCACTCACCACCTCTCCCAGCATACTGATGCCCAGCCAATTTGTGAACAATGACTACCTTAAAAAAGTACTCCCCCAGTTTTAACACTAAGCATGAAATTACAGGATATGAAATATTCCTTTGGTGTGTTTAGGTCGACTCTCCTGGCTGTATCCCATTACACTTTCTTCCCCATTCCCAGCCTTCTCACTGCTGGGAGGACATTGAGAAACAGACAGAGCCTTAACACTGTACAAGCACTGTTCAGCACTATCCTAAACACTGATGTGTTATCAGCATCCAAAACATAGCACCACATGGGCTGCTACGAGGAAAATTAATCCTCCTAGTTAGACCCAGGACAAGGTTGAAAGCACTGAGGAGGACACCTTATACTGCTCATAGCAAGAATATAAAGTATTATTAAAGGTACTGTTTGTAAAATTAATATTGGATATTGGCCAATATTTCCATAAGGAAAAGAAATTTAACAAGGAGGAAATGCATTGTCTAGAGCCATATATAAGTAAAGTTTTGTTTTCTCTGTTTTTCCATTTCTGTTTGTGCATTAGACAATCAACTGGCACTGTTTAGATGACTTTGGATTAGTGCTTTCTGGAATAGGATGACATCTAACATTCACAAAAATGTGTTTCTCATGAGTTTTCTGAGCTTTCTAAGCCTGGTGGCTTCACATAGAATGGCATTTCAGGCACGAAGATGACCATCACTTCCAGTGATGAGTTCTGGCTCCATTGGGAGCCTGGAATTACGTTTTTTTTTTCTCTCTCAGTCTTCTCTCTCTGCCATCTGCTATAATTTTTTAAGGTTAAAAAATGTGTGGTTAAATTTGATTATGAGATTAAAAATGTCTATGTTAAGCTTATATCTGCTTTTATGAGGATAAGTGGCCAGGTAGGAGAGGGATAGCCTATTACTGATATGAGAGAGAGATTGCAGAGTGAGCTCAATTTTATAGATGCCAATGGATTTAAGTCAGGCAGAGATGTTATAAATATTTTAAATATAGAAAGAGCTTACCAGAGAATTCAGCCAAGAGATGCAGGGCCAAAAGAACCAGACTGACATGATTCAATTTTCATAGCAATATGTTTCTTTTTAGAGATAAGTATGTTGTCATTTAAGTTTCACTTAGAAACATTCACTTTTATTTGCTAAACAAGTTGTCATTCATAGCCAAAAAAGCTCATAAATTCTCCATGAAAATTAAACTTTTCCATGGAAAGTTGAGATGCTTTATGAAAAACAATGTCTTGTTAATAAGGCAGCTATTTTGACTGAATTTTTATTTGGGAAAAAAGGTAAAGTCCCTCATTGATTTTGACTTTAAATACAAAAGGTAAAAACCCTGAATGTTAAGAAAGCCAGAAAAAGAAAGAGGAGGCAGAGGATGATGCAGGAAACTGAATGGAGGTGGGAGGTCCATGCTAGGGTGATAAAGGAAGAGCTTTCCTTCCTTCTGTATTTTGTCTCCTTGTAACATACATTTCACTTCTAGAATAGAAGATCTGGCCCATATTTTCCTTATTGAATAGTATGAAATAATAGTTCAGCTCAACTGGAAAGAAAACAAATAAAATTTTGCAATGAGAATATTGTTCCTGTTTGACTCTCCTGTTGCTTACCTGCATTTACAGAAGAATCACTGAAGTAGGTTGACACCTGATCCCATCTAATCTCAGAAGCTAAGCAGGGTCAGACCCAGTTAGTACTTGGGTTGGAGACCTCCTGGGAATACTGGGGGCTGTAGGTTCTAGTCCTGAGGACTTCACTGTCACCGTCCGAGCTCACTTGGCTGTGGCAGATGAACCTTAGGACTTCAAGGGTGGGGCCAGTTCTGTGCACGCTGTGCCTCACCTAAGAAATCCACTGTGCAGGCTCGAAGGGCACACCCACGTGGGGAGAGCCCTTCCCAAATCTTCGCTCACAAAGCCTGGCCATGCGATATGATATACAGTGTGATTGCAATCAAATTGAAAACTGTCTGAACAATCTGTATGGAGAATGCACACTAATAAAATGTCTTTGGACATAGGCAATGGAAGCAGACTTTCTCTCATGAGATTAAAGTCATCCTGATGACCAGATTCTTCTAGAGAGAGAAGCCTCATTTGAGGAGCATATTTATGTCCAGATTGATTGGTTTGTTTGTTTAGTTAAAAAAGGTCCATTTGTTCCTTACAGGTTTACAGGTGGTATAAGATAGCTGCTATTACACCTGCACTGCTTCCCAGGGTGAAGAGAGAGTTTTTATTTTTAATAATTGCCTGTGTCATCCTACTTGCTGTCTGTGTAAAGTTGTTCAGATTTCAAAAACAAATTATATTCTCAATGCCTTCTGTTTTCCTTGAGAATTGCTATGTGCTAAAGAATATTGCTCAAGAACCCATAAACAGTCAGATTCTTTATCTTTAAAATCTTAGTCTAACCATGACACTTCAAAGTATGCAGTTTCTAAAAGCCCAAAGATCTGGAGTCTGCCCCATATACACACACACACACACACACACACACACATATATATATATATATATATATATATACACACACACACACACACATATATATATATGTATATACATATGTGCATATATACACACACATATATACATATATATTTTTTGGCATATCTAGTAACCTATGTTAAATGAACTTGTTGCTAGGAAGGCTTACCTAAATGGAAACTCATACACATAACAATGGGTTCTCAGTGGAGCAACCTGCTCGTGCTGAGTACTGGTCTGAAATGTATAGTGAGAACAGTCCAAGAAGTACAACAAATTCTTCACTTTACCATTAGGTTTCCAGAATGTTAAAATTTCTGTGAGATTGCTTCATTTTACATGATTGCCAATGTAGTGCACAAGCTATACCACACTGCTGAGCCATCTGATGCATTCAGTGCAGAGATGTGAGCAGAAGAGTGGACATTGGACCAGATTTGAACAGGGCTTTTAAAGAAATTAAGCAATGAAGAATTGTAATTGGCACCTGTCATTTGGGTTATTTTTCCTGGGTTACTAATGAGATGGAAGGCAGAGTGCAGAATGGCAACAGCCATCTTTGAACTTAATATGTTGGAGGTAATTCTACCTCTTGCTCCCAGAACATGACGTTTCTACTATCTAGGCCACCAGATGATGTAACAGTCATTTTGGAGACCTTTCTCCCAGACAGAACTTGCAAGCAGTATTTAAAACTAAATATACAGATATATTTGGTTTTGTAAATAGTCTTTTCTGTCTTAAGCTATAATATTTTATTAATTATTGAGAAATTTGTTTTATTCACCCATTTTCACACAAGAAACATCAATGAGTGGGTTAAGTTTTTGAGAACTGTATGACATTGAAAATTGGATCAGGTTTTTGTATGTTTTCCAGGTTACAGAAACACCCACATTTGAATTGGGGAAGCAAACCTCAGACACCCTGAAAGCTGGAGACTTTAAAGAGCTTTACACTGGTGTACTCTAGAAGAGGAAACTGTATCATACTTTTTATTGAGGGGTCAGCAAAAGATATTCATACCAAGAACTACAAAGGGAGAATGGATATGTACATGATCAGTGATGATTTCTGACTTTGATGGTCAATTCAACACAAACTTCTGGAACTGAAGTACAGACACTGCATGTTGTTCTGGTCCTGAGATATTCTAGGTCCTGTAAGAATAATTTCAGTCTGCAAACAGGTGGACAAAAGCAGGCCCAGATTTACATCAGTTGTTAATTGTGCAGGATAAAATGTTCAGTGCCAGTAAAGCTACTGATCCTCATAAACTCTTTGCAGAGGGTATGACTCAAAAGACACAATAATCAAATGAGTAACTCATAGGCAGGGTAAACTATAATAATTTCTTTTAGTTCGTAGGATTAGCTTTTAGAAATTAACAAATTTACTACTGAAACAAAACTAGGCAATCCAGTCTGTCCAGTAAGCCTTTCCCTTCTGCTTAAATAAGCAGAGGGAAGTATCATACAGTAGAGGCACTATCTCACACATCACCTCTGACACTGCAGGAATATTGCTATATTTCTTGAGCTTCCCAGGAGCTGGGATCAAATCATTCCACATCAACACTTAAAATGTGAAATGCAGGAGGCCATAAGACCAATGTGTTGGTTCTTCCAAAAACTAGCCTGGCTCTCAGGGGCTGGATTAAGCCCCTTTCCTCTCATTCTACTGCTTTCCTGGAGGAGAGGTGTCCCAAGCTGTCTATATTCATATGACTGCGGCCTTCTGACAGTCCATCAGCTGAAACATCTTGAAGACTGATGCTGTCTTGCAGTGAGAGAATAAGCAGCTGTAAAACGTCTTCACAGTTTCATGAAAAATCTTCTGGCTTTCTTAAGGTGTCTCATTTCACTCTTAGCTTACTGTTGTTTATGAAGGACAGAGCTGTGTCATTATTTATTTATTTATTTAGTTAGTTAGTTAGTTATTTAGTTATTTATTTATTATTCTGGCAAGCAGGCTGTGGTTATCTGGAATACATTTCCCACTATGACAGCCATTTTTAATTTATTTGAGTGAGCAATCTCTCCTCTCTGACACTTTTCTGTTTGAAAAATATGATGCAGTGTGATTGAGGAGGCAATGTAATTAGCAATGATACAGACGGGATCACTAAATGTTTTTACCCTTACACAACTCTCCCATTTTCTGACCTATGCATCTCTCAACTTATCCAGTCACATTGGAATAAAGTCACCAGATGTAAACAATTAAATATCTTGTTGTTTTCATACCACTGGGAATTAAAACAAACTCAATAGCCACTTAAGTGCCAAGTCTAACATTTCCCCTTTTCCCCCCTGCCCAAATCTCAGGATTGATAAATATCACAACGCCCTTTTTTTTTCTATGTATTTCTGTAGTATAACAATCTACTTTGTGTTACAGGATGGGAAAAACCTCCCAATTTAAAACCCTTCTCTCTCAAAGAGTTTGACCAATAAAGTTTGAAAGAAAAGACAGGTTATTCTATTCACCGGTTTTACAGCTGGAAGAGTGAGACAGACAGAATACCTGTGCTATCTACACAAGTCTGCAGGTGGACAAACTGAAAGGAAGTGAGTCACACTGAAGGTCGCTCACTGAAGGTCACACAGGAATAAAGGAGCAATCACCTTTACATCAATAACCTCCTGACTGGGTGTGTCATGCTTCAGGCTACAATGCTGTCCTTGTCCTGATAGAAAGATACCTACAGCTACTGCTCAAAAACCTGTCTCTGCCATATCGATGAACAAGTGCACTTTGCAATGAATGCATAATAAAACCAAGAAACTTATTAGGACAAAAACATTTTAGGGTCTGATTAATCTAGGTAAAGATTGAAGTAAGGGGAGGATGCTGAAGCAGACTAATCCATTTCAGTGACTATGCAAGACAATATTGCTGAAGTTGATAAAGATGGTTTTACATTTATAGAGATCAGGATTTAGAACGCCTTTTGTGACTTATTATGCAGAGAAAATTATTACTGCCCATTAAAGAATTATGTTTCACACAAAATGGAAAATTTGATTAGTGCACCTCAGAGTGGCTAGCTTCTAAAATTATAAAATGAATGAATATATAAAATATTTCATATAGAAATATCTGTTAATAGAAATTAATTACTGCATGCAATATAAGTCAATTATTGCACTAGAGGATCAAATATTAAACATGTACTGAAGTAAAAATTCAAGCATTTTCATCCCTTATGTCTAATTGATTTGAATTTCTGTTGAAAATTTTTCTTACTCTATAAACAACATAGATCAAACTCAGTAATAAGATAGACTCTCTCTGCATTTTCAGCATCTTTTGAGGGTTAATAAAGGAAATCCTTGTTCATGGAGAGGATTATCTGTAAGTGCAATGAATGTCAGATATCATTGGGACTGGAAGAAATTAATGAAATAAAACACGTTTAGGAGTTTACAGAACTGTAACCTGTGCTTCCATCATAATGTAATTTCATGCTATTGAACTATAAGAATAAGTACAACATCTGCATCTTTTGCAACTGTCCCAGAAACATAGCAGTCACATATTTTGATTTTCGAGGCATCAATCCTCTGATCTGGCAACCACATATTTGATATGCCGTGATTTAAACTGTGCTGATCTTTCAGCCAAATCCTGTCAGTTCCACTGGATTTATTAGCTTTGTTCTTGTGCGTCACCTCGTCTCCCAGCCTTCCTCTATTATGTTTGTACTTCTGGTGCACCTGCTTGGCAGGAGAGCATGGCAAACTAAAGAAGCCCTAGACTAAGAATAAATGCTACCTAAAAACAATCAGAACATCAGTGTGCTATCGATATTCTTCTCATACTAAAGATAAAACACAGAACTGTACCAGCTACTAGGGAAATTACTAAGAACATTAACTCCATTCCGGTTGAAAAGGTATCTAGGTGAAAGCTCAAAGCCTGCAGCCTAAGGCTTCAGCAAATCCAGCTACTTGTGCTAATCAGGTAAAGCAAAGCAAGCAGCACACTAAATCACACAGTATTGTAGCTCTATGCAACTCATTCTTCTTAAAACATACTTATTTAAGCTAAACAAGAAATATCTCTCAACATGGTATGTTGAAATATGCAGGAATAAGGTAATATTCTTTCAAACAGATTAAGCCAGGTGCCAGTTGCTGTGTCCTATGAAATTGTGAGAGGCACATGTAGGGACAGTATGTCCAGCTGTATTTAATTAACAGTGTTGTTTGGAATTGATCTATGTTAGCATCATTCTTTTACTGTGTTTGACAAAACTGGAGGTGAAAACAGATGCAGCAGTCTTGTGAAAACAGAATTGCTGCCTTCAGCTTCTCGACATGTGAGGATATAACTCATTTTGGAAAAGAAGAAGATTACAAAATGTCTGACTGCTTGGGGAAAATGGACTTATTGGTGGTTCCATCCTCTACTGAAGCAGACAATATAGTAAGACTTTGAATGCCATTAGTCATTAATTGTGTAAGTGATAAGAAAGGATAATTGGGGTGAGTGGCAAAATTTGTAACTTAACAGCTGCTCTTAAGCGTGAAGGCAAAACATTAACTTAAATTGTAGAAACTGCATTTCTACTGCTCTGCTGTCCAGAGCCTTGGAGGTCCCCTGTTACAAATGAAATCTAGAAAAAAGAAACTGTTTCTAGGTTTTTTGTGGGTTTTGTGGTTTTTTTTTTTTGTTTTTTTTTTTTTTGTTTTTTTTTTGTTTTTTTTAAGAAAGCTAAAAGACCGCTGCCAGTGTTTGAAAACAGTGGATGGTGTTTGAAAAACGTGTCAGGTTCATCACTAGTCTCTGTATTCTAGAATAGATAAATTATTTGTCTTAGTGGCTGGTGACAATCATATCCTGAAACTTACCTACTTAAAGCCTGAAAATGTCATAACATACTTTCAGTCACTGTCTTCAGAGGATAGACTTTTGGCTGCACTTGCAAGTTGGTACTTGAGCTCTTGTAGGCAGTTCTGGGTTTAGTGAGAGACATATCAAATCTCAGGGGATGCTAATAACCTCTATTAGAATTATACTATAATGGGAAGCTAGCAGCAAAAACACCCTAAGAAGCAGCAGAAAGGTACTTTTAAGTTCCAGGCATAAAGCAAATGAGACCAAATTCTCATCTTTTGGAGGTTCACTTGTGTCATGTGACAATGTCACATTCAAAGGTAACTTCAACAAGTCTTGCCACTTAATCAAACTTTTTGGCATTATAATCATGACATATATCACAAGTGTGTGTTTTTTTCATTAGAACTGTTGTTTATTGTCTTGATACATAACTTAGCAGTGTTACGTCCTACAAATAATCTGCCATGGCAGAGACAGTTGTTCTGTGTTCCTCATCCTTTTTCATTTTTGGTTTGTGTTTTGTTTTTGTTTTTGTTTTTGTTTTTGAGGCTGAGAAACTAAGAATATTTTGATGGCAGATTTTCTTGTAGGAAGGGGTTCTTGTACACACTTAAAGCAATCAGTATGTGAAATGGATGGTCATACTGAGAGTCCTATAAACTTTGCTTTCCAAATTTCTTGCCTCCTCAGAGCACCACTATGCTGAAAACCATCAACAGTTCTCAAGGAAAAATTTCCCCACTGTCTCTGACTATAGTTTATGCTAGCCTGAGACCTTAGTGCAGTGAAGGGAGAGCATACATTGATTGTTTCCTCCTTGCAGGAATGGGGAGATTCTTGGGTATACCTTGTGATACTAAAACAAAAATTAGGGTGCCAGGTAAAAATCTGGGGAGAGGTACATTTGTGGGACTAGAGCAAGAGGCAGCTTATATATTTTACTTGAAGGTGATTAGGGATTTGTTAATCCTCAGGTACTGTGATGGTCATTGAGGCTGTCAGCAAATGTTACATGTGCTTAAAGATACTCCATTGATTTTCTGGGAACAGCCAGGTACTCTGTGGCAATGAATGTTTAACAGACTCCTTTGAAATGTTTAAATAACATATGTTTTAATTGCAATGACTGTTCATTTAGATACCCTGCAGTATTTTCTTTGAATTCAAATAACTCATTACAGAGTGGTGGTATAAGACCTATTTTCCCATATTGATAAAGTGCAAATGAAACTTGATACCCATCTTACAGAAGTATCATTGTTTCTTGAAAGAAATGTTAGCAAATTTTTCAATTAAATGCCACAAAGGGTGGAAAGGTATATTGAGGCAATGAAGAAATTTATTCTACTTTATTGATAAAAATAGCCTACAATATGATGCAAACTTCTTATTAGGCTATGTATATTTAATGCCAGAAGTGAAATTACAGCATATTGTTTGAGGTTCCAAAGTACAGGTTAACCTGGAAATTAAGAGTTTTATTATAAAATAACATGAAGAAGAGGACTTGATGAAACCTGGAGTGAAGTGAGATAGAGAATGCCTTTTCCCTGTGGAGTGTGTGTCTGAAGGAGAGAACCAGCAACTGCCAAAACACTGTTAGAGATCTCTCCCTGGAGTGCCAGAAGCTCAGGGATTAACATGGTTACCCAGTTGCCTTTTAGGAGACTTGATTTCAAACAACATTTTGACAGGCTTGTCAAGTGGAAAGAGACCCAAGATGTCAGAAGTTAGCTGTGAAACCCCAGTTTTTCTTTTTTTTTTTCCACTCAATTTTGTTGTTGTTGTTGTTGTTGTTGTTTATTTTTTAAAGTGGTGAAACAATATGCTACCTTATGTCTTCTTTTCCTCCATTTGGATCCATTGATTGTTCTATCCTGCCTTGACTGTTCCAGTGAACTGATAGCTTTAGGAGAGGATTTATTTTAAACTACATTTGATAAAGAATTAACATCAGCAACGTTTAACGTGCTTGTTAAGAAAATTACAACTCACAGGGAAGAGAGGATGCACAGCTAATTGGGAGAAAAATGATAAAGGTCCTGCTATCAAAGGGTTCAACATAGATCCAACATCTGTCTGCTTAGTTCCTTTGGGAATTGTACAGACACAGAAAACTAGAAATCCATGTGGTTCCAGGCTGTTTCATTTCACTAGATACTAGTTTTGGACTTTGAAGCTGAATATCTCAGAGACACTGAGAGGACCCAAAAGTACTGGTAAATGCTGCAAGGATCCCCAATGCAATAAGTGTCACTGGGATGACACAAGCTTTGTTTTAATAAGAGATATCTTTGCTGAAATGTAAAAATAACTTCAAAAGGCACTGAGACTGAAAAAAGTGTTCTGACTACTCATATTGTCTATGGAAATGCAAAGTCACTGACCTTCTGGAGATGGAAGTCATTCCTTTCTTTGGCCTTATGTTTGTCTACTTTCATCTTGGATGACTTTCAGAGTAGGACAGCCAAAAGAACTGTCCCAGCAGTATTGGACAGGTTTATACTTGCACATTGTTTCGTATTATAGGGAAAAAGCTATGCATACCATTACAGTTTCATGTCTGTTAACAGTCCTCTGATCTAATGTCATTCTTTTCTCTGAATCTGGAAATTATGATCTTTGTCATGTCTATTTAGAGAGCATGAAATGATCTTTGCAGATACTTACGCATAGAATAACAACACTCTGTTAGTAATACGTAATGCAACACAGATTCTCTTTCAAACCCTTCTTTTACTGTGAAATGGACCCAGCAAAGGTTCAAGAGCAAAAAGAATCTCAGTCCATTTCAACTCCATTTGTCTGCTTCTTAAACTTGGAAAACAACAGCCTTGCGTGATTTTATTAGCTTCCTGTCAATACCATCTACCAGAGGCATTTCCTATATTCATGCTTAATCAAATCCAACACGTAAAGTAAATCTCAGTGAGGGATGATTAAATTCGCCTCTTTATTACAACCAGTAGCCTTGTAATGTCTAGTACATCTGAAATGTGAGGATGTCAAATACTACAGAAGAGAAGTAGTCTCTAAATAGCATGAAGCTGAGATGGGTGAAGTTTAGGTTAAATATCAGGGAAAAGTTTTTCACCCAGAGGGTGACGGAGCACTGGAACAGCCATCCCAGGGAAGTGGTCACACTGTTTGAGTTCAAGTTTAAGCAATGCTTTCAGGTACACAGCATGATTCTTGAGGTGTCCTGTGCAGGACCAGGAGTTGGATTTGATAATTCTCATGGATCCCTTCCAACTCAGCATATCTCATGATTCTGTGAAATTCTTTGGATGGGTCCCATGCTAATCTTGAAAATCCTTCTAGTCAGTACCTACTGCTCTGTGTGGAAGTGTGCATCAATAGTCAGAAAGAGTGGAAAAAATGTTGGATGCAGCCATGGCTTCTCAAAGGTATGTGGACAATATGGATTTCTTCATGTTGTTTCCTTTCATCCTGCAGACTAACTCTTTGAAACTCAAAAGGACTCTGGGATTTTGCTCTGAGAGATTTGAGTGGGATTAAGTTTTCAGTTGAGTTTAAAAAATACCTGTAGGAAGAGTTGAATGAAGGGCTGGAGCTTTATTTCACAGATAGCAAAAGTGTAAGTAAACTGTGACACATGTCATCTCAGACATTCCTGAAGGAGCCTTTATGGTGTTCCACTTAAATTTTAAGCCAATAAACTATTTCAGTACTAATGGATGGGACTTAAAAATGAATAAAATTAATCTTGAGGTGGAAAAGGAATTGAAATAAGCTACTCTGGCCTCCATGGTTATTGATATTTTATTTTCCTCTAACATTCTGCATGGAAATTATCATTTCAGATGTATGCACCATTGTCTCTGAAGGCAGCTCTTGCACTCCTGTTTTTAAATCTGTGGTATGACATGAGGCACCTAGAGCTAAAAACCTAAAGAAATGTTAATGCATTTAGAGTACACTCTTCATGGTTACAGTGAAAGTGAAGAGATCCAAATCTTATATGACTTCCATTTTTTGGGCCTAGTTGCAGTTAGTTGGTAGCTCTTCGTTTTTACAATCAGATATCAGAGTACGAGTGCAGTGGCATTCACTTGCTTCCACTTCCCTGGTTCAGGAGCGTTGCCTTCCCCGCAGGCTTTGCAGGCATGCTGGCAACCCAGGCTGTGTGTACAGAAGCAGTTACATGGCAAGTAAGGGCTACTATGCATTATGGCATTGCTCTGTACATTACTATATGTACATAGTATCAGTAATGACCTCATGCGTGTCCCCAAATTTGCATGTGAGATCGAACTAAAATTCAGAAATGAGTTTTGCTCTCTCTCCCTTCTTACTTCAAAGACATGTGTCTTCCTAAAGAACGAACAATCCTTTCAAGTAGCTTTTTGAATTTTCACATACATTGCATTTCTGAAGAAGAAGGAAGGACATTAAAAAAGACCATAGAAAAATAATGCAGTCTATCACAGAAGCAGCCACACACAACCATCAACCTTATCAGAAACTTGCAAATCCCACTCTAATAGTTAAACATTTACTCAAAAATTGGCCATTAATTCTTCCTAGTATGCTCCGAACCTTCAACATTCAGTCTGTGTCTGAATTGTTCAGCAGTTCATTGTTCAATATTTAGGTCCCTCGCTTTGTTGTTGTTTTTCTTTTCTCCAACAGTAAGATCTGAAGCATCCTACTTTTTCAAAGGTAAAAATCTTTGCACAAGACACTGAAGGCATGGAAACTGAAGTCCTTTGCTCAATAGTTAAATATATAGAATTAATAGATGATGAAGTATTTGCTTGCCTGAGCCTCACATAATTATTGCCTATGTTGTTTCCCCCTTATGACAGCTCCTTAGAGGATTAAAATTTGTTTTTATTAGAAATTGCGGCATTAGCTATCAATTCTGCCAGATATCACAGTCTTGGGTTGGAGTTCAGGCTTTGGATGGAGTTGCAATGAAATTTTAATTTATATGCATCTGAGTTTCTGGTTGGCTCTCACATGGCATAAGTGTAATATTAAGCACTGGAAGCAACACAGGCATTGGAGCTTCTCCTGAGCCTGGGCTGCCATTTTGCCACTATCTCTTTCAGATCAAGGAACATGTTTTTCTTACAGATGACCTGTGATGATTTGTGCAAGAGGAAAGAATGCTTAAGTTAGGACTGTCTCAACTCTACATTTCTGAAAAACCTTGAAAACCAACCTGTATGTATCCCGTTATGTTGATATAAATTAAGGGACATGATATCAAAACAGGTACCATCAGAATCTGACCCTTGGCATGGTGTAAAATGTTGTGGCTTTTTCATGAGATGTGCAAGTTGTTACAGTGGCTGTCCTTCAGAGCATAACCTGACCTTTTCCTGGAGAAATGTTTATGCAATATATGACTTCTATATTAAATTATAGCTACAGCTAAATTGTGCACAGAGATGTTAATTTGGTTGAATGCCTAGCTGACAACAATAAATCTAGTTGACATTATGACACCCTGATAATAGTCCTTGTGGATGGTTTGCAACAAAAAGGTTTATGAGCTTCTTCATTAGTGGAAAGTTGGTTAACAAATGAAGCTAAGTAAACTTGATATTTGACTTGATATTTCAGCTCAGGTAGTTGCTTGTGCTGCGTGCTGCCCACTGTGACTCTACTCATTAAAAAGGGGAAGAAGGCAGGGTTCAAAACCCATTTTACAAACCAGGGCTTATTGCTGTAGAAGTGTCTTGTGTGTCTGTGTGCAAAACATCTTTCTCTAAAGAGATCTGTTGACTCGCTTCTTTCATCAGTGAGAATAGTAACTGTATTTTGGTTCTGTGATTTGCTTAGTCAAATGTATCTTGTTCACATGATTCATTTGCACAAGAAGTTCCATGCCTTAAAACTCTTGCTGAAAACACCTCATTATACTTCCCTGTAGCCTGGCTGTGGATGTTGATTGTGGCTGTTATCTTGGGGAGTAAAGTTGTTTTCCAGGGTGCGGATAAACTTGGTATATGAATTTGCACAGAACCTATGCATTATGGAGGACTATTTGTCTAATAATTTCCAGAGCTGGGACTTTTATTTGTTTCAGTTTTTAATTGGGGTTCTCTGTTTTGCTCAGCCAATGCTGTGAATCAACTGGGGGATTAGAGATATTGCAGGAATTATTTTTTTCTTTTCTCCTTTTAATCTTTTCTCTAGTACTCTCCCCCCTGCCCCTGCTTTATATCAGTGCTTACACAGTGTTCTCAGTTAAATGTTGTAGTCTGTTTAACAGGATACAAGACCATGCTGTTTCCTAACTTAAGAGGGCAGGGAACAAAATCTGAATATACTTATCCTTTAAATCAAGCAGACCAGAGAAGGAAAGTGCTTGGAATTTCGCTACCATCTGCTTCTAACCTATGTTAAGGTCTTATACAGTGATAGGAAAATCCCAGGATTTCATCTTTGCTCTCCCAAATTCTACCTCTTCCTCTCTTCCCTCTAAATATCTCTCTTCCTAGTCTGCCATAAATTTTCAGTTATTTTAGACAAACATCACAAACCTGCAGAGAGGCAACTGTTGCTTTCATCAAGTAAAGCTCCATTGTATCCTGTTTTGTGAATGACATCCATTAGATACCAGAACTTAGTGCCTTCTGATGTGGAGCTATGAAGAGTGCAAAAAGAACTAGAATTGCCAGAGCAAATGATTGTGGAGTCTGCACTCTTGGGTAGTGTACCAAGTCATCTGGACAATGTCCAGAGCAACTGGTGCTATATGGTACTGCTTGAGCAAGGGGTGTGGACCAGCTGACCTCCAGAGGTCTGTTCCAACCTTAACCACTCTGTGATTTTGTGAGAACCTACTTTAATGTCAGTGTGGAGAAAGTCTGAGGAGCACTGCTAAAATTACAGTGATTGGAGACAGAAAAAAATTGTGCATATGTTTATATAAAAACATATTCACATACACAAGCTCAGCTAAAGCTATATACACTGCTTTTATTATTTATAGAATCATAGAATACACAATATAAAACATTGAGATAAATGAGTAAAATAGTTTAGCAGAATATTTTATCATGCTTCTGGATTTAAATATCTGAGTGGTTACTTTGGAAGGACTCTCAAATCAGCTCAGTGACTTTAGACATCCAAGTGCAGCTTTGGAAGTCTGACATAAATTGTTTGTTTTAAGATTTAAGTTCTAGACTTTTAGAAGTGTTACTTTTTCAAATACACTTCATTCCTTCGACTGATCTAAAAAAAAAAGCTTTTATCTACACGTTACTATAAAGACAACTGGAAGTCTTACAGGAAAAAAAAACACAAACAAACAATATCCTTTCCTGTTCTTTGCAGGCTATTAAGAAAATAAGGTGCTAAGCTCTCATTCCAGAATCCCTTTTCTTGGCAACACTCCATACACTACTGTCTGGAAAATGATTATTGCAGGTGTCAGTATAGATGAGGTCACTGCAGAATTTTTGGTGGTTTAAAGTTGTTTTGTGGTGGTTTTTCCCTCCAGAAAAAAAAAAAAAAAAATGGACAGGTAGTGATGACAATAGCAATGTGAGCTGCCATCTGAGTTTGTGGCTATTAAACGTTGGGCATCAGTTGTGTCAGTTTTTTGTATTCTGTCTAGAAGAACAAATTTAAAAATATTCACTGCTGTGAGGGAAGAAATGTATCTAGTTGGTCCTCATTGCAATTCTTACATTTCTGTGCAATTAAGGCACAGTGATCACAGTAAACCACAGACTGTACTGTTACTTTGATGTCTTTGAGTCTTTAAGAGCAGATACAGAGCCAAATGCCAAGCCCAGCCCTGACTGACACAGTATGCTGACTGGCAGTGTCATAGAGCCTCATTGCATTTGTTGGATTTTCTCTAATGGAAGTGAAGATACCTGAGACTAAAAATAAAAACTCTGTCATAGCCCCCAGCCTTCTCAGTTCACTTCAGTGAGACACAGAATGTGAAGTTTTTAGTTCTGAAAGGTCAGACCAGGTCTCAATGTGTTACTCTCTTTGGTAACTTGATTACATGGCATGGCATGTTGCCGCAACACAGTGAGATGCTTGCCTCTTTCAGTCATAAGCCTTATAAATGCCTAATGAAGAGATTTTTTTATATCTATACCTCTGCATCTTTTATTCTTTGGAAACATTGCCTCCTTCAGAAAAATAATGAATTTTAGATGAAAAAATACAATAGGACTATGATTGTGTGAGACTATACATATCTATGTGTGTGTGTGTGTGAGTGAATGTATGAGTGCAAATGTGTGAATATATATACTGTCCTTTAAAGTAGCTTGATGTTTTCTGTTGTTTTTTTATTTGATCCCTGCTACAGACTACAGTCTGCTTAAGACTGAAGATTGATGGATGTGTAAAGGTGATCAAGCTGCTCCTTTTCCTTTCTTACTTCTTAGTATGAATTCCTCAGATAAGCTCTGAAATTTAAGATCTCTTGTCAGTGGATTATTTAGTCCTTAGCTAAGGTCCAGACTGCTCTGCTAAGGAGTGAGGGAAAGTGTAATGAAAATAAGGCAAGGAAAAGAAAGCTTCACTAAATTGGATTGGTTGGTTGAGGTTTTAAACAGATCTGGAGCTACTGGGAATTACTTAGGTACTGCTATTGATGGATGTAGGGACACAACATCCATTCCATCTCTCCCAATCCCTGCAATCACACTCTCTCTGTACCTTGTGACAGTGGAGTATAGTAATGCTCAAACCTGTCAAGGTGATCTGCTGCTTCTGCCCTTTAAAGAGGCTATATATTTAACTAAACACTTCTACCGAGCCTGACTACCAGCTCTGTGTCTGAGCAGGACACCTTTTTAATCAATCTGTTTCTCTTAGTGAGAAGCATTCTGTATTAAATTTACAAGATGACAAGAAAAACAGATTTATTATCCAAGTTAATGCCATAATTTCTGTGGAGTAAAAGCACTATAGTTAATGCTATGATGAGGTATCACTAATAGCGTTACTAATTATAACTGCTGCAAATTTATAAATAGCTAAAGAATATCATTAAGTATGGGAATCATGAAGAGCTAGCTTAATTGTGTCTTGTTATCAGCTATATCAAAATTAGTCCTAGATTTGCAGTGGTTTGTAGACATCTTAATCTTCTGTTTCTTGAATTTTCCACAAGGCCTTACAGTCTCTTAAGTGGAACAGGCTCCTTTCTTTTGCATTAGCATCATCTCTACAAACGTTCATTATGGAAGCTATGCAGCTTCAAATATACATTGGGGAATATATTAAAATGTGTGTGTGTGTGTTACAATATAGCCCCACTATATAGCATCTGTGAGGCACTTATGTGCTGCAATAATAATTAGATGCCAATTGAGTCAAAACAAGACAGTTCTGTGACCTACGCTTAAAATTTCTTATTGATGGAAAACACCAGGATTTCCTGACTTTACACAAATATTTCAATACTGATGCAGTATAGATATTGTCATTTTCTCCTCTCCTTACTCTGCTCTACAAATGTGGCATTTCTTTTTATACATTAGTGTACAGATAAACTTCTGTCTTATACAGATTCCATGAAATCTTTCATACCTCAACCCCCAGAAGTATCCTTTTGCCTTATTTTGTTTCATTCACAGGCTGTGAATGTGGCTTGAAAACCCTCTTCAAGTGTGTCTCTTGATCTTATTAAGAATTTGAAAAGATGTACAGATGCAAATGTGATACCAAGATTGTAATTTGTCCGACCACTGTTAGAGGTTACTTTAAATTTTGCCCATAGGCTTTGGTCTTTATTCAGTGTCACTGTATATCCTGCATTGTTCATAAGCTCCTTAGAACCAGCAAGAAGTCAATTGCATGATCATTTACATTGCAAGTACAAAAGGAAATTTAAGATCCTTTCTGGGAACAGCAGGAGCTAGTTGCTGATAAAGAAGGTCCAATAAAAACTTTGGTTTTAGGGTTGCATGTTACAATCCTTCCCTTCCCCTTTCCTTTTCCCTTTCCTTTTCCCTTTCCTGTTCCCCTTTCTCTTCCTCTTTTTTTTAAAATTTTCTTTTTTCTCTTTTTCTCCTCTTTTTTTTTTTCTCATTTTATTTTAATTCTCTAGTATCTTTAAGTACACTTTCCCAAGGCTTATAATCCTTGAATATCTGTTCTCAGAATAAAATACATCCTTACTATAATTATCCTTCATTTAGAAATAAAAACACATGTGAAGGAAAGGCTGGGGCCAAAGGTACATACTCTGAAGTTACTGTGCATATTGTTTCACAGTTACAACGCACTGTTTGAAACACATTTGTCTCAAAATTCTTGCCCACCAAGGCATAGCCAGTAAGATTCTAATTAATTCCAGTGACAATCCACAATCTTCAGCAAGAGGTTTTGAAATTACAAAGCAAAAACTGGTTGAGCAGTCTTTTTAGATGGGACCCTTTGGTGAAATGACCTCTTCCTTCTAACCCTGGGAAAATCAGTGTGAAGATTCATGGTGATTTAAATAGGAGTCATGAAAAGTCTCTCCTACAAATCAACTCTACAGCTCCCAGTTTATGAACTTCCAACCATGTATTGCCCTTGTAGTAAATATAATCTTAAAAAAATCCGATATTGACAATTAAACTATATAAAGTTAATATCTGACACAAAAGTCTAGGCTCTTCTTGAAGCCTGAAAGCACTACATTCATCTTTATTTGAATTTATTTGAAAACTTCAGAATGTCTTAAGATCCAGTGTCTTCTCTGCCTAAGTAATGATGTTTACATGAACTACTATAAAATCAGTTTATTTCAGAGTTAATGAGTGCTGGAGGGTCAGAGGGAATAAATTCAACAACCCAAACCAATGTATGTGTACATTGTGTGGTATTGATTAAAAATATAGAACAACACAAAAAAAAAAAAAAAAACAACCCAAAAACAACAAAACAAAACCACAAACCAAGAAAATCAGCATTTCCTGGGAAAAGTGTGGCATGACCTAGGTTCTACAGCTGCAAAAGGGATCAAACTTCCTCTGAGGCTCAATCAAGTCTGGTCAGCAGTGTTAAAGGTTTGGAGTTATACCACAGAGTCAATTTATTAAATGTGCAGAAGTGGGTGAATATAAAGTGCCATTGCCATTTCCTCTTTGTTTCATGGAGATTTAATGAAGCTCCACATACTAGTGTCTGCAATCATTGACACACACATGATTTTTTGGCATTTTCTTAGATAGCAACTTTTTGAACTCTCTTGAAGAAGGTCTAATAGGTTTCTTTCATCCTTGATGGAAGGAGTTGAATAGCCATATTGCTACCTGTCCAAATTAGTACAGGCTCATTTCAATCCTTGAATGAGAAAGTAAAAGATAGGGTGATGTTTTAGTGTTGTAGTTTTCTCAGCCTTTTAATTTCTCCACGTTCAGGCTTATTCAGACATGAAACAATTTTGGGTATCGATTAGTGTCTACACCTTCCTTGATGTCACTGTGATACAATGGAGCAAGGTAAAAAGAAGAAAACCAGACATGTTTCCTCTATAGACATTATAGTCCAGACACTGAGAGCTTTAAATAAGATGCGCCCTGTGGTCTGGGAAGAGAGAAAGGCTTCACATAACTATGATTTGTGTATTTGCACTAATGGCTGCAAAGCTATAACTGGTGTGAGGTTGTAAAACAGGCCCTCAGACCCAGTTGTGGAAGTGACTTGTTCCAGTTACACACCACTTCTAGTTCCTTTTCCATTATGCCATCAAGCAATGGAATGCATATTCTGTTCTTCCACAGACAGAGGAAACTCCTTTAAATTCTAAGCAGATACGCATGCTTGTTTGATGTGTAGGACTTAATGCCTTAAATATTGCATTATTGTTTGGTTTTAATGAAGAACATATGCAATGTAATTTGTTAATGTGCTTTTTATTGTTAAACATTTAAAAAATATACGATTTAAGTACTACATCCAGCTCTGGGGGCTCCAGTACAGGAAGGATATTGACCTGTTGGAGCAAGTCCAGATGAGGGCCACCAGGATGATTAGATGGATGGAACACCTCTCCTATGAGAAAAGGCAGAGAGAATTGGCATTGGTCAGCCTGGAAAAGAGAAGGCTTAGGGGTGACCTCATTGAGGCCTTTCAGTACCTGTAGGGGTACAACAAAACAGTTGGAGACTGACTATTTGCAAGAGTGTGTAGTGATAGAGCAGAGGGAGTGGGTTCACACTGGAAGTGAGCAGGTTCAGATTAGATACTAGAAAGAAATTCTTTAGTGTGAGGATGGTGAGGCACCGGCATGGGTTTCCCAGAGAAGCTGTGGATGCTGCATCCCTGAAAGTGTTCAAGGCCAGGCTGGACAGGCCTTGGAACAACCTTGTCTAGTGGAAGGTGTCCCTGCCCACAGCAGAGAGGTGGGAATCAGAGGGTCTTTAAGGTCCTTTCCAACCCAAACCATTCTATGATTTTGCATTTCTATGATATAAATGCAATACTATTGTATATCATACTGGAAAAGAGAACTGGGTTATGGTGTACTTCCACCTTTCATGATATGCTCAAATTATGGACTTATGGAATTATGGAGTTGACCTTATTATGCCAGAAAATAAATGAGTTTCACATAAAGCTTCATGGCTAGACATTGATGAAAGAGATGGGATAGTTCACCTACAAATTAAGCTGATAATTTCTCTCTCCTAGTTTGACTCCTGTCACATAAGGATACAGGCTTTCTTAACCCAAAATGTATGAATAAAACTGCAATATGTTCTGAATTAATTAGAGGATTCTTTGTTGTCTCAGTATTGCTGGAGGAGAATTAAAATATTTTGTAAAAGAGCTCTTGGGTTTGCATTTCTGAAATACCTAAAAGTGTTTGGGGAATGTTTTTTATTTGTTTGTTTTGTTTTTCTTTTGAGCAAAAATTGTCAAGACATTAAAAAATATCTGAAATACAGATATGGGTCTGTTATGACAACTGTACTGTAACAGTTTAGGGTAGGGACTTCTGTACTGAAAAAATATATCCTGAATAGTTGTGCTGAAAATTGTAGTGTTAAAAATCATGTTTTGTTTTTTTCAAAGTGGGCAGAAGTGTAATTTATTTGATTAGGATTTTTTGTTATTGAACTATTTGTCTTGCTTCATACATGGTAACCAGTCCAAAAAAAAGGCTCATTAACAGATGCTACTCCTCTGTTTGAAGTCATTGATGACTATAATTGTCTTTCCTGGTAACAAGTCTAAATTTTGTATTTTATCATAAAACATGAAGAAATGGAAGTTGAGGAAAGTTTCAAACACCCTGTTCTAAATGATCAGTTAGTCTTTAAAAAAAATACCAACTGACTGAGATTTTAAACACAACTGTGGTTTTAAAGAAACAAGAATAAGTATATGATGCACAGATTGAGGGCAGAGTAACTAAATTGGTAAACACCTTTAATATATATTGTGCCTAGTAAAAAGCGCTGACAGAGTTTTTGCTTTATTTGTTCCAACACAGTTGCAATTTGACAACACATATATATATATTTAAATTTTCACAAAACTAAAAACAAACAAACAAACAAACCTGTAATTAGTATTTTTTTAAAAATTTGCTATGGGGAAAAAAAAAAAAAAGAAAAGAAAAGAAGAAGAGATCTGGAGCAAGCTTGGTGTTTGGTATCAGTATGTAATCCACGCAGTAACCTGAAAACTTTGGTCTGCTTCATATCAAAGCTATTAGCACTGCTGACTTTAATAGTGGATCTTCACCTCCACCTTCTCTTCCCACAAGCCTCACTGGTTTTCATGTAAACACAGTAAAATATACTCTGAAAAACCTCAAGGTCAAACAATAAAATTGAGCGTCACACCCCCCAGCCCCTACAGGATGGAAAAAATTTCATTGCCTTGGCAGTCATATGAGTGTCTAGTCTTCATGACTGCTTTGAGAAAACATCTGTGCTTGCTAGATACTTGCTTGAATTTTTCTACAGATGGTCTTTGAAAAAAAAAAGGAGAAAAAATATTGAAACCCCCCCAGATATTCTATTGAAACACTTACAAGACTTTAAAGCTTGAGGCTCTGAAAGCATTGTGTACATAGTAAAACAAATGTCACTGGTTAACTGTAAGCATTGTTTTTTAGACATTGATATAGCAGAGTAAGCAGGCGTGATACTTAAACACATAAAAGATTAGGTTTTTAGGAAGAAAACTTTAAAACTTAATTTGCACATTATATTTTATAGTGTGAGTCTTCAATTTTTCAGTTTAAAAATATCATTACACTCACAATACTTGTGATCTGATCCAAAATATTGAGTGTAAGCCTCAAAAAGTGCTATGTCTTCAAAGAGCCTTAGAATTCAAAATTTTGACATCCTACATCTGAGGGTCGAGCTATTGCTATTCTCAAAATTACTAAGTCTGAAATAACTATATCCTTTCTTTTTCACATCTATATTCTCAGTGATGTCACAGAAAAATTGAAAGGCCTTTAAAGAAATTGCATGTGTGGGTTGTTACATTCCTTTTCCAGGCTGATGAATCTCATTCTGAAACTATTCCTGTTGCTAAAGCCCTTGCTCATCTTATCACCATCTTCTGAGCCCTCTGAGTTGCTCTTGTGTCTTTCTAGAAGAGATTAGAACTCTATACAGTGCTGTAGATACCAATGTTGCACACATTTAATGCCATAACCTATTCTTTACTCCTTTCCTAATAATTCTGAATTTTTCTTTGCTTATTGACCATTGCTGAACACTGAACTTATCATGCAATTAACATTTATTGCTTTATGACTCACTCCTGAGTGGTAAGGGCTGGCTCAGAAGCTGCCTTATAACTTGTTTTTTCTTGTTTCACTTTACAGAGAATGTTATCTTCAGTTTTAGTGCCCTGCCATTCGGTGTCATTCCCCCACTCATTCATTCCACAATATATAATTAGATTTGCAGGTTACTGGTTGTACTTACCAGCCTCCCACAAAAATGGATGTTAATTGCAGTGTGGGTTCCTTAAATATAAGCTTCATACTTCTAGATGGAGTCAGGAGCTTTCATCTGTGTCAGGCTGACAAGTGCAGCTGAGTTGTTTTGCTCCTCATAGGTTTTGGATGTGATGGTCTCCCTAGTAGCAGCTGGATGCTGAGTGACCTGGTAGGCTTTTTTTTTTTTGCCTTTAATATCTTGTGCTCCCTTTTTGTGACTCAGGATCTTTCAAGAGCATTTAATTTGTGGGAGAACGCAGGTTTAAGTTCGGAAAAGGTAGGGTAGCTATTCTAACACATTCTTCTGGACCTCAGACTTGGATGCAGCTTAAAGAGGATTAGAGCTGTGAATTAGAGCTGCGCTTATTGGTTTGCCACAGTGGCATCCATTTCTGGCTTGTCCTGTCGAGTTCTCATGTTTCTTTTTCTTCTTGTCTATTACTGTTTTCAGAAAATTTAAGTCAAAGGCTTTAGAAGGATTCAGAGTGCAAAATGGATCAATTTCATTCAAATTGATTAGCACCAGAGAAACACAAAAAATCAGTCTGAATGCTTTTTTAATAATTAATTTTTTATGCCTATAGAACAGGAGAAGACTCTTGACTTCTGCAGAGAAGTCATGATTTAACAGAGGCAAGGAGTGTAGAATCTCTACTGAGCAATTTCAATTACTGTTCTGTTAGATTTGCCATGAGAAGAGCAGGTGAATTTCTTAGGGAAAGTGTAGAGGCAGTGAACTTTGAAAAAACATTTCTATAGGCTATCGATATAAAGAACAGTTTTAACAGCAGAATGAAGAGTAGTGATTATAGAAAAGGCAAGAAGGCAGGAAATTTTAAGAGCATCCTAGTAGAAGGTGTATTAAAACAAGGAGAGATGCATCTACATGGCTAACACACCCACACCACACCCCCACACAGCCCCCCATAATTAATAGGTTTATTTAACATAAAAGAAACCAGACTTTTTAAAATAGAACAGAACAGAACCAGATTATTTCTGTTAGAAGGGACTTCCAACAATTATCTACTTTGAGTGCTTGACCAATTCAGGGCTGACCGAGTTAAAGCATGTTATTCAGGACATAGTCCAAATATCTTTTAAACACTTTCAGGCTTGTGGGCATTGACTACCTTTGTAGTAAGTCTTTTTCAGTGTTTGACCACCCACTCAATAAAGAAATGCTTCCTGTTTCCAAGTCTAAACTTCCCCTGGTTCAGCTTCCAACCATTCTTGTGCATCCTATCACTGAGTCCCAGGAAGGAGAGCTCAGCACCTTCCTCTCCACTTCCCCTCCTCAGGAAGCTGGAGAGAGAGCAATGAAGTCACTCTTCAGCCCCCTTTCCTCCAAACTAAACAAACCCAATATCTTTAGCTGCTCCAAACAGGGCATGCCTTCCAGCCCTTTCACCAGCTTTGTTGTCCTCTGGATCATTCAAGGACCTTCATATTCTTAATTTTGTGGGGCCCAGAACTGCACTCAAGGTGAGGCTGTCTCAACACTGAATGCAGTGGGATAATTGCCTCTTTTGTCCTTCTTGTTATATATTGTGTTTGAGGCACCCCAGGATGCTGTTTGCCCTTTTGGCTGTTGGGGCACACACTGCTGCCTCACACTGAGCTGCTGCCAACCAGCACCCCCAGATCCCTTTCTACTCTCCAGCCACTCCTCTCCCCACTTATACTTGTGCTTGGCCTTACTCTGTCCTAGGTCCACATGCACTTACACTTGTTAAATTTCATCCTGCTACTCACACCAGTAAAAGAAGGCTAAATTGTACTCTAGGTGGCCTGCAGATCAAATATGACTTCAGGTTTGCTAGTTTGTTTGTTTTTTGAAGCAGCATACTGTTTCAAGTTCTTGTATAAGCCCAAATATTTCAGTGAATGTCTTAGGCAAAAAGCTGGGAAGTTGCATATAGTCAGCACACAGTATCCACCAGTTGTACACCAGCCGCTGTAAACAGCTTGAAATTGCTTATTCCAATCCAGCCACAGAGTGCAGATGGCAGGAGAGAGGAGCAGAAGGCAGCCAGGCATCATTTGGCAACTGGACCTCAGCACTGGCCACATTGGAGACATGAGCAAGGCTGATTTTTAGCATGTTCTTACTGTCTGCTGCTTGCCAAGGGCAGATGTTTGCCAAGCCATTGAGAACAACAGCAGCCAGGAGCTCATCCCATTTCCCCTGTCCCTGTGGGGATGACACAGGCAAGCCGAGAGGTTGGTGCTGAGATGTGGTGACTCCTGTCTCACTGCAGATCTATCAGAGAGTCTTATCATCTCAGTGGTGTCTTACCTAAGTCCAGACCTGGTGTACAGAATTTGGAAGCCCAAGATATGCAGAGCAACAGTAGAGGTTCCTCTGTAAGGTTGTAGGAAAGGGCAGAATAGGATTTTCTAACCCAAATTATACCCTGGGAAACCAGACCAAGTATACATCAGTAAAAAAGTGAGCACAATGAATATCTACAAATTAATAAGAAAAGGCTTCCCATATCATGAGCACACTAGAAAAAGAAACACAAGTTCCTTAACAGTGATCTATAAAGAAAATGCAAATTAATTGTTGGATTAGCAAACAGAGGAAAACTGATACATAGCAGTTCTACTGAAGACTTATTAGTGACCTGGAAGAGAAACCTGGAAGCATTTAGTGAAGTTAAAGAAGTTTGAGAATGATGCAAAATTACTTCAGAATCAACATTCTTCCATAGATTCCAAAAGCCCAGGGGGCTGACAGTCTATCTCCACAGACCCCAAAAGCTTTGGTTACTGAGAAGCTCAGCTAATGAATCAACACTTGATGCCTTGTACGTGAGAGGAATAGTGTGGGAACCACTGGTCTCCCGCGTAAGACCTTTTTCACACATCCTTACTCAGTGGCAATGAACTGAAAAGATCACTGCTCCTACTTGCAAGATCACAGTTAATGAATTTTCTTAAGATCTGAAGTGGCTGTTACTTCACAAAGTGTTTTGGCATAGAGCAGTGTTTGCACTCTTTAAAATAGTTGGTCTATGCTAACCCAGTTGTCCTCCATTAGAATGGATTGAGGAGCTCTTGCCCTGTTGCACTGGATGTCTTAGACTGGTTGTGTTTGTTGAGCTGTGACTACAGAAGAGCCTTCAGCTGATACATCAGAAACAGGAATACATATAACAGTAGCTGGTTTCTACTACACAGGGTGCAAAACTACAAGGGATACTGTGAGAAATGCTTGGTTCTAGGGAGTCTGAAATCATTGGACTTCATACTCTAGAGTTCATGGCTACAAAGTCTGTCTCACTTCTGAGCTGTTTAGACCCTGCAATCATTAGTCCACTTATATTTATTCTGTGTTATCAAGATTACTTTAAACAGTAAAGCATGTAGCAGGGTTTGTTCTTGGTTTATGTTTGTGTGTTTTGGGTTTTGTTTCCCTCAAACAAAAGTTAAAACTTGTAGTGTTACACATGATCATTGTAGGAAGGTTTCTTTCTCCTGACTGTGGCTGTCCTCCTGAACTCATGCCTGCATCTCTGTCCATTCATGTGATCTCTGGGATACATATAACAAACTTTTCTCATATTTCCCTTCTTTAACTTCAGTAGCAGTTACTAGTTCTTCTTACCTTTAAGCATTTGTGTAAGTCTTCATGTTGACAACTGAAAATTGTATTTCCTCCTGCTGGTACCTTACTGCAAAGTATTTTATATTTAAAAATGATAGTTCATCAAAAGTAAAATGTTTTCTTAAATTATTTCTTGAAATGAAAGTTGCAAATACTGTTTAGATAAGTAACAACATTTTATTTTGATCTCTGGGAAACAAAAAAACCCAATCTTCTATTTTGAAATAACTCATTTCAGTATTTCCTTTATTTCATATTTATACAGTAAAATAAAGAAAAGCCTAGAAAATTAAATTAAATATATTGATTTTTCAACACTAAATACATTACTTGGGGGACTTTTCAGTTAACAGAATATTTGCATGAAAAGATTGTGTTCTGCTATAGAAGAAAAGACTTTTCCAAATTAAGAAATTTAGCTAAAGAGATGGCTCCAACATGGTTGTAATGGACGGACGAGAATACACGTAGCAGTAGGAGATTTCACAAAGTGCTTTATCATTATTAAGCTAAAAACTGATGGCTATTTAATAATGAATTTACCAATGAAAAACAGTTCATAAACTTCTCTTAGATCCATGAATAAAGATACTACCACTGCCAGAACTTGGCATACAGCTTGAGAGACTTGAAAAACTCACACAGCATGAAGAACATCAGTTTGCTATTCTACCTAGAAACAAAACTAAGAAAACTAAGCATCCTGTTTTTTTAAAGACATCACTGAGTAGCCCCCAGACACAAAAATCTGAGCACATGCATGATCCTGTAATAGAGCTGACATGTAACATTCTCTGCCTTCATCTTGAATGCTGGGAATTAGATATTTGTATAGAAGTCCCATTTGAGAAGGCTGTGGTATGGAGAGTGGCAAACTGAAAGACCAAAGAATTATAAAAAAATTAAGCCAAAAAGCCTAGTAAATTGGTGTATTCAAAGATATATTTATAGGTGTAGAAAACAAGTATTGAGAAAGAACAACCTTTTTTACAGCATCTGAAGTTAAGAATTCAGAAATCACTGTAAAATTGTTATTCTCTTCAAAACTGTGTCTTGGGTTGAGCTGGCAAAATGCCAACTGTCCGAGACAGAGTTAGCCTCTGGCTGAGAAAAAGGGGAAAGGGAAAAAAAAAAACAACACTAAACCCAGGTTTATGCTTAAAACTAACTACATGTATTTATACAGAAAAGAGAAAATTAAAACTACAATATAACAC
>JAWWEV010000134.1:16196072-16307519 GCA_035583235.1 Hafferia zeledoni
TAGCTAGCTCAGCCCAGCTCAAGTCACCTGACAATTTTCAGGCCTAGTCTGAACTTTAAAACCTAAATTTAGCCCACCTGGCCAAACCCATGCCAACCTGTTATGAAAATTTGCTCATATTTCAAAGACCAACATAAAAATTCATAAGAAAAAAGAGTTCTTGGAAAAAAACCCCAAAAAACAAAGTGAAAGCAGAAAGAAAGGCCCATGGACTGCTGGAATGAAAAATGCAAGCAACAGCTACCTCTATTAAAGATGAAATGTTGGTGTGTGTCCTACTTTCTATATCCATGTCTCTGGTCCTTCACAATATTTTCACTACAATTGAATACTCCTTTCACTTTTGTAATCAAGTTGAAAGCACTAGAAACTGGGAAAAAAACATGGGAGCAGGAAGCTGTTTTACATTGTGACAGTAACTGCAATTTAACAGTAACCATATTTGCCAGAAATTTGTGAAACATTGCTCTGGGCAAATTTACATTAAACTAATTTCTAATTTGTTGTATAATTATAATCAGTTAAATAATGCCATTCAAACATCATGAATAATGCAATTCTCCTTTTTATTCACCAAGGACTATACTTTTAATAATTCTTATAATTCTGGACAGTTTGCTTTCTAGGGCAGAAAAGCAGAGATTTATCTGAGATTTTTCTGAAGTATTTTACCTTCTGGAATTCAGGGAAAGGAAAAATGCTGACAGTCTGTGTTGTCATGAAATGAGTAACAAAAGCCTAGACAATAGAGTTCATAATTCATGACCGTAGTTTATTATTTAGGAGAAAATTTTCCTCTCTAAAACAAAGAAAACAAATGCATTTAGCCATGAAATAATCACACAGGCTGCATAAAGAGCCCTCCTGGTCTAATTTCCCAGTATGAAAAGAAAAAGCATAAAATTCTATCCCAAACAAATCCAGTGACTGTTGTGTTAAATAGGATTAGGATTAGTCCCCATAGCCTCAATTTCGATTTGCAACATAGGAAGCCAGTTCTGACCAAGTAAGGGATATCTAGATATTCCATTCCTGCTGTTTACTGTCATGCTATGACACCCCTATCAGATCATCTATTTTCCCCTTAATGGACCTCTGCCTGTAGTGAGATCATTTCATTTTCTCCTGCAAGCTGAATCCTAAATTCCGGATAGCAATTTGTGTATGACAGACAAGGCTGTAAGATAGTATTTTGCCAAACAGAGGCACATCAAGGGTTTGTACACATTTTCTGGGTGCATTGCCTGGGTATAAGAAAACTCAAACACTTTCTTCTTCACAGATAAGAGTGCTGAGCTTTTCTGGGTGAAAGAAAAGGAAGGAGAAAGAGAAGTAAGGGAGCCTCAAACTTAGCTAGATGCATGATCTCCCAATAGAGTACTTCTGGAAGGACATGGCCACTTTCTTTCCACCCACTCATTAGACATAACTTGAGATTGCAAAAGGCTAAATTTCTGATATTAAGGATGGTATTGAATTGGGTGACCATTGGACTCTTGCAAACAGTGTGGGAAATGCACCTTATTCAAGACGAGTTACAAGCTCAGAGGCACAGCCATCCTCTGGGGTGACTAGTGTGACAGAAGCATGGTGATTGACATGCAAAGAGAAGGAATGCACTGGGCTATGGCAAATCCTGGACCAGGTGCAAAAGAATCAAGAATACCTAGGAATGGTGTTGTGTGTAAGTGAACCAGAGAAAGGCTATTTCCTTCAATTTCTTTCCTGGTAGAAAATTTGCTTACAGAAGAAAAAAACCCCAAAATGCTAAAAGTGATTTCCATACTGCACTCTTTGCCCTTGTAGCAAGATCTGCTGTAGCTGAGCTAAAAATCATGTTGCATTTCTACAGCATCATTCACCCTGATGATCCTTCCCTAGAATCTCACATTTCAGCAGCTGTCATTCATGTCATCAAGGCTAACTCAGTTTTCCCAGTTTTCCTGTTAAACCACGAGAGATTCCCATGTGCCCACCTCGCAAGCTTGTCCAGGTCCTTCTGCATGGCATCCCATACTTAGGTATGTCAACAGCACTGCTCAGCTTGGTGTCATCTGCAAATTTTCTGAGGGTGGACTCAATCCCCTCATTTATGTCATTAATGAATTTATAAAATAACACTGGTCCCAGTACAGATCCCTGAGGGACACCATTTGTAACTGATGTCCATCTCTGAGCCCTTGAACACTACCCTCTGGATGCAACCATTCAACAAATTTCTTGGTAGTTCACCTATCAAATCTATCTTCCTCCAATTTAGAGAGAAGGATGTTGTGGAGGTCTGTGCCAAAGGCTTTACAGAAGTCCAGATAAATGACACCTGTAACCATTCTCTTGTCCACTGATGTGTTCACTCCATCATAGAAGGCCACTGGGTTGGTCAGGCAATACTTGCCTTGGTGAAGCCATGATGGCTGACTCAAATCACATCCCCATTCTTCATGTGCCTTAAGATATTTTCTAAGAGGATCAGTTCCATGATCTTCCCAAGGCACAGAGGTGAGTTTGACAGGTCAGCAGTCCCTAGGGTCCTCCTTTCTACCGTTTTTTATGATGGCTAAAATGTTTCCCTTTTTCCTGTCACCTGGAACTTCATTTGACTGCCATGACTTTTCAAATATCATGGAAGGTGGTTTGGCAACTACATCAGCCAATTCCCTCAGGATTCTGCGAGGTATTTCGTTGTGTCCCATAGACTTATGTACATTAAGGTTCCTTGGGTGGTCATGAACCTGATCTTTGCTCACAGTGGGAAGCACTTTGCTTCCCCCAGTCCCCACATTGTGTGAAACATACTAATTGCATTGCTTCATGTCTTTTCATTCTAAACATAAATACTAGGGGCTTTTAAAGTTTCTACTTCCCAATATATCTTCTTAATTTCATTAAACTATCTAATGAAAACACAGAGAAATGTGATGAAATACATCCTGACAATGGAGGTCCAGGCATGAGAGAGATCTATTGCATTCAGCATTGATGAGGCCTTATCTAAAATACTGCCAACACCTTTTAGTATGATACTTTGGTAAAGACATGAAAAGACTGCAAAGAACAAAGTACAAACCTTTATGATTGTGGGATAAGATTGAAAGGGCTGGGGCTCTGAATCACATTTTCTCTTGTGGCTGAGTATAAAGCTTCACATTACACATCAGACGGGTCTAAGGAGCACGCTAAGTTACCAGTGGGCAGCAGGTTTAACGGTTGGTTTTCAGCTTCAAGTGAGGTGAAATACAGGAGTAGTAGTGTCTCCAAATGCATGAAAGGTTTTGTACTTCAAGTTGGGTGCTCCCTTCTAGTCTTCAAGGCTACCATTTAATTTCGACTGTGGCTCAGTCTCTTGAGTCACTTTTTGATTGGATGTTTGGGGAAAGGGGGGGGCTGAAAAACCACAAAGAACTTAATCAATCTCATTAACAACTTCAAGAGAACTTTTGCAGGAAGACTTTTCTCACCAAAGGATAAAACTACATGCCAGAATGTCAATGCATCAAATTCCTGGGAAAGAAGTAGCTGCCAAATTAAGCCTGGTTTTGTGGACTGGTCATCTTCCATTGACTTAAAACCTTTACCTTCCTGTGTCAAGAGATTTTTGCTTTAAATATGAACCATTTTAAACTCTGACCTTTGAAGCTTTTGAAATAAATCATCACCCAGTGTCTAACAGGGGCACTTTAAGAGATCTGCTCCTTGCCTTATCCAGCAGGGTACATCTAATTTTCTTTTTTATCCTAGAAACTCACTACATGTCCCCATCCCTGACATATAATTGCAGCTAAAACAGGTGGGGAAAGGGTGGGTGTGGGGAGGCAGGAGATGTTTCCATTGCAATAAATACTATGCTTCTTTTTGAACATTTAGTACTTTGAAAAACACAGAAGTCTAATTGCCTCTGAAAGTAGTGCTTAAAGGTATTTTTAAACTAAATTTAAATATATTTTTTGGAATGTGTCACTCTGATTTGATTCCCACTTGATTTGGATTTCACATAGGTAAGAAATTATAATTTTTTTTCATGCTCTGCTACAATTTTAAAGGTAAAGAAAGTATTTTTCAGCTTTTTTACCTCTTCCACAACATTTAAAGTATTATTTTTGTGACAGCTGTACATAGTCTATGTTCCAGCCCTTACCAAACCTAGTCTTTCAATTCCAGAACTGTCTAAAATTACATTAGATCTTTCCATACATGTGAATCACAATACAAATGGGTAAAACTGTAACAGGCTGACACGCCTAGGATATAACATGGGTCAGTGGCCTTGTGACATTCATGATAATAAGTACCCAGCAACACTCTTATTCTCCTATCTCTGTCCCTCATCCAATGATTTTGGGTTGTTACTGTTTCAAGAGAAGGAATTGGCAAATGGTGAATATACAGGGAGGGAAACATAATAATCACAGAATCACAGAATAGTTGAGGTTGAAAGAGTTATCTGGTCCAACTTGGGAGAAACCTCCTGTGTTTCATTTTGTGCCCATTGCTTCTGGTCACCAAGAAAAAAAGCCTGACTTTGCAGTCTTTACATCCTCCCATCATGTATTTGTATATATTGGTAAAATCCCACCCAAGACATTACCTTTTCCAGCCTGAACAATCCCAGGTCTCAGCCTTTTGTCATATGAGATTCTTCAGTCCCTACACCAACTTTGCAATGTTTCACTGGACTGTGTCCCTTATGTCTCTGTTGTACTGGGGAGCCTAGATCTGGTCACAGTACTTCTGATGTGGTCTTAACAGGGGTGAAGGTAAAGATTGTAGCCTGCAGTAGAAGGAAAGCAGTTTCTGAGCTTTTTAGTGCCTAAATTAGATTAAAAGGAAGGACTGTCTTCAACAAAACTTTTTCAACTTTCTATTTGAAACCAAGGAAATGTTGGGTTTTTTCTTCATTTGTTTTTCCCTTAAAAACTACAAGAGAAATGTTGCCTTTTTTTCCCAGTGAAAAGTACCTTTTTCATCAAACTCTCCTTCCTAAGCTCCATGCTTAAAAATAGCTTGTTGAGAAGTTGAAGCCCATCCTTTTTCCTAGACATTCACTTCAGGTACCAACAACTTCTGCAAGCCAGCCCCTATGCTCATGTAAATCTGTGCTGTGCTGTTGATGTCAAGAGAATGAAGCTGGCTCATACCAGATTTTTTGCTGGCATCTGCATGACTGACATCCAAATTCACCTGGAAAGAGAGCACAGCTGAAAGTGAGGATATTTAGCTCTGCTGGCTTGATGTGTCCATGCCTTAGGCATCAGAACAGTGTAACTTATGCTGACATGTGAGAATGCACTTCCATCTTGTCATTACACAAGCTAATGGTGATGATTGTCTCCAACTCAATGGCATTTTAGAGCTGCCATCTCTGGCTTGGCAGGTGCAGTTGAAGGAAAGAAGACTTACTTTTGATATTGATAAATTTTCAAATCCAGAGCACAATGATTTAGCAACAGAATTTTTGTGCAGTAATGAGACTTGTGGCACCTCATCTCTTTATCAGTAACAGTACTTCAAAGTGTGCTCCTTGCATATGTATAATCCCAGTCATTATTTTCCCTTCTTCTCTCCTTCAGATCAATCAGTATATTTTCAGACATTTGGTTCTGACCCCAAATCTATACTTCAGTCAGTGGATCGATCATGTAACCCCTGAGAGTATGTTTTATTCCTTCAAGAATACAGCCAGCTAAGTGTCAAATTGAAATTCTTGTTTTCCAGCTTAATCTGATCCATGGCAGCAAACCGCAGAAGCAAGCGCTTCTAGGAGGGTTGCTTTTGTTTGTTCTGCAGCTAAGCCACAAAGAAAGTAAATCATCTCCTTAAGATACCATGTGCTTTTGAGTATCAATGTGTTGGCCTATTTTCCTCTGTCTGTTGTTCCTGAGCTACTGTGATTTGTTGAAGATGGATCTAACATACAGCATGTTCTATGACAAAAAACATTAAAATATTTTCAAGTAGAGAAACCTTATTTCAGGCTAAGTTTCTCTAGAAGTTTGTATTAGGTGACAGTGAAGTTAAGTTCACAATGAAGTTATGGCAGAACTAGATTGACTTTACTAATCATCACTTTATAGTGGATTACAATGTTCAGTTTTGTAACTGAAATGGACATTTAAAAAAATCAAAATGAAGTATGGATAAAAGATCCAAAGACTAATTCTATGTCACCTCCACCTATTTATTCATCCTCTAGTGAACATCCATAACAAAAAAAAAGGTCTTCTATTCTCTGCCTCTGGGCTTCCAACATCAACACATTCTGCAAAATAAAAATCTAGCAAATCACCCATTTGCCTTCATAAATTATGTCTAAAATAAGAAGTTTTTCTTTATAATTTCTTTCAGAGTTTTTTACCTAGAGTGGACACTTATATTAATCTTGAAAAGGTTTTACTTCACAGAAAAATTAGAAATCTGCTTGATTTAAAAATCAAATATAAGTAAATACCATTTACAAAAAATGACCTGATACCCAAGTTCTGGACTTTGAAGTGATGTAGTAGAGAAAAACAACCTTTTAGCTTGAGACACATCCAAACTGTCAAAGGCCCTTAAGAAATACACTAGGTCAGGAAAGGAAGAGATTCACTCAAATGCAAGAGCCTATTAACAAACATGGAAAATTAAACTGCAAAGTGCAAACTGGATGCAGTCTGTGATTACTGAGTTCGATTTTGCTCACTGATCTCTCCCTGGGCTCTCTGAAGAAATCAGGATTTTATCAGGACAAGAGAGGAAGTGGTACAGGAGACCTTTGTCACTGTGGGCAGGGGAATGGCACTGCCCAGAAGCTGCAGTTGCACAGAGCTTTCTATCAGCATCCAGGTCAGGTGGGGAGTGAGATGAACTCAGCGTGACTGAGATGGACAGCATGGCTCTCCCAAGGGGTGCTTCTGGAGCACTCAAGAATTTTGGGACTTTACAATGCCACTGATGGAAAAACTGCTAGCAGCCAGGAAAGAGCATTGCATGAATGTCCTAAAACTGGATGATTTCCTCTTCTAATTTGGGGTTAGTTCAGGAACTGATGGGAGCTGTTTCACTTTGGCACTATGCTATATTTTTAAGACTTTGGGTTTAAAAAGAATGCCTTTTTCATTATAAAGCTCCTTTTTCGTATTTTTTGTGGGGTGTGTTTTTGTTTTAAAGAGGTGTTGAAAATCTTTCTGGTAGGGTCAAACTGAGGTTTTCAGATCCATAAATACTTTCATTGCTTTCTCAGTTCAATCCATGCCCCCAAAACCCAGCCACTTCAGTGCAAATAAAACTGACTACTTTTTCTTAGGTTTGTTTGTTGGTTTGTCTGTTGTTTTTCATTTGGCAACCAAACCATAAAGGAAAGAAATAGAAAAATAATCCACTGTTCACTGAGCTTGTCTTTGCATTTCTGAACTTCCACCTTCCCTTCATGGCCCCAATATATTTACTGTATCATCCTATCTCCTGCATGGGCTGTGGGTCAGCAGTAGTATGTGAGTGGTATATGTGCTTATCTTTTTCCCCAAGGTCAAGGATAAGAGGTAGTTTCAAAGACAGGTTTACAATGTTATTGCCTTCTGTGAAAAGCAGAGCCATTTAATCTCCCTAATAGTGTCTCTAATTAAGGATGCAAATATTCAATTAATTTGTAAAACACAGTGGGCTTCACAATTGAGTGAAATAATATGAATGAAATAATTGGCTTGGGACTACAATTTATCTTTATACTCTCACCATTTCACAAAGGCATTACTTTGCTAAGAGTTATGTTTTATTCACGCACTTGGGTACCAAAGCCCTGGGGATCTGGGATATTTAATTACATCACAGCAGCACACACAATGGTTACAACTCACAGGATACCTTTTCTATATTCACAACATTGTTAGCACACTACCTCCTGCTTTGCTGTCCTGGGAAAGAGGTCTATGAAAGGAAATGGCTTTGAAGAATGTGTATGTATGAAGTGCTTAGAAGCTTGTATCTCAAAACAATCTTTTTGCCTGAGTAAGACTGATAAATTATCATTAATTTAGCAATCCTCTGTAGTAAAGAAGTTACACAATAATGGAGAGAAGCAAATCAAGGAGCAACCTTTTAATGGTGGGAAGATGCGTAGTAGCCTGCAACAGGCCCAAACCTATTGGCTGCGAGTAAGGAGATCTTGACTTGTGCTCCGTTTCTGCCCCAGATGTTGTATGAGCTGTTGGATTAATCTCCTATATACATCTTGCAACTCTGTAGACCCCTAGTAATTGTTAGAGCATTTTGCTTTCCCTCCCTAGATCATTGATGCTAATGACAAGCTTTCTAATCATCTGGGCATTGCTCTGGGGTCACAGTAAAGACAAGTCATTACAAGTGTAATACAAAAAAAGCACCTGACAAACAGAATACTTCCTTCAACTCACCTCTACCCTGGCCACTACCATGGAGAAAGGCCTTGTGAAATATTCTCTCTCATGGGAAAGGATTTTTGTATAGGTCTAGTATTTTAGGAGCATTTTTCCTGACAAAATGGAGAGGCATCTTCCACTGGAATAGCAGGTTAAACTCTCAAAGTACCCAGTCTCACTAGTTATTGATACAAGTTAAATGAAATGTCTTGTTTCACAGCTGCTGCTTAGATGAGGTGGTATCTTTTTCCAAATATATGAAGGAAATATCAGAAGAGTTCTGAGTAAGAGATATGTTCTTCCTGCAGTATAAAACCAAAAAGCTGACTATAATGCACAGGAACAAGAACCTTCAAATGACTGGTAAATGCTAAATATAAATTTCCAGGGTATCTATCACTGCCCAAATGACTTTCCATCTCCATTCAACTGTGAAGCCTTTATGTATGTAAATGATAATGTTGCATGAAAGCAGTCAGGTGATGAGAGCCCTCATTTTTTCTACAAACATTTACTTTCTTACTTTCTTTTCAAAACCATTTTAGCTGCAGAACTAAGTTCAACTTTAACAAAACCTGTCATAGGATTAGGGTTCCACTCTGTAACCTTGTCAGAGTAGCATTTTTTTATTTTACACCTGAAAGCTGACCTAGCCATTGTTTGTAAAGTACTTATGCTGTAGTTCCTTACATCTTTTCAAACATGTTCTTCATAACTTCCCTCTTCCCCAGGAAAGCGCTAACCAAATTGTAGCCACATGCTTGGTACTTTTGAGGAAATCCTGTGACAGCAAGCAAAAGTGTGTCTAAAAAAAGCTGAGGTGAATCAATTTCAGTAATAAAACATATTTCAAGTTCCTGAGATATTATTAAAAAGAAAGAAGAGAATAAATAGGAAAGGAAACATGAAAGATAAGTTGACAGAGTTCTAGCAAACATTCAGCAGGAAATTTAAAGTTAAACTGATGCTTGCATTGAACCTTTTGTAATGGCATCCATTAAGGATTTCCAGGGCAGGTTTTCATTTCATCTTGAAAGCTACAGATAACCTGTAATCTTAATTCAGTATGTGCTCTCTCTGGTTATAATATCTGTTTAGAATGAGAAAAATCTTGTATAGTTATAGCCCTTTTTATTTAGCCTTGCATCAAACAATTGAACAAACAACACAAAAATATCTTAAACAACATTAGACTTGCAACATCAAGCACTCACAAGGCAAAAACCTCGGAACTTGTTTAACCTCCATTATGTATTGGAGGATAATGACACTACTCAGGTTCATCTGGCTGCTTTCCCTGTGACTGCCTCTCCAGTTCCTGCAGAGATAGTTACCTCAGGAAGTGGCCGGACCGGGGCAATTATCTGTTTCGGTTCATCTGGAATGGCTTTTCAGGAAAGATGGCTCTCTTCATTTACTAGAGAAGCAGCCTAAAACAACTGCTCAGCTCAGCTACCTTAGCCAGCTAAGGTAATTTGACATTCTATATGGCATCATGGTCAGAGATAAAAAAGATAGGGGAAGGTGAAGGAAGAGGAGAAGGGTTGGGAAGGGAGGTGGCACAAAGGTGGAGGCATGATATTTGATTTCTCAAGAAACTGCTGTGCATGATGGAGCTCTGCTTTCCTGGGAAGGGCTGAACACCTGCCCACCAACTGGAAGCAGTGAATGAATTTCTTGTGTTGCTTTATTTGCATGCATGGTCTTTGCTTTACTGATTAAACTGTCTTTACATCAATCCATGACTTTTCTCACTTTTCCTCTTCCAATTCTTTCCTCCATCACAAAGACAAGCAGTAAGCAAGTAGCCCAGCTGGTGGTTGGGGTAAAACCACAACAGTCTGTTTTGCAATAATGTCAATCTAGTGTTTAGTTTGCTTATTATTGGCATTTCACCCTAAGACTCGCCTTCTTCATAGGAACAAACAAAAATACCTTTTCTGTTTGAAAGCAAAGAATAGTTATACAAAAATATATGTAAGTCATTAAATAAAATGTTCTTAAGTTGCAACTGTTTGCTATACAGTTTCTCCTGGGGAATAGGGTGGGAGGTAGGGAGAGGGAAGATGAAATGTGCTGCTTTTGTACAATAAACCCCAGCTTTCTGGCCAAAGATTGTTCTGGCATTTTGTCTGCCTGTTGGTGCATGCTCCTGAGTTTTGAGCAAGCTGTCGTTTTTATACATTCCCCAAAACTGATCAACTTCCATCTGTATATTCTCTGAGGCAGGTAGAGTTCTAAGATAAACATTAAAACATGCCAATTGGGAAAGCTTTGGAGCCCAAAAATACCCCTGCCTGCACTACAGATGTATGCAGTCAAAAGTACTCATTACTGGAATGTAGCCACTGCCTCAGCTATATGTATACATTCCTTGAATTTATAGTGCAGGACCACACCTCAGCTTTGGTACTTTCCACCAGGGTTACCTTACCTACAGATGTCTAAATGTAGGGTGTTCTCCATGCTGGAATGAAGGCTGTGGGTGAAAGTCATGGAGATTGTGACTGATCATACCTCAGTATGTTCTAAGGTGCAGGAGAAAGGAAGGTCAGTGGACACAGGCTTTTGTTTCAAATATTCTGAATAGGGTTGGAGAGGCAATTCTGATTATGTAATAATTTATGTCTCTGAATATATCTTTCCTCCTCTGTAATTTCTTGTTTATTTTTGCTATCAATAATTCTATTGCAACAAGCAGTCTGTACTCCACATACAAATCAGGAATACTTTAAAATGCAAACATCAGCATTTTAACAAGCCGAACAAGGGACAGCATGTGAATTCTGTATAGGATTTTCAAGTGGGCTATCCTCAAAGGACAATATAATCATTAAAACAAAGAGTTTTGGAAATTGAAATTAATATTGCACTTCAGCATGTCAGAGAAAGTTCTACCTTGGCTCTTAGCTCAAATATTCTTGCTCATTTTCCTATGAGTGTAAAAACTTGTCTTTAAGTTATTATTTGTGTGGATGTCAGGTGCTTTGATAATCACTCATGGATTTTGCTTTTATGTTTTGGAGAAAAGGAAAGCTCCAGGTAAAGTATAATAAAGGTCAGAAAGACCAAACGAAGTAAAAAGAGACAGGAATAGCAACAGTGGCAAATCTTTAAATATAATCTCTGATGCCATGAAAGCCACCTTTTTTAACTGAAAGTTTAGTGGGGTTTGCAATTTCATTTATCATGAATATCAGATGTATTTTTGTGGGACAATAAAAAACACCTGGGGGAATTAGATACATATATAAGGTTTAAAAAAAAAATAAAAATCAGGTGTTTTTGAAAATCCTACCTTTCGAGCTTAAAAATAAATGTTTCTTTTTGGCTTTCTTCCTGCTAAGTCTTGCAAGACATTGTGTACAGGACATCATTATGAAATCATACAAAGGGAAAAGAAAACCTGAATAGAAAATCATTTATGTCTTCTGGAACAACCAGAAAGGGACAGTTTTCCATCTTCAGTTTGCAGTGAAGTGTAGTCACCAAAATGTAGCTAATTCAGTGCAATTATTAAGTTTTGTGTTCCAGAATTTCTGGATTTTTCAGCAGCTCCTTCAACTTGAAAGTCATGAACAGTTCAGCCTACAAAGCATAAAGGTAACTGAGTACAAGTGTTTCACTTGGAAAACAAGGATATTCTTGATACTATTTCAATAGATACTACCAGAGACATAATTTTAAAACTTAAATTTTTCAGAGTTGCTGTGCATGGAAAACTGGTTTATGCAAAGAAAATTAATTCTTGGAAAGCCATTCTCAAAAATTTATCTGCCAAGGCAGGCTGTGAGTTCAAGAAGCATATGGACAATGCTCTCAGGTGCATACATGGTGTGTTTCTTGGGGTGCTCTGTGTAGGGCCAAGAGTTGGACTTGAAGGTCCTGATAGCTCCCTTCCAACTCAGCATATTCTGAGATTTTATCACAATCCCTGTCTGCAAATGGCCTGGGCACAGCACTCCTGGTAGGCTCTCAGGAGGGCAGAGTAGAGAGGAGAAGAACCTCCCTAAACCTGCTATTTGTTGATTTTGATGCCACCCAGGATACAGTCAGCTTTCTGGACTGCAAGCTCATGTCCCGCTTTTTGTCCAACAGAACCATTTCACTTCTTTGCCTATGCCTTAACATTGCTTCCATGAGAACCTACTCCGTGATCTTCCCAGGCACAGAGGTGAGGCTCACTGGTCTGTAGTACCCTAGATCATCCTTTCTCTCCTTTTTAAAAATAGGAGCAGTATTTCCTTTCTTCTAGTCCCTGGGGACTTTGCATGACTGCCATGACTTTTTCAATATCATGAAGGGTGGCTTGGCAACTACATCAGAAATTTCCCTCAGGACCCTGTGATGAATCTCAACAGGCCCCCATAGACTTGTGGCTATTCAGTTTCCTTAAGTGGTCTCAAACCTGCTCTTTTCTTACACTGGGAGAGGGTTCTGTCTCCCAACCTCCATCTAAAAGTTCAAGGACCTGAGACGTGAGGGAAGTCTGACTGGCGAGTAACATTTTCCAGACCCATCTTAACAAACGTTTGTAATCAGACATACAAGAAAGGAATAGGATAGCTGCTGGATAGCTCCTTAGATGGCATTTTAAGTAATCTTTCATAAACATTTCATGAACTGTCACCATTAGGAAATCAAAGAAGATGTATGGGGATATTTGTGGAAAGCCAAATGTTGAGCTGCAAACCTGCAAATGTTCAGCTGCAAATCAGGTGATGATTATACACGTAAAGAAGGTTAAGATCTGAGTAATTGAGTTCATCCGTTCCTGAGCCATGGCTTGAGAAAAGTCCACTGATATTTTTAAATTTTAAGCAAGAATCACCTTCAACACAACCATAACTCTTTACCAAAGGAAAGAATATTAGACCTAAATATTATGCATCATTCACCCTGCTGAGTTTCATTAAGAAACTGACATCCATTGAAAAGGGATCCTGAAAAGGGCAGTCATATCTCAAAACTTTTAACTTAATATGACTCAGTTTGCTACCAATGATTTTGGCAGTGGGGGACAGAAAGTTATTTCTTTTTAAATCCTCTAAAATATATTTCTGGTTCTCCCAGAAGCTACAGATGCTATAGGCTTGCTTCTTGATTGAAAAAAAGCTTTTACTCTCCTTGTCTTCCTTATTATGTACATATCTTTTGTGACAATATGACAAGATTAAGTACCAGCAAATTTTCATTACATGCTCAAGTTTTGACCATCTCAGTCCACTTGCCATTTGCTATGCTATCTAAACTTATTATTCTCTGAAACTTCAATATCTCTACTTCTCCCTTTTCTCCAGCTGTTTTCATAATTTTTCTCTTACCTTTCTTCCTGCAATATGAGCTTCATGTTGCCTAACTGGACTAGACCAAAACTAGATATAACATTCCTTTACTGGACATGCATCTTCAAATAGCCTTTGTAAATATCACCTAGCCACAACAATAAGGACTCAGTCCTTTTACATATACATATACATATACATATACATATACATATACATATACATATACATATACATATACATATACATACATATATATGTGTGTGTGTGTGTGTATATATGTATATATGCACACATTATACTCAGCCCTTTTAATTTTCCACTCAACTTACCTAGACCTCTCTTAAAACAGATGGAAAGGGCTGTGTAAATGACAAAAAAGGGTATAAAACTTGTCTCAATATACAAAAAAAACCCCATTTATAATCTGATTTAGCCTATCCTTTAACAAGTGTGTCATAGTAAAGAAGTACAAAAAATTATAGCATTTAAATACCAATGTCTCACTTGTATTCTCTTTGTGTGAGGAACATGGAAACAAAATGTTGTGGAGTTATATACCATGCAATTGTACTTCATGGTCACTCTGTTTTAGCCACAGCAGTACTGATTTCAATACACAAGGACTGTGTACTGAAGGTCAAGACCTTGTGACTCTCCCATTCAGGTTTCCGTTATTCACTTTCAAAATAATTTCTTCCCATAAGTAGCACACATGTTTAGTCATGGCAGTACCATGTTAACATGCAGTTGCTGTACTTCCATGGAGTTCAAGATATATTTGTTTTACGTTCCACATCAAAGCAAGAAAGTCAATGAAAGCCATTTGGAAGATACTAGTCACCATGACTCTCTCAGGCTAAGCCTCTCCAAGCCTTACTAGCATAGCTCTCCCTAGCTGATATCCTTCTCAGTCTGGCCACAATAATATAAAAGTTAAGTAATAGTTGGTAAAGGGGATGATTGGTTTGGTTTTGGCAAGAAAACAATCGAGCAAGGTTCAATTATTTTGCAACCAAGATTTAATTCTGAATATGAGTAGTTTTTTCTCTGTTTGGCACCACCAAGGTTATAAAACAGGATCTGGGATATGGACTGGGGAATGGTAAATAGACTCCAATTCTGCCTCAAAAAAGTAAGCGAACTTTTGGAAATATGCCTTATCACTCACTGTCTCAAATTCCCCATCTGTAATGTAGAGGATATTCATTCTTTTAATATTTACAAATGGATCCATGTGTTGGTAATTATCATAACTAAGGGCATATACCAGACTCTTCATAACCATGCCTACTAGCCAGTTCCCTACACACTGTAAATCTGACTCCAAAGTTCATCCCAAGATTTAACAAGGTAGATTGAGTGGTTGGTGTGGGCACTGCATCCATAGGAAAGGCACAGTGGACATTCCAATTAAAGGTTACATAGGTACAATTCTACTCAAAATGTAGGGTTTTCACTCCAGCTGAGGGAAGAAAACTGTCTATATGTGGACCTGTGGGAAGGAGGTGCTTCCTTTCTCCCATCCTGCAGCTCTCTTATCTTGCTCTCGTGAGACATGTAGGTACTGCACCACTTATCTCTTCTTTTCATGTTTTTAACCTCCTTTTTCTTCTCATTTTCTTCTCAGATTTTTCCTCCCTTTACCATTTCCTACTTCTGTTCCTTTCTTTTTGCCTCATGTAGTCTATCTACCTCCCTTCTTCTCTCCTTCTCTCTTTGCTGACCTTACACTGAATGCTACTAATACAGCCTAAAAGAAAAGAGGGTTCATTTTCAAGGGGGTCAAGATTTTAGCTTCTTTGGACCAACAGAAGAGAGAAACTTTCCTTATTTGGAGGCACATTGAAATCAACATGATCTAATCAATGGAGGTGTGGGAACCACGAGAAAAGTGATTGATGTGAGATGAAGTAGAAGAAAACCAGCTCAGAATAGGGAGGACAAAGCAGGCTTGTCTGCAATTTATTTGCAGCACTGTCTTCTGCTTGCGCACCTCTGCATGAACTAGCAGTTTGCCTCCTCAGCTGAAAGCACATCTATTTCTATATGTTTTTATTACAGCAGGCAGCTTGTCATTCCAGTACATCATTCCCTTGCAGTGTATTACATGGCATAACATAGCAGTGTGATGAAATGAAATGTCAGACCCACATCAGATACATTCGGAATTATATGTGACTGTGTCCAGCAGAGGAAAAATGCTATTAGATCACAGAGCCATTTTACAAGGTGATATCTGTAGTTATGAGTCACTGCTTTGCCAAGGCCAGCTAGTCTTGTCACAATAGGAAGCTCATCTTTGTTGTTTACAGCATCAATACCATGAAATCAACATGAAACAATTAGACAATTTTAAATATAATCCTCAAGCTCTGACAAATGGAAATGATAGAAGCACTGAAAAGAATAGCACAGAACCAAGTTTCCCTCTGCAGTTTCTGAAGCTGAGAATGCAACAGCATGATCATTGCTTTTAACCTTAAGATAAAAAGAGTTCATATTTTAAACTATTTTCTGTAGAATGTCTCTCATCATCACATATATGCTCTGAGGCATCTTACACAAGTATATTTATGTATATGTTCTATCCTGAATGGGATTGAGTGCTTTGAAGATGATAAACTTGTGAAGCTGGCCTCTGACATAGTTGCATAGAGTTCTACATAAAAAATCTTACCAAAAAAAAAAAAAAAAAGCAACTTCATATATAAGACAAAAAAAGTGACTCACCTGATCCTCTCTTTTCACAGATGCACACTGCTCACCTTTCCATAATTTTCTCTTGAAGACAAAACATATTTATGACAACATCTATCTTTCTGTCATTTCTGAAGAGTTCTTCCAGCTGAGAAGCAGGCAAGGATGGTCTTTAATAGCAGTTACATTTGTCCACAAATTCAAAATTATCTTCATAATGAAAGGTCTTTTTGATGATCATGTTCTGTAAACATGTAAGTGTGGAATTTTACTGACAAATATAGTATTGGTATATATCAAATATTGATGTGCACATGCATAAATATTCATCAACAAAAGTTTCCTTTGAAGTCATGTTTGCGAAATTTTCACTTGTGTCATGCTCATTACTCATATAAGCCACATAATCAAAAAAATTTCATATGAAATCACGTAGCAGAAGTGATTAACCAACTGAGTATGTGAAAGTGATTAAACATCTGAGTAATTTCAAAAGCAGGTTTGCCTTTCAAACTCCAAAGATATTCAAACACTTTTGAATATTATGGTGATTATTAATGGATAAAAAAACAGGAAACAAAATTTATTCAAAAGTGTATTTATTGGTAACTGTCATTTTTATCAGCTCATATTATATAAATGGAATTTATGACCTGCTCTGAATTCAGAGTAGAAAGGTAATAAATACATATTTACTTGCCTTCGTTTGACTCCCATATTCTTTTCAGTAAAATGTTTCTCTGATAATACTTTCAAAACAGCATAATGAAGTTAGTTGCAATTCCATTAAGACCTTTTAGATCTAGAATATAAAATAAATAGATGTTAAATTCTCAGGTTTTGGTCGTTTCAGTCAGTTTTGTAATTTCCCATTAAAAAGAAACAGAAATTGTTTTCAAGGGAGTGTGTCAGCCTGAGTGCCAATGCACAGCTTATAAATGTAGTCCTTGTTTTAATTTAGTGTGTCAGAAAATGACTCATTTGTTCATTATAACATTAATTCATTCAGAACAGTACTTTGTCAAGGAAACATAGCTACTATAAAACCAATCATCTCAGACTATCTACTCTCTGGAAAGACAAGTCTACCTCCTTCTCATAATGAATGGAAGCATACCTGGGCTAGAAAAATGGGTTATGCTTTAAATTTTATTTTGCTTAGTAAGAACTGCTCTTAGAAACTAACTGACAAACATCAGTGACAAGTATTCTTAGAATGATCTCTTCTTACCCAAATTCATTAGGCTGGATTAGTTTAAAAATAGTCCTACTAGAGTATTTGTAGGATCACAGAATTGGTAAGGTTGGAAGGGATCACAGTGAGTCATCTGGTCCAACCTCCCTTCTCAAGCAGTGTCACACTAGATCACATTGCACAGGATTGCATCCAGATGGTTCTTGAGTATCTCCAGTGAAGGAGACTCCACAACCTCTCTGGGCAGGGTGTTCCAGTGCACAGGCACCCACACAGTAAAGAAGTTCTTCCTCATGTTTATGTGGAGTTTCCTGTGCAACAATTTCTGCCCACTGCCTCTTGACCTATTGCTTGGCATCACCAAGAAAAGCCTGGCTCCTCTTTTGACACCCTCCTTTTGGATACCTATAGATATTGATGAGGTCCCCTCTCAGTCACCTCTTCTCAAGGCTAAGCAGGCCCAGCTCCCTCAACCTTTCCTTGTAAGAGAGATGCTCCAGTCCCTTAATCATCCTTGTTGCCCTCCACTAGACTGGCTCCAAGAGCTCCCTGCCTCTCTTGCCTGAGAGGCTCAGAACTGGACACAGAACTCCAGGTGAGACCTCACCAGGGCTGAGCAGAGGGGCAGAAAAACCTCTTGACACATGATAGTGTTTCAAGCTTTTCTCCATCTTCCTAAAGGGTATCAGTACAAGGAACTTTTGTGCTTTGATGAAAGTTGAGATTGCTAACCCAGAGAGTGGTCGGGCACCGGAACAGGCTCCCCAGTTGTGGATGTTGTGTTCCCTATAGGAGGAATTTTTTGCGGAGAAGCAGAATAAGTATATGTACTTGCAGGGTTTACCTATACAGCTGAATACTGACAGTTCTAAATGGAAATGATAATGCTCACAGTCTGTCACACAGAAGACAAAGAATCAGCATGGATTGTAGTAATAGAAGTGGCAAGGTCGGGATGCAGACAATGCCTACAACTGGAGTGAAAAAATAAAATCAGTACCCTTCCTGCTTCTTGCTGATATATGAAGTGCTTTGCTTATCTCCTTTGTAGTTTTTTTTTGAAGAAACATAACCTTTCATCTAGAAAAAACAAGTTTGGTCTTAAGACTATCAGACTCATTCTGGATCTGCTGTCTTCATTTGGAAAGGTGTGACTGGTGGATGCCCTTGGAGAATAATTAGGATAGCAAGGTGTTTTAGCCAGTGTCCATGACTGTGATAAAAAGCTTAATGCAAATGCTGAGAATTGTGATCCCACTGAAAATTGTTGTTAGTAAAAATCTATTTGCTATATTTACAAATACATTTGCATGTAATGATGTATAGTGTCCTTAAAGACATTGCATTTTCTTCTAACAGGTACTGCATGGAGAATAAACTTTGCAGTCTTTTGTTTACACTCTTCAGTTGGATCTGTCTCAGACAACACTGTTCTTATGCAGATGTGAACTTGTGTGAGAGTTATTCTGATATAGGCACAATAGATTATTTGTTCTGGCACTCTCTAATCTTAATGTGAGTTACGTGCCCCAAAATGCTTTTTGAAAGAGAGAAGCTGGTTCAGAAAACAAAATGCTAGGGAAAGAGTGGGTGTGTATGAGGAATAATATCAGTTTCCTTAATATAGTTAAATGGTGAAATGTTTCTGTTTAATTGATACCATAAATTTCAATATATTAGTTTGATATTTTCACAATTTTTTACAGAGCAATACCTGTTGAGAAAGCAGGAAAAGGCATTGCTACGCAAATTACATATGACTTCTAACAATACAGAAATATTTGCTCATTGACAGCAACTAGGCATATTGAAATGAGATGTTCTGTACCCAATGGAGTTGATGCTGCAATGCACGTATTGATGATCATTTGATGCAGCATGGTTTTTTCCTCTTACATAGGAGACAGGGAAGAAGAGACAAAGTCCTTATTTTAGAAAGGAAAGAGGTAGGAGACAGAGTTGTACTTTTCCAGAAGGAAAGAGAAAAAGAGATAGCAGTGCCCTTTCCTATGCAATATGTATGTTCTCCTGTTGTAACATGTGGGACCCACACTGAGTTCTAGTAACCAACAACTATGGAATGAAAACTGTAATTTTCAATTCAGCAATTTAAAAAGACATATATGTGGAATTATTTTAGCAGTCAAAAAACGCAAATCTAGTTAAGCAACTACCACTCAGGCAAACTCCTCTTGTCCATAATTTTGCAAGATTAACAGTTTTTTAATGAAGTGACAGACCCCTCTGAGATTAATACCCCACCTTGTTCCCTGCCAGGTAATGGTTAATTTTGACGTATTCTGCAATGAGCTGCATGCCATGAGGCATTGCTGATTCTGTTGTTCAGTCTAGTTTAGCCATCTACAGCTTAGAGTGAGGAATCCACTTGGATTTCGAGTATCATTGTGCTGAGACAGGGCTGTTTACCACCATGGGAGGTGGATAATGCAAGAACGGTGCAACCTCTGTTACAGACTTGGACACTGGTGGTGAGCACAGACATATTTGCATCACTTCTAAATATTTCTGTAGAGACTGAGGGAACAATTTTTTGTGAATATTATCACTTTTTCTTTCCTTTGGTGGACAGAGGGTTCATCACCCAATGGGGTAGCTGGGTAGTCTCTGCTAAAGAGCTCTTCCTCCTGAGAACTCCGGGTTCAGTAGCTATCCCTGTGCAGTGTAGTCAGTTGTGGAAATCAGAGGTCCTGGCATGGTAATGTGGACAATATTTAGCCCTCTTGGATTCTCCTGCTTACTAACCATCCATTTTTAGGGATCTCTTACTCTTCAGCCTCAGGAATTGCCTGGGATGGAGAACATTACTGTCACAGGAATCAAACCTTAATGCAGGTGAATAAAAAGACAGTCCCAGCTATCAGAGTGCAGAAAGGACAGAGTGCAGAAATTCACGATTTCCTAAGTTATGGATAAAATTTTGGATTTGCAGCTGTCCTTGATATTTTTTTATATTGGCTGTTATTTATTTATCTTAGAAGAGAAACTCGCCATCTCAGTTGGGATTACAGCTTACTGGTGATACATTAAGTACAAACTTTGAGGCAAGTAAAAAAGATATCCAAGAGGTGTACTGTTTGAGCTGGTGATCAGGAGCTGATTGCCCCTGTTATGCTAAATCCAAGTCACCATCTCCACAGTCACATTTTTCTGCAGCTACTTGGACCAACTATGAAACATGCCAAGAACCTCTATTCCACCAGGAAGACCAAAGTAAATGCAGTATTTTCCTTGGAGAACTCTGAAAACAATTAACTGAGTGTCTCTCAGCCCTTCTAACTTTCAGGAGTCAATTTTTCTGGTAGATGAGAAGAGGTTGTTAATTTACTCTTCTTAAGGGATGCGGGTTAAAAAGGTTTATTGTCCTTACTCTTGTAACATGTTTATATTTCCAATTTGCTTAATGTGCCTGGAGAGTTGTGATAGACACTGTGTAAATCAGGCAAGGCAATCATATGCTTAGATTTTTTTATTAATTAATCAAAGATTATGACAATCTCATCTTTCTTTCTTCTCCTCCCATATTGTTCCTCTCTTCTTACAGTACCATTCTTGTTCCACTGAGCTGACATATTTGAAAAACAAAAAGCTGTATGGCTTGAAAAAAAGAATAAGAGCCTGCAACAGTTAAGGTGATGAAAGAAATGGGTTTTGTCACTGAACAGAACTAAAAGTCTCTACAAAGTAAGGTAAGTCCTGAGATACGTAGTTCAGATGCTGGCAGAGTTTTGCCAGGTGTGTTTCTGTTAAAGAGATTAGTGCTTCAGCTGAGCTTTCCTACCAACAATTAAGAGGCTACTTTTCTACCTCATTTTAAATTAAGCCACAACACAAATTATAGTTTACACTGACATAAACTGAAATTAAGAGCAGTCACAGTAACACATCTTCTTTTCTGGAAATTGTCAGGGTTTGCTTTCCAGTCCAATAAGGTAACTTGCAGAGAGAGAAAAGAGAGATGAAATTCATTTTGAAAAATGCAGTATGTCTGAGACTGTTCTGACTTCTACATTTAAAAAGTAGGAGTTTGTTTGTTTGAGGGGTTTTTGAGTTCAGTTCATTTGTTTGTTAGTTTGTTTTAGTTTTTGCACCATTAATTTCTGTCCTTTTGCCCTTTGAAATGTATTTTCCAAGACTGCTTGCTTTTATTGGAGGCCTATTATTTTTTTTACTTAAAGCAATGGCTTTCTAATCAGAGGCAGACCCACAGTCAAATACCAGATGCAGTCACTTCCTTAGTACTGTGAATATATAGCATCTGAATATTCCTCTTGTAGATGAGCCTTCCATTTTTCAGTATACTGAATACATTGACCTCGAAGGGGATTTTGAATGAAAATAAGTATATAAACAAGCCATCTGCTTAAAGTCTGTTCTTCAGAGAATTAACATCTACAGTCAAGTGTTAAATGACCCAATACAATTTGTTAGCATGATGTTTATTCTGCAGTAGTACTAATTTTAATAAAGTCCAGCAGAAGTGAAATTGAAAATAAGGGCCAGCTTTCTTTTTCTGGGTTGATGGGATGCCACATTTCAGTGGCATTAGGTGGATTGCAATGGAAACATGCTTTCCTATTAGAAGAACTATTCGCTCTAGCTGTAAGAGACAGCACCAAGGTGGTCTCTCATTACATCTTGCTACAGATAAATCCATGGTGTGTATTCATTGGAGTTTATTCATATCGATTTTTCATTTTATAAATCACTTTACCATTGCAGCACCTTGACAAGCTTACATGTCCAAGCACAATACATTAATATTTACTTGCTGTCTAAAAGCCACCTTACCACCTAATGATATTCAAGCATGAATGAAAAAGGACTGAGAAAGGTGATCTTTACAATGCGCATGCATATGATTTATACCCCCAAAACAGGAAATTATTGTCGGTGTCATAATATACTTTCACAATAGCTGTCACAAGTGGAGAGAAGCATGGCCGGTAAAGACCCATTTTCTGAAATGGAAGAAGTCAAATGATCGGTCCTTCAATGTTCAAAGGCAGAAAAATTTCCCCAAGACATCAGTAATGGGGAAGGGAAGCTGTCTAAAGGAGGCAGTGTTTGTCATGTGCCCATGAGGAGGGGATAGGGAAGGATCTTATTCCCAGATGTTTGCATTAGATATGAGCAGAAAGATTTATTTCCCTGAAAATTGTATTTTATTATTTAAGATAAAATTGCACATCAACAGATGACACAGATGCAGAGAAGTCAACCCCAAGGAGTGAGGATGGAGACATTCTCCTGTTGTCTTCTAGGTAATCATCTGTCCCTCTCCTTTTTCAGGGGCTGTAGGAGGTTGCCCTGATTTTACTTGCTCCTTGGTAGAAAGGATTGTGTGTTCCTTTCACCAGACCATTACAGCCTGGTGAGTGGGGCATCATCGTTTCTTCCTTCCTCCCAAAGAAGAAAAGCCTCGTGAAAATGCTGCCTTTTGCATTAGGGCATGAGGTGAAGTTGTCTGCTGGGCCCAGAGACATCTGTCCAGTTTTTCAGAAGCTTTTTTGAATATGTACTCAAACTATTCCCCCCACCTGGTCACATACAACTTTATATTTGAAAATTACTTGTGAATGTGCTTAGGTTTATTTTGAATCTGTGTTAATGCTTCTGTAAAGTGAGTGTGTTACTCTCAGCTTAGAATAATATGTATGCTCTAGGGATATTTCTCTTTTTCGAGTATATAAGGGTTGCAAATGAAGTAGTACGATTGAGATGCTCCTTTTATTTGGTGACTTCTAGCTATTTATAAATTTGCCAAGATCTCTGCTTCTTTGTTCCTGTTTTTTGGGGTTGTTTTTTTAGTTGGTGTTTTGTTGTTTTGTTTTTTGTTTTGTTTTTTTTTAAATCAGTATTTTTCCCACTATTTTCTTCCTTTTTTTGTACCTGAATCAAAATGTAGTTTTAGTGAAATGCTGTAAGTGGTGCTGTGGTTTAGAGGACTTGAAAAGCCTTTAGTTGAACTAATGATAGCAGTGGGGTCAGGTCTTTGTAAGCCCTTGGAGCATTGTTAAAAAGGGGGATAAGGTGGCTGGCTGGAGTGTAACCTAAATGATAGAGAGAGAGGAGACTCTCTTGCACCCTTAGCTGAGATTAACGCTACCTAAAGTTTATCTGTCCTAGACTTGCTCTGTAGCTGATGAATTAGAACAAGTTCTCTACAGAGTGAAATTCCTTCCAACTCGGTAAAGAAATTTGTTTTTATTTAAGTGAAGGAAATCTAAAAGCTGAAGTTCAGGGAGAGGAGCTTATGCCACTAACTTGAAGAGCGCTCTTGCACAGCAAGAGACTGGATGAAAAGTGTGATCAGAAGCATGCTTTTCACTTAAAAGTTCCTTTCCCCTCTATAAAGCTGAAAGCTCTTTGCAAATTCTGTGCTTTTTATTTTTTTTTAACAGTCTACCTATGTACAGAGACTGGAAGCAATTTGCACAAAAACTATATTATAGTGAATAAAATCTTTCTATTAAATAGGAGATCAAGCTTTTATTACCAGTCCTGTCACAAATTCTTGGCTCCATCTTTGGTGGGATGTTTGGGGCCATGCTCCCTGGAAAGTATACTTCCCACCAAAGCACTTAAATGAATTGATTAGGAGTTTCTGCTCATTCTCTGCATCCAGCAAGGATTTCTTTAGAAATCTGCTCATGCTATTCTGCTTATGAAGAAGTAATAAAATACTTCCTGACCTACAGCCTTTCAACTGTGTGTATTGCTATTGTGCTTCTGGAAAAAAGGTATCTCTCCTAAATGGGGTCAGGGATTTTTCAGGCTCTCATTCCTTCATGAATAGGTAAGTCTGCAGGGCTCTTTAAGGAATAAATACTTTTTTCTTTTCTTCTTCTTTTTTTTTTTTTTTAAATCACTTCAATTACAAAAATTTTACTGTGGGTGCTGTCAGCACTTTTAATCCTTTATACATGCCACAAACAGTTTGGATTTTTGTCACAAATGCAGTGATCTTGGTGTTTTTCCTTTGAGAAAGAGAACTTGTGGTCTGGATACTGAGAAAAGTTGTTGCCTATATTGTCTGTAGTTACCTTTTTGATCACTAGAGGTTGTTGTGTACATGCAGGCTTAAAAACTGCCTGATCCTCAGAGATGCCATGGAATTGGGCTGAGGAATTCAGAGGTTAAGGGAGGACAGGAAAGAGATTTTGTCCATATGAACAGGGAAGACTTGGCCTTTGGGTGAATTAGTGTACCCTGAATTTTCTGGTTTTATCCTGCAAGATTGAAACTTCAAGCTTCCTGCCTATTGTACACATGTAACTGTGCTAGAGCATAAAGACACAAGTTACAAACTCAAAATTAGCAAACTCCAAAAGTCTCTAGATTTATAATAACTTTGTGGGTTTGAAAATATTCTTTTCTAGAACGGACTTTGAATTATGTTGTTTCATTTCACAAGACTGAAAATATTCTCCACTAATCACAATTTCTTAGTTTTGTACCAGCTTCTTGTGGACTCTTCTGGATCAAGAGGAGAGATTCACAGGATGAAATAGTGTAATTTCTGACAGAAACTGTAATTTTTTTCTGTAATCACCAATATATTAAATTGTAAATGCCAATTAATAGAAAAACAAGCAAACAAAACAAACAAACAAACCCCAACAAAATCCTACTCAACTCTGCATTCTCATCTCTCCACATCCACCACCCCACCCTTGATGCTCCTAGGCAGAATATAGATGCCATCCTGTGATGGAAGCCCAAAGGTCAAGACTTGACAAGGAAGAGGTTTCTTTCCATAAACACAAACCAAAGACAGATGTTGTTCTTATGACCTGGCATAGGAACAAACCATTTGCAGTGATATGACAGGTTTAATCTATCCAACAGACAGACAGATACAGGAGACAGGTGTGTTATTATTATATCTTTATTTTAGCAGGTTCAAATGTATGGGAGTGTTGACCTGATGGAAGATAGAAAGGCCCCTCAGAGGGATCTGAAGAGGCTGAATCCATGGGCCAAGGCCAATTTTATGAGGTTCAACAAAGCCAAGTGTTAGGTCATGCAGGAAGAATGGCTGGAAAGTTCCCCAGCAAGAAGGGACATGGGGATTCTAATCAACAGCCAGGTGGATATGAACCATCAATGCACCCATGTATCTTAGAAGGCCAAATACATCCTGGTTTATGTCAGCAATAGTCTGGCCAGCAGGACTAACCCAGTGATTATCCTCATGTACATGTAAGGCCACATCTTGAATACTGTATCCAGTTCTGAGCCCCTCACTGTAAGAAAGACATTGAGGTGCTGGAGTAAGTCCAGAAAAGGGCAACAGAGCTGGTGAAGGGTCTCAAGCACAAGTCCTATGAGGAGTGCCTGAGGAGCCACTCTACAATTACCTGAAACGAAGTTGTAGCAAGGTGGGGATCATTTTCTTCTCCCAGGTAACAAACAATAGCATAAGAAGAAATTGCATGAAGTTACACCAGGGAAGGTTTATATTGAATATTAGGAAAAACTTCTTCACCATAAGGGTGGTCAGGCATTGGAGCAGGCTACCCAGGGAAGTGACTGAGTCACCATCCCTGGAGGGAATTAAAATATGTGTGAATGTGCCACTTAGGGACATGATTTAGTGGTGGACTTGGCAGTGCTGAGTTAACAGTTGGACTCCATGATCTTAGAGGTTTTTCCAACCTAAATGGTTCAAATATTCTATGATTCTATACTTATCTCACTGTTAAGTGAAGGAAAAATTACACCCTTTTCCTTCAAATTAACATTTTGTTTTCTGTGTGTTCTACTATAATGTCTCTCAGATCTAGGATGCTAAACTCTTGAGGGAAATCTCTGTGCTATGTTTTGTATCCACTATGATGTTAAATTTCTATGTATCTGTAAATACATTGTGTTTGGGCTAGTTTAAATCTAGCAAATCCATGCTAAAGTCAAGGGAAATACCCATCCTGCAACAAGAATAATCTTTCTGTTTGGTCTTGCCCTGACATATTTGAGGAGTCCTGAGGCCAAATTTGTTTCCCACCCTTTGTTTTAAACCATACACCTGAGACTACCTGGGGGACCATTCAGATGATTCTTAGGGTTGTACATGTGCATGTGGGATCTGTGTGATGGTGTGCTTTAAAGCATACTCATAGCATCTCTTACCTTCAGTGTCACTGGACTTCAGTCTTGCTCATCTTTCTGTTTCCTCCCACTTTGAAATGGTGGTTCTTACCCAGGGGCAGCAAGAGTTTAGGACCTGGTGAGGAAGCCTGAGTTCAAATGAGTGAAATGGCACCTGACCAGCAGAGGAAGGTGAGCAAGAGATGTGGGGCCCTCCCTGAGCTTCTCACCACACCAGAAATCGTTTGGGTAAGCAGGAGAGGACCATGCACCAAGGATGCACATGGTAGTCTCTGTGGTGTCACACGGGCTATGTGAGGTGGCAGAGTTATCATGCTGGCTTGGATGGAAGCTCCCATTATAGCTATCAGTGTGGGTGGCTCATCTAATACTGAGAATGTTTTCATTTCTGAAAGCTCAGCTGCAGCCTTTCTGAAAGATTTTTATTAGATAATGGTTCTGATTTATGGTTTAATTTAACTAATTTGGATCAATATTTAGCAGGGCTTCCTCTGATTTTCCCCTTGCAAATACAGCTGGAACCCATTCTGTACCCTATCCTTTTCCCTCCAAGATGTCCACTTTACAGCACCAGCAAGTGAATTTCTATGTTGTGATGTCAAAAAACCCACTACAAACAGGCTAACTCACTCACTCACTCACTCACTCACTCACTCACTCACTCACTCACTCACTCACTCACAGGGTAATGAGTAGTTCTTGCTTGTAAAGTGAAAGACACCTCAGGAAAAAACCTCCTGTATTTCAGAAGAGCTGTGCCTGATTCTTGCATATGCAGTGCTGTCTTGCTTGGGAAATAGATTAAATTTTTTAACCAGCTTTATGAACGTACAACTTTTTTACAAATACCTTTAAAAAAAAGTCCTCCCAACATCCTGCAACTAAGAGTGCTATCAAAATTGCAAATCCTTACAGATGTTTTCTGCTTTTAATCTCTTTATAGTAAGAGTGCAAATTAAATTATTTTATGCAAATAAATCTCCCCACCTATGTGCCTGACATAGGGTAGATATTTTTGGAGTGATCTTCAGGCTGAAGACATCTTGCAGCTTCTGTGTAGCTTCTTCAGTCAGTTTGGAATAAGCAATCTCTGAATAGCTTGCTTCCTGTAGAACCTAGGAATTAGATAAAAAAAAAAAAAAAGAATAAATTTTGAGCTCCAAAAATGGGAATTTTGAGAGACTGTCTGTGGTAATTTTGATGGGAAGAGCAGTGTCTCTCCAGGAAGAACCTTGGCTGCTCTACTTTGTCACCAGTCTTTCTCTGTTCCCTCTTCCACCTGACTAAGATGTGCAACATGTAATAACAGACCTTTCTTTGTAAAGCCCATCTTTGGCTCATGCAAGGAAACAAGGAAATGTGTTAAAGATCAGAGTGACATACACACTCACCTTTTCCATATTAAAACTACAGATACTGGGTAATTGAAAGAAACGTGGAGTAATCCTGAAGTGAATGGTGACGGAAGAATGCCCACAAAATAAAATGAATGTAGGAGTGAAACACAGGCATAACTCATGTTGCCTCTCTCTTCCCGCCATTGGTGAAGCCAAGATGAAAAAAAGAGGACAGATCAGGGTGGTTGTTTAGCAAGAAAGCCACGTGTAGTAACCTTCCTCTGGCCATTGGAACAGGACCACTGTGTAATGTCAGAGGTTTGTATTTTAAAGCAGTTCGCAGACTTTTCCATTCACTTTGGTTTTCCTTATAAAAGGGTAGAGAATGGTATATAAAATCATGACAGAACTTCAATGAAAATGCACAATAGTCCATGTGGAGAAGGTTTCTGTCTCACAGTCTGAGTGGTAAGTCACCCTTCTAAATCAACTGAATTTGTTGTGGACGTAAAATGGTGCAAAGGATTTTAAATTCTACTTTGTCTTCATTTTTATTAACACTCTGCTTAGTAAATCCCTCCTTTCAATCTTTTTTGCTGTTAGCTTCTACCTGTTTACCAACTGAAACTTCACATGGGTTTTTTGTAAGGTTTTCTCCTTTAACTGAGAAGCAGTCAGGATTTTATGTAATTATGAAGCCCTGTGTTTCCTTAGAAAACTAGGGCACAGATTTCCCGGGAGGAATTTGCAAATAATTAAAATATTGAGGAAAAGAAAACAGCAATGAAGCATCAGCCAACAGGGTTACAGATCTCTCATATTTTACAGTGGTTTTATTTGGTTTGTTGGTAAGTATTTCAGCTAAAGGTTGTCCTGTGCTTGATTCTTGTGCTGATCTGTTGGGATGAAGGAAAGTAAATGCAAGAAGAACTGGACTCAATGAGTTCTGCCCTGCATGTTCTGAGATTAATGTATTTGCATCTGCTTCATAGTTTGTCCAATTCCATGTTGTTCTTTTGTCTCACTTGTGTCCTCCTTCCTTTGTCCTCCCTTATCCTTCACTTTAGACAATCAGTATTCACACCACTGTTTGATGCTTCCTGTGCCTCTGCCAGAGGCAGAATGACATATTTGTGTCAGCTTTGGCTTTCCTTGTGCTCCTCTGCATCTGCAACTCCAGAAAATAAAGTCTAAGGTCACCTTTCTTCCTCTTTCTTATCTTTTTTTTCTTCCCTGGATGGGACAAAAATTCTATTTTTACTAATCTCTGCTGTAAAATCTAAATTCTGGGAAATTGCGCTATGATGTTTCTTGGAAATATTTTTAGTTAAGGTGTTATATAGGGTTTATATTGCAAGGTTTTCACACAGGAGTGGGGTGCAGGAGCAGCTTCTATGATAATACACCAGGAGCTGCCCTCATGTCTGACAGAGCCAGTTCCAGGTGGCTTTAAGATAGACTTTCTCAACAAAGCTGAATCAATCAGTGACACTGATAGCACATCTGTGTTAACGTATTTAACAAATGGTTAAAACCATTGTGCAGCTGGGAGAGAGGAGCTGCAACCCATGGAGTCAAGCCTACGCTGTATCAGGTTTGACGGCAGGACTTGTCACCTCATGGAGAAAGAAGCCCCCAGCAGACGAGGTTTGTTGGTTTGTTGGCACAACTTGTGACTGCAGAGGACCCACACTTGGAGCAGTCCATTCTTGAAGGACTGCACTCTGTGGAAAGGATCAACATCGGTGCAATTATTGAAGAACTGTAGTCCATGGGAAGGACCCACATTAGAGAAGTTCACAAAGGACTATGTCTCGTAGGAGGGACATTGTGCTAGAGATGGGGAAGAACATGGTGAGGAATGAGCAACACAGACAAGGCATGATGAACTGACCCCAACCACCATTCCCTGTTCCATTGTGCTGCTCAGGGGTAGAGGAGATACGGATGTTAGGATTGAAGTTGAGCCTGGGAAGAAGGGGGCAGGTGCTTTTGGATTCATCCTTACTTTTTAGCCTTCCTTGTTTGAATGACAATAAGTTGAATTAATTTTCTCAAGTAAATTTTGTTTTGGTTTGTTTGTGTTGGTTTTTTGGTTTTTTTTTTATGTTTTGTGGTTTGGGTTTTTTGTTTTTTTTTTTTTTTAACCTATGGTTGTAACTTGTAATTAATGTCCTTGTCCTTATCTCAACCCATAAGCTTTTTTTTTCACTTTTCATCCATTGTCTTTTTGATGGAGTGGGAGTGATAGAGTGGTTTGGTGGGTAAAAGGTCCAAGGTCAACACACCACAGATATTATGTTCTACCTCTCCTCAGGTGTCTGAGCTCTGAGATCAGTCTCATGTTTCATGGTACACATATCTCCCTGAAAGCTGGGCTTTATTTTTGGAATTATTCCAAAAGTAGAAGAAGGAGCAAAGACTGGAGACATAAGGCCTCTGAACCGCACTGCCCATATGCATAGACACAAAATTGGTATCTTAAAAGTTCAGATTTCATACAAAACTTGTCTATTTGTCTAGGGGTTTTTTGTTTGTTTTTTGTTTGGTTTGGTTTGGGTTTTTTTTTTTTTTCCAGAACAAAAGCTCATTGATTTAATCTTTTTTTTACTTACACTGTCTACTTGGTAGTGCTTAATTTCTCTAGAAGCAGGCACAGTGCAGATCAATATTACAATGCTTACACTTTGTTAAAGAATACTCATTGACTGCCTTTTCACCTAATTACCTGCAACTATCTAGTCTCAATCATTAAAAAAAAAAAAAAAAGAAAAAAAAGAAGAAAAAGGGAGTTTGTAATCCCATTTGCAGATGGCAAGGGACTACCTGTTTATGCTTTGCAACAGGCTGCATATTATATATTAAACCACTGCACCTCTGTGATGATGCAGTTTCAAAGCCAATTAAAGCTGACAGGATCTGTGTGTGTGTATGGACATATTATGTATGAAGTTGGCTTTTGTTCCAGAAGTACCTTTCTCCTCTAAGGAATCATAATTTCTGTAATCATACTCTGTCTTGTTGAAGGATTGATGTTGAAAAGCCAGCTAAATTGTAACATTAGAAAACTAAGAAGCAACAAACTGTTGTTGAGTAGGTGCAATTACTGACCTTAATTTCTAAACCGAAGTGTCTGTTTAGGAGCACATGAGTGAATTATGCTCAGATTTCATTCTGAACTCAATATAATCTATTGGTGATTTTTGGAACCTAAGTTGTCAAACACCAGTTATGTGTTTTAGTAACAGGTTTTGATAGGAGTCAGTAGTAATTTTGTTTAAACAGATAAATTTATTGTTCTCATCATGTAAAAAGGAAGTGTTCATATCTGTAGCATTCGGGTAAGAACGCTGATGGTCTTCTGTTTAGCTGTGAAAAATTTTACCTGAAACTGTATTACATCTTTTAGCTGTTACTGTTTCTTATATACTAATGAAACGTCCTTGTTTTAAAAGCTTTCATAATATCCAAGTAGCCATTGTTAGGAGGTTGAATTAAATTTTTCCTATATCCTAGTAGTCTTAGAGATTCTGTCTGCACAAAATAAAACACAGTTGATCATGATTCCACCCTGAATTACTAATCAAATTGGTGACAGAAAAAATGGCTCCCGCTTGCACGGAAAGCTGTAGGGATTTTGATATGCTGTAAGCAGAGTAGAGAGAAATCTGCTCCAGGGGCCCGATGAAATGAATGCTGATTCACTCTTAGCTTTGATCTCTGGCTCGTAAGGTTGGCTTATTCCTTACAAATATTCTTTTTCATCTCCTTTACAAGTTCTTTCCTGAAAGTGTGGTATGAGTTCTCAACCGAACATAATTGAGTTATGGTGGCTTAAAAAGTGCTTTCTGTGGCTAAACCTTGGTAACCAGCTGTGTGATTATTCTGTCTTAGCTTCAGTTCTGGAGTAAAGTATTGTTAACCCTGATGACATCACTGTTTCTTGAGATAAATGTAGACTGAATGTTCACTACTATATCCTTCCTTTTGTGACTACATCTACATGTATCCTGGGGAATGTTTTTATAGGGCAGCAATTGAGCAGCTGCCCAGGATGGAAAGAAATGCCCATGGAACTGTAGAGGAAAGAAAATCACTGAGGATATTTATGGGATGTGAAGTCACACCCAGTATGAACCCTCACCTTTGGATTACACAAAATTTACAGCATTCTTCACACCACTTGGTTGTCTTTCCTTGATGTCTGCTTTCACCATACACCCAAGATACATGTGTCATCATAAATTTGGGGGGTTTCCTATATATGTTCTTCTTAATAAAATTATATGAACTACCATTCAGTTACTGGTGACCTCTGTATATTAACCATCTCATGCTGTGTTAGCCAAGTACTGCCAGCAGTGGTAAGAGGGTTTGGTCAATGTGGGGTTGAATCTTTTCTTTTGTAATTGTTTTGTCTGATCTATCACTACGAGATTGTTCCACACCTCGTGGAGAACATGTGATCATGAACAAACTCTTGAAGTTGTGTGCAATTAGGAACTAGCAGAATAACTGAATAACTAAAAGAATATCACCACCACCTCATCCTCCAAAGCAAATATCAAAAAAGACAAAATGTCATCACTTAACAGTCTTGCAACAGATCATCAGATACAGGTTATTTGCTTGTAGGGTTGATGGCTCTGGAGGAAGAGTTTTGGTAGAAAACTTGCAGCTGTTGCCAACAAATATGGCAGCACTTACTGGATGCTGATGGGAAGTTTCACAGCTGTTGCTCCAGTGCACTATTTGGAGTCATCTACATTGAAAGATTTCCATGTAATTATGGGAATGTATGCAATTTAATGGAGTCTGTTGCTTGTGCCTTCCCAGGGAAGAAATTGAATGTCAGCAAGAGATGGAAATAGTTTTCTATATTAGAAAGCTGGTGAGTAATGGGAGAGGGGTATTTCAGGGTAATTACTGCTTTCAAAGACATCAGCAGGGCTCCTATTTGTCTATCCTGGAAGAAGATACTTTTTAGACAGTAGAATTCAGTTTTTGTTAGGAAATGCATTAGTGGAGACAGCAACAATGCCTCAAATGAGAAAGTCTTTCATCTGAAAGAGATGAATTAGTTCAGGTTTTGTGCAGAGGAGTACTAATTTTGAGGTCATTCCAACTCATAGGCTGGCAGTGAAACATGCCATACTCCTGGTCTGTGACATTCAACAGGGTAATGAATGAGGAAAAGTTGTAGCAGTTTCTTTTTGTATTATTTCTTGAAGACAGCAAGACAAATCTCATCTTAGCAATCCTTTCACTCTCCAGAAGTTAGATTAGTGTTCAGTTTGCTTTGATGCTCTCTGGTGTAGATAGCAGACACTTGAAAAGGGTAGATCTGATGAAAATACCTCCATGGCTTGAGTAATAGAGCTTTTATAAAAAATAAATAATAATTTAAAAAAATATTTTGAAAAGGACAAAATAAATCACGTAGATTCTTTTCAGAAACTGCTGATATTTGGTTTAATGCACAATGTTTTATCTTCCTGTTCTTACCTTGTCCACTGGTGAAGACCTCACAGCGAGTCTAATATAATAATACTTCAGAATGGAAGCAGAAAGGGCAAAGAAAAATATGAAGAACAAGTCACCAAATTGTATTAAAGTTTCTTAAATGTGTTAGGAACAAGAACACAGTCAGGAAATTTTTACATTATTTCAGAGGCAACTGGATGAGCAGGTACAGAAGAGGAGGGGTAGTTGCTCTGCACCCATTGAATTGAAGATTCAGTGACTTGCCTTGAAGATAGGAAAGTTTAAGCTTTTGCTGTATTGGCCTCAGTTCTCCCTCTGAAGACATTCTTTACCATTGCTTTTATTTCAGCAGTATAGATTAAAAGTCTAATTACAAACAATAATGACCAATGTAAGAAAAGTGTGTGATTATACTCTGGGCATTGGAAAATGCATCACAGTGATGGCCTTCTCTTGCAACCATGTGGAGTTTCAGGATGGTGGCATTTTGGATGGTTTAATTTCAGTCAGGCTTTCCACTTAATCTAAAAATCAATCTCTGGTCGTATTGAAATCCAAAATGCCATCCTGAATCCATCCAGCAGGCAATTGTGGTGCCTTCAGAGGCATTGACACATCATGAGGGTAAGTCAGACATGGTAACTAGAGAGTTTGTGGAATTCCAATGGTAAGAGACAAGATTTAAAGTTCCCAGAAACCTTGTCAGTCTCTGTCCTACCTTACTGATTCTGTAGGTAGAAAAGCTGAAATTCCCCTCTCAGGAGTCAGTTTTGATGATGACTACTGAGCTATTCAAACTGGTCTCTAACATTGCTTTTAAGTGCAACATGCCTGCAGATAATGCCTTGTTTGGGGTCCAAAACGAAATAGTTTTGCATCACATCACATTGTTCTCTTGGTCACTCCACCAACATGAAGGAATCAAGTAAAATTTGTTTGTGAACTGAAGTACACTTTAAAAAGTAGCATAGAAAACCAGGCAAGGGATGCTATTCCTACCATGAATGCAAATGTTTGTTACCTGCATGCTCTTAAATTCTTGTTGTGGTAAGCCATATACTTTGTAGTATTCTAAAAGAAAGGGTTCCTCCTTTAGACCCTACTAGTTTTGTTCTGAAGGGAGCTTAAATTGTTCAGGAGTGCTAAATGTTGGACTTGTAGATTTATAAACCGAGTTAGAGCTGATGTTTGATATGAAATTCTTTACCTTGAATTGGTCTTCTCCTTTCCCCTTAAGCAAATAAATGGCAATGTCAATGATAACACAGTGCAAATGAGTTCCCTTATTTCTTTGCCGGAACTTGGGAGATCGTAATACTAACTACCAACAGGTGCAGATTTACACTTGTTTAGAGTTTAAAAGTACTGTAAATATTTTGTTTAACATGTAATTCAAGGTTCATAAACCATCAACTCATGTGAAGTCAGCTGCCATGCTCCTCATGTTTTCAATCTGTCTTCTGCTTCTGTGACTTCCCATTCTCCTTGCATCTTCAGTCCAGTTATGTTATATTTTGACCTTTCATGTTTTTTCTAAAAAAAAAAAAAAACAACCCAAAATATATACAGGTGTCTACCCAGCCTTGTACTAAACTCCCGTTTTACCTTGAGGCAGATACTAATATGCATATGTAATGTATTCCAGGGGTGAGGTTCCTACATAGTTTATACTCACAGCTCAACCGTATTATAGAGCTCTATTTTACAGGGTGCCAACAATTTTACGAGCTTGCTTTAGTTTGTATTCCAAAGCAGTTGTTTAAACTGTGAATTTGCCTTGTTTACTTACAAATAAGCAATTTATTTTTTTTAAATGAACTCTTTTTGGCATTTACTGCTAGTCCCTCAATATGGGGTGTTTAACATCTGTCATGGGTTTGTCTTCTTATCAGAAAATATAAGAAACTACATTAAAATGGCAGACAGACAGATACCAAGATTGCTGTTTTCCCACTACACATTGCAGCCCCAGGTTTCCAGCACACTTCTACTTACTTACATAAGTAATTTGATTTCAAGGGGACTATGCATAAAAAAATGATAGTATACATCTAAGTGTTGATAGGATTCAGAATATGATTAGATATCTCTGCAGCCAGTGTCATTTTTTTTCAGCTCCAGTTGCTGAAATTGCAGGTAATACAAGGCATTTTAAATCCAAGTAGAGTGTAGGTGCACAAAAGCAACAGGTTAGTTGTGAAATAGCACTGTTTACTGGATACACTTCCTGTGCACTCACAATGCTCAAGAGTTATGGAGTTTGTCAAAGGGTAGTTATTTAATACAATCAATAAAATCCTGCCCCTACAAGAGAGGAAATAGTCCTCTGCTTTGTGCCTGATGGACTGTATTTCATGAAGTTGGGTATATTAAGGCTTCAAAGGTCAATCAAGCTTTGGTTCAGATATTTTCTTAGTCTCATTGAACACAATAACTCCTTAAGTACCTTTGGAGTACATTTATTGCTGCAGATGGTATGACTCCTTATCAGTAAGAATAACAGAATCAAGTCCTCAGGTCCTTGGTGTTCCTTAAAAAAAACCAAACAAAACCCAAACAGAACAACAAACAAACAAAAACAAAAACAACAAAAAACCCACCAAAACAAAAAAACCCAAAGAAACAAAAAACTCACCAAAACAACCAGCCTAAATATTCAAATGTTCTTCCATAGTAGTTCATGCAAACCAAGGATTAGAAGTATTAAAATTAAGAGGGCTATACAACATGTTGTGAGTTATCCCTTGGTCACCTTATTGCCCATTGAGACAGAATGTTTAGTACTGACTTTCATAGAATGTATCTTATATATCCACATAAATATGAAATCATTAAATTATTAAACATGAGAAAATCTATGATAAAAACAGATAGATATTTGATGCTCTCCTGAAATGTAGCACACACTTGAAGACAGGTTTTCCTGGGAGTACAGGATAAAATCTGAAAATGCATGCATTTTTCCTTTCAATAACATCCAAAATGGGATTACAAAAATCAGCCAGAACATTTTGAAAAAGTGCCTCTCCTGTATCAGGCAGTAGAGTTATGCTGATACAGTGGTTGTTTTTCTGTCTTTTTATTTCCTTATCTATATTAAAGACTGAGGTAGATGGGGGGAATAGCCCTTAACAAAATCACCATGGTGGGTAAAAGTGGGGTCATGCTGAATATGAGTTAAGGCTCTCAGAGCTCTGACAAAAGTGCCCATCACTGACTTTTGATAAACTTACTGCTCTAAAAATGGTAAAAGGTTAATTTGCTGTTGCCATATTAAGTCAAACGCAATATTGCCTTCCCACCCTACCTTACTTATCCTGAATTGGATTCTGTCTTATCTTTCAGCTAGTGTAAACTTTGCATAAACTCTGAAGTACTGGTTTGGCTAGCTAATGTCACACTTGTGTTTCTGAATATATCGGATCTAAATTAAATGCATGTTGGAAGTGCACCTATTGTGTAGTCATAATTATAAAGGGGTAGCCTTGGAATGGAAAGGATAAAATTTCTTCTTGGCAATATCAGTCCTTTTCTAAATCAAATAAGCAGGTGATGAAATGACTCAGAGATGTCTGATAATGGGCTTATGCCAGGCCCTAGGGGTGTTACTAAACACACACCTTTGAAGTCCTTGAATTATTCCCATTCTGTCAAGGGACTGCCTCAGGGTGGGTGAAGTAGTTTTGTTTCATAACATTTCTGGTGTTCTAAGCTCCAGAACTTGCTGATCTGTAAGTTGGTGAAGGAAATCAGAATAAACATACATAGTTGCCTGTGCAGTCCGGAGTGTGCTGTGCTGAAGCCAAGACATGTCCTGCTCTTTCCCAGCCACTTCACTGTTTAACGCTATTCTGCATTTTTTTGGTTATACCGGCAGAGCTCTATGTGAACCTGTATGAAAAATTAGGATCAGGAAATTGATCTCAGTAAAGTGGTGTGAGCAAAGCGTGTGAGTGGGTGTGTTGTATTTTGTTTGTGGGACTTTTCTTTTTTTTTTAAACTGACCCTGCTTTGAGAATCTTCAGCAGAGTTTCTGCAAAACACTAAAGTGAGTGAGACTGAAGTTTGCCAGCTGAGACAACATAAAACTAGGGAGTCCTTTGAGTTTATTTATCAAGTCAAAGTTGAAGATGACTTATATTCCCTTATAAACAGTGTTAAGTGCATTTTGCCTCTAAAGCATTGAAAAATTTTATTAGCTTAAAAATAGAGGAGTGACCAGATATATTTTAATGACAATAAACAATAGAAAGGTGATGTAAACCGAAATGAAGCAGTTTACAGTAAGTGTATAGTGGGCTCTTTTAATTTCCCTTTGTCCCTCATTATCAAGAGGTAATGGCAGCTTGTACAGCAGTTAGGCAATGAAAGGACCTTTTAAAGGGAATCAAAGTAACCTGCAGCTACCTGAACACTAAAAGAAAGGACCCTTTTACTTTCTCACTACTGTTAAAAGCTGTTTTAACTAGAGTGGGGAAGAGGTAATTTTGGAATTTTGAAAGCTTGTTTAGCTTGATTTATTTGTGGCTTGAGAGTTCAAATACAAAGGCGTATTTGTCATTCAATTTTTGCTGCAAGGCTTGCCAAATACCCTGTGACTCTAACGAACCTGGAGGGAGACTTCTTTACTTATGAGCATGCTTTAAATTAAAAGTACCAACTGGCAGCAGAATTTTGAAGGTTGAGTGCACAACAGGGGGAAAGAGCAAATGGTAGAGCACTGCTTATATCCACAATAGAGGACATTTTTTCCCTGGAAAAGCATGCCCTTATGGAGACTTTGAACGGAGTTTTCTCTACCATGCTGCTCCTTGTCCTTTTTCCTGAATGCCAGAGTTAAAAACCTGCTTTATTGTTTCTCCATTTTGAGGTATGCTGAGTATATCAGAGTCAGAGCACTTTAGGCAGCATGCTTTTGGCTGCCAATACAGTGGGAAGCAGAAGAAACTTCATAAAATGTTGAAAAATAAAGTTCAGCTCTGGAAATTATCTGCCACATAACTTCTAACAATCTGTTGAAAAAGAGAGCAAAACAGAACCTAATCCTAGCAAAGACACAGGCAGGGTTCTCTTGGTAGGTAAATCTGGTCAGAGTTTCTTTGGCAATGATATGCATAGAAACTACTGTGTTCCTAAAATGTGAAAATCAGAAACTAAAAACCCCTTCGGCATCAGAGGGAGACACAACCTCCGGCTCAAGAATCCAAACAACTCAATGGAAGAGAAAGACTGAGCATGCAGACAAACTAGCATGAAAAGTGACAGAATCATTCAACCAATAGTAAGTAGAATATTAACTAACAGGAAAACTATGTTACCTGTAGCCAAAGAACCATGATGCCTGTTTTGCTAAAATGTATAATAGTGTCAAGTTTTGAGGATTGTGTGCTAGCTTTGTGGATTTACCACCTAGTACCCATCTTTGCACAAATACAAAATTTAAAAATACCTTGGTTCTGTGTGTGAGATTGACTTACTGCACACCAGGTGATGAATCGCACTTTTAGGGATAATAGGATCATCTGCAGAAGTTACTCGTCTGCAAATTTTCATCTGGTTTATTTCACTGTAGTTTCATTCATCCTCATGGAAACAATAATTGTGGGTTTTACCATCAAATATCCCAACTTCCAAGCATGCAGCTCAAACTGAAAGGCATAACTGAAATCTTCAGTAAGCATTCTGTGGAGCAAATCCAGATCCATTTAAGTAGTTCTAGGAAAACTGCCCTTTTGCTGTGCATAAACTTTACCAGCTGCAAAACTACTCATTAAGGACACTTAAGGATACACTAGTTTCGACTTCAAAGACAGGGAGACACAAGAGCTGAATTATCCATCTTCCTGTGCTTCATTTACAGTCTGTTTCCCTTTAACAGGAATTAAACATATTAACATCTAGGCCTACTAACCGTGCTTTGTGAGTGCACATTGTATCCAACTTGCCAAATCCAAAGGTATTAATCTCTCTGGTCTTCCCACTGAGGTATATGTTCCCATAGTTGTACTGATTTTTGAATTGGCTGTTGTGTGGCCGCAATAAATGATGGGAGAGAGACTTCCAGTAGGGAACTGTGGACTTTACAGAGACTAGTAAATATATTAACTAATCTGCTGTCTGTGAAAACAACTACTAAACCAGTTATTGCTCTACAGCCTTATTAAAGGATGAGTACATAATTTTGCTTCTGTTTTCAACCTCATAACCTGTTATTGATTGCAAGATTTACAGGATTTTTCAAACCAGTTATCTTATAATGATGTAGTAGGAAATATACATAGGAATTGAGCATAGTGCTTGTATTATCTGCTCTTCAGCTTGTGCTATTGCTAGCTATTTGTAAGAAGGGACTGAACTCTTCTTTACAACCTATTTTCAGGTAGTTGTACGCAATGATAAAATCTCCCCTGAGCCTCCTCTTCTCCAGGCTAAACATTCCCAGCTCCATCAGCTGCTCCTCATAAGACTTGTGCTCCAGCCCCTTCATCAGCTTTGTTGCCCTTCTTTGGACTCACTCCAGCACCTCAATGTCTTTCTTATAGTGAGGGGCCCAGAACTGGACACAGCACTCGAGGTGTGGCCTCAAGTGATCATTGCCCTAGTCCTGCTGCTCACACTATTGCTGATACAGGCCTGGATGCCCTTGGCCTTCTTGTCTACCTGGGCACACACTGGCCCATTTTCAGCTGACTGTGGACCAACACGCCCTCCTTTTCAACCAGGCAGCTTACTAGCCACTCTGCCTCAAGCCTGCAGCATTGCATGGGGTTGATGTGACCCAAGTGCAGGACTCAGACTTTTTGATGCTCACACAGTTGATCTTGGCCTATGGATCCATCCTGTCCAATTCCCTCTACAGTACCTTCGATCAACGTGCCCACCCAGCTTGGTGTCATTTGCAAAATCACTGAGGGTGCACTCAATCCTCTTGTCCAGATCATTGATAAAAATATTAAACAAAACTTGTCCCAGTACTCAGCCCTTTTAAGTGCAAGATAACTGTTTGTTCTAAGACATATTTATATAACCACCACAATATATAATTCTGCACCACTCACAACTTTTCCTCAAGATACGAATTGAGGAGTTTTGAAAAACCACTGTTTCATGTTAGAGTTTGTGCTCCATTCTTTTTTGATGGAGTTTTGAGTATGGAGATCTGCTGTTTCCTGCACTGAGGATGAGCAGAGCTGCAGCACCATGAGTCAAAATGTGAAATTTTACAGCACTCATCAAACTGTCAGAAACTCCTCCCCCCCACACAGTTTGAGTTTGCGGAGCCTGTGGTTTCAAGGATACTACAGGTGCTCTCATCATATATTCTTTCTTGTCTTGCATACATTGGTGGGGTTCAGTATATTCGATTCTTTCACTTTCACTTGTTGGTTTTGATCTGGTGGTGGTCTTGTTCTTTGACCCCAGAGGATCAATCTATTAGGGGTCTCTCATTCAGATATGAATTTGCACAGGACTGCTTTTTCCTCCACTAATTTAGAGATCTGCAGTACTAACATGCAGGCGAAGGAGCTCATGCTGTTATAAGCTCATCTGGGCAGTAAGTATTTAATTCTACTGCTGAATATCTTTTTAATCTGCCCTGAATTATGTAGACATGTGTGATCATGATAGAAAGCTACGACAAAACACGGACAGTAAGTATTGAGGTCTGTTGTGCCTCTTTGTCATGCATCTCTATTTTATCAATTTATATTTTCTGAATACTGATATTTTACATCTCTATTTAGTTCTATTTGTCACTTCTCTGCCTCTTTCATGCAGTCTCTATTTCCTCCTATTTATTTTCTTGCCTACCCTAGAATCTTCTCTGTATAAGAAAATATGTAGTATCTGTGTCTCTAGTTGTAAGTTTCTGCAGCATGAAAGAAGGTTTAGGATACTTGGAAACCATTCAGTCTCTTCTTTTTGTATTAATGACGTGGATAATAAGTGCATATACACATTGTATGGAAATCTAATTATAAAATTGTGTCCATAGGTATCAACATCATACATTAATAGCCAGCTTTTAGATGTAGCATATACCTATCATAGAATCTTAGAATAGTCTGGATTGGAAAGGACCTTAAAGATCATCTATTTCCAGCCCCCAGTCAAGGACAGGGATGCCACACACTACCTCAGGTTGCCCAGGACTGCATCCATCTTGTTCCTGAACACTTTCAGGGACGTGGCATCCGTAAGTTCTTTGGATAATCTGTTCTAGTGCCTCAACACCTTCCAAGTAAAGAATTTCCTCTGAGCAGTTAATATAAATCTTCTCTCTGTCAGTTTAAAACCATTGTCCCTTGTCCTATCACTACTTGCCCATGTAAAAAGTCACTCTCTCTTATTTATGAACAACCTTCAGGTTCTGAGAGGCCACAATAAGGCATCCCAGGAGGCTTCTCTTCTCCAGCTCTCTTAACCTGTCTTCATAGGAGAGATGCTCCAGCTCTCTGATGATTTTTGTGCCCCTCTTCTGGACCCGTTCTAACAGCCCCATGTCTTTCTTGTGTGGCTATTCAGTTTCATTAGGTGGTCTTGAACTTGCCCTCCACTTAAAGTAGGAGGGACTGCACTTCCCCAATTTCCACCTGGAAGTTCTGGGACTTGAGAGACATTGGAAGCCTAACTGCCAGTGAAGACTGAGGTGAAGAATTCGTTGAGTACATCAGTCTCCTTTGTATCTGTTGTCAACAGTTCTCACTTCTATGTAGAATAGTTATATAAAATATATGTTACATTGCATTATATTATATTACATCACATTACATTACAACTAATTTTATTCTATTACATTACATTATATATATGTATGTGTGTGTGTGTGTGTGTGTGTGTGTAATATATATTCTTGGCATGTCACTGGGTCAATAGTAACCTATTCTATACTAGGCCAGGCATCAATGCTAGATCTGCTTCCCAGATGAATGGGGCTATTGTGGCCAAGAGACTGTGTGGAGGGGAAAAATGAGAGAACTTCTTGAGAAAACTCTTGAGCTAGTGCTCCTGATGGAGTAATGACAGAAAATAATTGAGGAGAACATTTTCTTTATCTTGGAAATGCTCCATATCCGTGGTCAAACATCAATCATGGCATCATACATATATTTATTATTAATTAGTACTGACCATCACTCAGCAGAAACTGCCTCACATTTCTTTTGCATAATGAGATGAAAAAATCTGTTTCTAGTCCCCATTCTAGTCTCTGCTTTACATCCTCAGTCAACATGTTGTCAGGTGTGCCAACCATCTGGAGCTAATACCAAGGACTAGCATAAAATCACTTGGGAGGAAACATATTGCTTTGAAATACCAGCTTTCCCAACTGTCCCAAGACTAGAGGTAAAAGATCTTTACTTATGTATCTGTGTGCTTTATTTTCTTCTAATTACTTCAGAAATCCAAGAGAAAAAAAAAATTAAAAAAAAACCCAAACAACATCTGGAAGGCTTCAAAAACTTCATTTAGCTACAGAAAGTGATTCAGAACTACCTAGATTTTGTAATCCAGGCTGGCTTAGCTGATAGGCTTAAATCAACAAAGCAGATAGAAGGCAGATAAGACATACCTTACAATACAATTCAGAGTGATGGAAGAGAGAAATTGTCTTTTGAAAACATATTAAAGGATTTTAAAAAGAGAAGCTTATGTTAGGAAGAGGATAATGGACACCTGAGAGACTGATATTTTTTGATAGTAGAAGGAATTAGTCCATTTTTTGGAAAAGCCTTTATTTAGGATAAAAATTGGAAAGTTTAAAAAAATCAAGCCTGTATGGCATTAAAGCAAGTAATATAATCTGTGAATCTGAAATGGGAGGGAAGTCATGGAGGGGAGAAACAAAGGAATGAAAATTACAGATGAAGAGTATTTCATTTCTGAGCCTTTGTTGTGCTGAATACTTGGTCTCTACATCTGAAAAAACAGTAGCTCAGGCAGGGGGGCAACTGTGGAGAAACAGGCAAAGGCTGAAGGACTTTCTTGCATCCATACCTTTTTTTATTTAATAATATCTATTCCACATCCAAGGTCTGGCTACATGTTTTCAACAGTCTCACATGTTGTGACATACACCCCACTAAACAGAATAATGATAGCAGTGATCTATATGAGCTTTGAATTATGCATGTTGCTTGATGCTTAACTCATCCTGTACCACTCTCAGTAACTGACTGAGATTCTTCCTAAGAGTTTGGGTATAGCATGTCTAAAAGGAAGAGAGACACAGTGTGCAGCAGCATGCTGTGCACTGTACTCAGCCCCTTTCACTGTAGCTGATGACATCCAGCAGCAAAAATCTCCAGGAAAAGTGTGTGGTGAATGAGTGAGGGATTCAAAATCAAAAGGCAACAGGCAAAGAGCTGCATGGTGTTGTCATAGAGAAAATGCAGATGAAAACCATACCATTTCTGTCTTTCACCATTTCAGTGAGGGGAGAGGAACTAGCAATTCCCTCATGTGTGTGAGGCTGAGGATGATTAGTGGACTTTTCTCCAACCTGTCTTTTCAAGCTAGGTATGCATGAAACACAGACAGGTATGTCGATCCCTAAAAGATAGAATTATCCATGTGAAGACAAGTTTAGTAATATGAATTTGGAATTTGATTGCTAATTTTCTTTTTCAGGAAGGAAGTAAATTGGATGACATTCATTCATTAGCATGAGAGCTCTGAGGTCAAGAGCTGTCTGGAAGTTGTAAAAGGGACTGGGTCTTTCTCTACATGTCATGAGTTGTCACAGTTAACAACAGAGCAGTCTGGAAGAGATGCCAAGCCTGAAGTTTGAGTTTCTGTTTGTTAGAGATCAGTAAAAAGGAACAGACGTATGTTGCACCTAAATCCTTCCACAATCTAATCTGATTCTGTCTCCAGGAGAAAATTGTACACAAAGAAGACACCTAGGCCAAGAAAGTGCTTGAAGTTCAGTAACTGCAGCTTGGTGGATTTACATATTTGGGATGAAATCTTTGAAATTTACTTGAAAACTGAAGAATAGTGAATGCTAGGTGAATGTTTCTGTCTCTGCTTATATGGTTGTTTCAGTCCTTTCTTATGGGGACCATTTTTGGTATTTGATTTCACCTGTATTGTACTGTTGGTAGTCTTTTGAAGAAAGAAAATTCTTTAGGCAGACAGATCAGCATTAATGGTGATTGCCAGTTCCTAATAACAGAAAATGTCTTGTAATCAGTTTCCAAGTTCAACTAAATTATTGATGGAAAACATGAATCTTCCTGAGTTTTTGAGGAAAGTGATATTACTTTGGATCCAAAACTGCACAGCAGTTGAACAATTTTGTCCTCTGTAGCATGAGGTAAGTTCTTTGTGTAACTATTTTTCCTTTTCCTTGTAGAAAATACTATTACAAAGTATTGAATAAGATTATACCTGGATATCACTGTATACATCATGAAAATATTTAACTCCCTATTTCTAAAGCAGTGATCTGGGGATTTTTTTCTGCATTATTTTCATTAGTAGACTACTTGGAAAATGTATTCAACCAATTTCATATGTAAATTCTTCAATGATCTCTATTGAGGGAGAATAGAAAGTTGATAAATGGTTTTCCCCCAAAAAAAGGTTGTTGGATATTTTTTTTAATAAAAAAATGAAAATGCGGGCTTCCTTTACTGTCTGCATTAAAAAACCAAACCAAACCAAACCAAACCAACCAAATAAACTAAAAAAACCCACAAACACCAACCTAACAAAAGCCCCACAAAACAAACAAACAAACAAACCCCCAAAATACAATAAGCTATTTTATCCCTCAGTAGTCTAGAGCACATTTAACATTGCTCTTAATTCAAAGGTAAATTTCAGGATTACTATATCATGCATATTCCCCAGCATGTTTCTGGAATGTCACTGGATGGGCTGGAATTTAGCTGTTTTCCCATAGTTTTGCTAACAAGAATCATTACTCCCTTCACAGTGACAGATTTTTGGACAGTGGCATGTTTAGCACTGTGGAAGGTACAGTTTTAGGTCCTGCAGTGCACCCCAAGTACCAATGAATTTGGACTTTGCTTGATGGCTGTTTCACTGGGCATGTGCTGCTCTGCAGGTTTATACAATCACCACAGAAGGGCATAGAGGAGCCAGTGTGCTAGACAGTCAGCCATCTCCTTTCCATTTGCTGTTCCTTCCCATGCAATAATGTAGTATTTATGGTTTTAATTAACTCTGAGCAAATTCATTATTTGTTCATCCTGTAAAAGCATAGTTAAAATGGAGCAGATGGGCACACAGACAAGGCCTCAGGTTTTCCAGAAAGCAGAGGAGTGTTCATGGCAAATTTTGTAGGAGCTATGCATTTACCTGGCTGGCTTTCAGGAGAGCTTATTGCACTTATGAGCGTTGTTAGTTGGTTTTGTTCTAGAACCTGAAGTTTCCATGTGGTGTAACTGGCAAGATGTCAAGTCTGTGGCGATACCTGAAGCTTTGGTGTGGGCAAACTTAGGATACTCTCCTTTAACATAGAAGGTCCATGTTCATATGTCATATTTTATAAAAACATGCTCATCTGGTCATTTGAGCATTATAAATCCTTAGATTAACTATTTTAATTAACAGATTTCTATGGACAGGCAGCATAAATGCATGGATTGTGGACTGGATGAAAAGCACTGAACCATCAGTCATCGGGGCAAGATGGACAGCAGTGACAGTAGGAGCCTCTGTAGTAAATTCTGGGGTCTGAGTACTGGAACAAACTGGACAGGAGATTCTCAGTGCTGTTATCTGCATACCAAACGTTATGGATTGAATGCTAAATGCTGCTGGTATTTGAGGCCTTAGCTGATCTCAATAAATGAACAGTAGTTCAGTAGATTTCTGTAGGAACTGTGCATGTGTATATACCTGGGAAACTTTTTTCTCTTGGTCTATCAGAATCCATTATGTCTTCTGTCCTTTCTTCAAACCAAAATAAGTAAGTGCATCAGGGACAGTATATATGATACTGTAGTGCAAAGAAGAAAACTGAATACATAGATTTGTGCTCCTTTGCTAATGTATGGGCTTAAGAAAGAAAATAGAATCATTTTCTTTAAATGTATTTGTTGAAAGAGATCGGTATCAGTCTTGCATACAGAGGTTTTGAATATTCTTATTCTTGCCTTTTTTATCATCACAAACTAATACTGAAGTTACTCCCCAATAACTTTGATAAGTATGTTAACGGCAATTTAGTAGGATCTATATTACTAAGGTGTAATTTTCCCCAGCTGTGTCATTTTAACTTCATCTAAAGCACAAGACTGCTCCCTTGGGCCTGCTGAAAGCAAATATTGTTATAGTTTTCACTGTTAAAAGACAAAAAAAAAAAAAAAAAAAATAAAAAAAAAATAAAAAAGGGAATGGAGAAATAAAGAAAAATCCCACACCAAAAAAAAGATTTGCTTTTCAATTTTGTCTCAGGTTTTTGTTAAATCTTCTATGCATCTTTTCACCTGTAAACTTGGCTTCATTGCAGACCACTACAGACAGTGGTCATTTATCTATAACAAAAATAATATATTTTTTAATCCCACTACTCCAAATTTTAAATATGGATGAATGACAGCTTCCCCTTTCATTATGCTTTGGTGTTTGGTTTCTCACTTTAAAACAAGTTTAACACCACAGTACTCCAAATTCTGCTTGCCACAAGGTCCTCTCCCCCGTTGACTTGCTGCTCCCTTAGTTGCATGTTTGTTCCTGAGAGGTGTCTAAGCTGGAAGATGTCAAGTATTTTCTCTGTTGGCTAAACTGGTTTGCAACAGGTTCACAAGCATTATCTTCTCACTGATGGTTCATTTAGCATGTGGAGCTGCTGTACCTCTATAGCAGACAATGCAGAAGGGGCAGTTGAGCAGGGTAGCATTGTGTAACATCAGCTGAGGGTGTTTACCAAGTGAAAGTGTTGTTAGGACTTCTGTTAGGCCACTCAATCACTAGTCTTGTTGCAAGCCTGACCTTTAATGCATACTAAGCAACAGAGAGGCATTTTTTTCTGAAGCAATTTCTCTTGGTGAGCAGCCATTTACTTAACTCTTTAATATTAAAGTTGCATTGCAGATCTGGGGTGAATGAGAAAGCTCTGACATACTTAGTCTTGCCATTTGTCTTGGCCCTACAATATGAGGATATCTATGTGATTGCCTCCTGCAGTGCAGAGTGGCTGGATACTGATATCTACAAGTTTCTTTCTTTTACGTGTCAAGTGGGAGCAGCTGAGAGGCTGCAGGTGACAGATTAGCCATCAGAGCTGCTGTCCACAACCCTTAATTCTGAAAGAAAATTCTAGAAGGTTGTTAATGGATATTTTCTGGTGGGAATCCCCACCAACCATTCTTTCCCCTTAAATTACTCTTTGGGGTTTACAAAAAAGAATACGTCACTTCTGTAGTATGCCATAAAGCTAAATTTGGTCAATATGGATTGGAAGGGAATGGATGAGAAGAGCCAGGAGCAATGAGGTCATAAGGCAATGCAAGATTAAATTTTTGCTTGCTGCAGACACTGGTAAAGCTGTTTTTCTAGTCACTGTAAGAAACTTAACCCCTGCTTATGGAACTTCTGCTGAGGTAAATAGAGCAAATAATTTTTACTGGGAGTAGCTCCACAAGAAAGTGTATGGGAAGGTAGAAAGATAAATGGAAGGACTGTGAGAAAAAGATGATAAAGTAATATTCTTTTATCTCGTGTAACAATTGTTGGGTTTGCATAACAATTTAGAGAGGAAGGAGGTGTCTTGTGGAAAGGTGGGAGGCTGGGGAATGGCAGCCTGGATGACAATAATGAACAGAACATCTGGGGACACTGAAGTGCAATGGCTGCATACAGTAAAGAAGGAAGGATGTCCCGTGCTCCAGCCCTATAGGTAAGGGCCATTTGTGAATGATGTTATACAAAGCTGTGTTCATCACTACTATGCTTGTGTTGATGTGCTGGTGAAGCTTTCATTAGATGTTACATTATTATTTGAATGTGATTTTTTTTAAGCTATAATGTCATTTATAGGGATTTTAACAATATTCATGACATGGATTTTAGTATGGTGAAGGTAGACATTTGCATGAACCATTGAGAAAGCCAAGCCATAAATAACATGCATTTGGAATATATCACCTATGTAACTGCTATGGGTTGTCCCAATCATTGAAGAGTCATACTCCTATCAATGAGATGAGATCAGTGGATTTGACCAGTCTGTCATGTGCAATGGTTGGCAAAGATGCTTTACACATATTACCATCTAGAGGTTAAAACATAAGCCACTTCCAAATAGAGTAGTGAATATAGGTCCATTAAATATGGTAGTAGCAGCAAAATTAGCATCTTGAAAGAGCCTCACAAGCATGCATGATTGCTTTAGAACTTACACAGTCATACAATTCAGCATTGGTTCTTACCCCACCACCTTTCTCAGGGAAACTCCAAAATAAACAAGTCTCTAACTTTTAGACTTATTCTGAGTTCAGGTATGAAGGATATTTCCTTTAGGAGAGGAGCAAGATCCCAAAGTGAGAACTGCCTCACTGAAATACCTATCAGTCAGACCTTGCTCATGAGAGCCTGAGGGCTGTTGGCTTAAATGAGTCGGCAACTGCTAATTGCTGTAGTACAGCAGGAGGAGAGTCTCCAGAGCACTGCTGTAAGATAAATAACAATGCCGATAGTGGTGTGTGAAATACCTAGATGCCAAATCTGCATTAGGATTTACTTGCTTTATGGGTGTTAAGAGAGTTGTGATAGCCAGCATATATATATATATATAAATAAATTTAAAGAAAAAAAAATTTTTTTTTGACTGTTATTCTGGCAGTAAGTAGCAAAGAAATAAACTTCACTGTTTTTAACCAGGAGTCTCTCAGCATATGTAAATTTAAGTAGATTTACTTGGAAAGTGGTGCTTGCAAAAGGTCTTAATTCTGGAATTATCTGTTTTATTTTGCCTAAGAAATGCTTTACTTGTTGATTGTTGGGTCACGGTAAGAGCTCATCTCTATTGTTATAATTCATTCAGTGGGCAAGATTAGGTCCTTTCACTTTCCGAAAGTCCTAAATGGGCCTGGACTGATTTTTGAGCAAAAATCTGCTGTGTTCTGAGCATTAGTTAACTGCAACTACAGTTGCTGGTTACTGTAGGGTTTAGAAGTGAGACCACTTCTTTGAACTCTCAATATGAGGCAAAGAATCATAGATGCATTAGAATAAAGATGATGTGAGCCCTCTCTAGAAAGAAACATCTGGTTACCCAGGACATGGAGAAGTCTGAGGTACTGAATGACTTTTTTGCCTCAGTTTTCACCAGCAATTGCTCCAGTCACATTTCCCAAGTCAAAGAAGGCAAAGACAGGGACTGAGAGAATCAACAACCATCTGCTGTAGAAGAAGACCAGGTTTGACAACATCTAAGGAACATGAGGGTGCATAAGTCCACGGTTTCTAATGAGATACATCTGAAGGACCTGAAGGATCTGATCAAGGAAATGGCTAAGCCAATAGCCATCATATCTGAGAAGTTGTGGCAGTAAAGTGAAATTCCCACTAACTGGAAATGGGGGAATAAACCTCCCATTTTTAAAAAGGGTAATAAGGAAGACCCATGGAACTACAGGCCAGTTAGTTTGAATAAAATCAACCCAGGCTTCTCTGAGTCAAAATGAGTCCTGGCCACCGAAGAAAATTCTTCCAGTAAGCTGTATAATTCCTCCACATTGTTCATGGGAGGAATTAGGGAAGGAAGTTAAGATACCTTTCTACACCAAAGAGTTTTCTAGTGGGCATTAAAAGCTGCTTGTAGTTACTGTTTTCTCTTTAGAAAACACTGTTTGATATTTGCAACTTTGTAATTGAATTCTCCATATTTTTAAGGGCTAGATTCTCAGCCCTGCTTACCTGCACTACTGAATGAGCCATATAGATAGTCTATGCTTCTTTGCTGCTATATGGGATCGACTGAAGAAGCATAGGTTTTGCTTTAATCTACACCTCACTCCAGCCCATAGGACTGCATGCATTTGGATATTCTTGGGTACATACAGTCTACTAACCTAGCATAGAAAAGGTTGGAATATGAAGTAAGTGATTTTGCACTTCCATATCTGTGGTCTTTGCTAATTAGCATAGCTTCAGGCAAACTCTGATAGGACTTTAAGGAACCTTAGAGAAAGTCTCAGAAGATATACCCATTAGAGAGGCTGTGTCATTCCAGCTAATCAGGGTTTAATTGCCCTCCTCTCTCCTTCCTAACCTATTAACTGAACTATGCTGGTGAATAATGGATTTAGAAGAGGACCTGTAGTCAAGTATACCCACGAGGAGGAGATTCCAAACCACTGATACTTGGACTGTGCTTCAGATGCGTAGCAGGTCTGCAGCACTAATGATCAGGCATGTTTCTGTTTTACTTATTTCAAGCAACTCCTGCAAACTGCATCCAGTGGCCCCAGCACTGATGGAGGAATCTGGGAAAGCAGCCTAACTTTCTAGGTTTGGCCCAAACTTCCTCTGTGGTCTCAGGCCTGTCTTTGAGAACTGGATACTCAAAGTATCTGAGGACTTTCAGGCTTGGGACCATCTGAACTGTCTTCATCCACTCTATATCCAGCTTGTATAAGAGCAAAATCAGCTATTGTTTCCTTCTACCTCTTTTGGCACAGGTTTTGTAGTGCTTGCTATTTCCAGTGCAAAGTGGAAGCTTTTCACCAAGGAGTATTCACAGCATTTGTCATTCTCTTCTGCTTGCCAACAGACAGTAACTAATGCTTTTGGAGACTGTGATTTTTCCTGTTCCCTTTGATACCTTCCCTGCCTGCACTCCTCCAGCCTCCCCAAGGAGGACAACACAGAAATGTATGTGGATTTAGCTCTGACTGTTATATGACAGGCTCAAGTGAATGTTCAGATTGCTTGACTAGTTCCAGGTGCAGTGACTGCCTTCTGTAAAAACATATAATGTGCAAATGATCAATATGGTATGGAATTCACTGGTCTGTCTCACTGCGCTACAATTAGACAAGAAAACAATATCTGCAGAAAGAGGAGGGGGGAAAAACCACCAAAGAATAGAGTTATTTGGGGATTCTCTGCTGTTCTCACTGTGATCTGCTTTCTTCACATTCAGCTCATCATTCCTGAGGTGACTGCAAACTATGACCATCTATTTCTCTAAGTAGATTTCAATAGGCAGCTGCTATGAAACGGAAGTGTGAAAGGTGCATGGCATTCCTTTCAGTGTGCTGACTCCAAGAATTAAAAAACCCAGAGCCTTTCCAATACATCTTCAACCAATGGAAATTTGAATAAAAATGCTCTAATTTGCTATGTCTGGTAGTCTGGAAGGGAATATGAGCACTATTTCGTCTCAGCTACACTAGTTACATATTTATTCCATGCTGAGAATGAATATGGCCTCTTTTCTTTCACTGGAATGAGTGCATGGATATCCCAATCCTGGAAAAAGCAGTGGTCAGTTCTTTAAATGTCTAGCTGTGTTTGATGATGGTGAGAATAATCTTGTTCTCCTTAATCTACTTGCCAGTCATGTCCCTGCTGATAGCAAAGAAGTGCTTTCCCCAAAATATTTTCATGCAAAAGCACTATCTGTGTATTGATGCAGATTTCACTTCTCTCCTTCTCTATAACTGTAAGACCAGGTTGTATTTGACCTTGTAATATTGTAATATTAAATTATGCTGGTTCATTAAACTATTTAAGTGATCTCACTTGTTCTCTTGAAAAGGGATGTTTGATTTTGTGGTCATCTGCTCAGATTCATGACAAAACCTATAGTTCAGCTCCCTAGTACTCAGAGAAAGGGAATGTTTTGCTTACCATAGTGGTTTGTACTCACTCCTGGCATTCCTTGATAAGCAAGAGGAGTTGCAACCTAGAAACCCTACATAAGGAAGCTCTGTATAAGTGTTATGACTGACCAGGTACTCATTTAGAGTGGTTGAATGAAAATGTATAAAATGTACAATAAGTATAAATTGTAGTTTCATTCAAATCTAGTCCTTTCCCTAAAGGAAAGATAGCTTTGGATTTTGTACTATAGGTACAACATAACTATACAAATGTGTTTAAGTGTGACTATATTTCTAAGAAATACTTCTCAACTTCGTGGATTAAAAAAACCCAGAATCTGCCTACCTTCCCTCTCTCCCCCCCGGAAAAAAAAAAAAAAAAAAAAAAAAAAAAAAAAAAAAAAAAAAAAAAAAAAAAAAAAAAAAAAAAGAAAGAAAAAAACCCCCTCCAAACAAACAAAAAAACCCCAACCCACAATTTTTCCTAATATGTTTTTCTAAATGACTTGAGGAAGAAGTTGTAGATAATCAGCTTGATTATTAATATCATGTGAATGCACTGTGGTCAGGTCACTGGACAGCCAAAATGATGTAGTAGATTACTGGGAGGCCTGGTAACATGTTCTTGTTAGAATTCTTAGATTTGAGCTGTCATTTCCATCACCTTGGCTGAAGAGTGACACAGCACTACTAATTTAATGGAAGATACATGGGTGTAAAATGTGAGCAAAACAATGGTGAATCAGAGCCATTATTATAGCTACTAAAAGCTGAGGTTTATAGTGAGCTTTTGTGGTTTATTATTTTATTTTATTTTATTTTATTTTATTTTATTTTATTTTATTGGAGTGGGGGGAAAGGTTTGAAGGAACACAAGAAATGAGCTCCCACAGTTACTCAGGGACAAACAAAAATATTTGCATCAGACTGTCCTATATAATGGACCTGTAAAGGGTAAATGGTCACATCTAAATGCACATTTATACTAAGGTAATTGTATTAGGCTGGAAATACATGTCACTGAAGTGATACAACTTCATATCGCTGTGAATGGTCTGAAATCAGTTTTGCACGTTATCTCAGGATTTTTAGTTTTGAAAAAAGTGTTTCCAAGCTGAATCCCAATGTAGAAGCAGCAAATCCCCTCAAAGTGAACTGTTCATAATTTCTGTAGCATTGCAGGGAGCAGTCAGTGGCTGTTAGACCAATGAATCATCTTGAAAATTTACTGCTCTTGCATGTCCCAAAGGAAAGCATGACCTACAGTCAAATCCCTATCCTGGCACATGGGAGAAGTGAGCAAGCAGCTTTGTGGGGCTTCAGGGTGATGTTCAGGAGGTTTTAAGAAGTGGAATGTTTTAGGAAGTTCTGCTTTGCTTTATGTTTCTCCCACTAACAGGAGTTACTCCTTGTGCTAGTTACTGATACGGATCGAAGTCTGGCCGCAATCCTCAGACTAATCTTCTTGAGGACTGAGCGACTTTTTCAGCCCATGGGATACTTTGTGTAGAATTGTTTTAGGAGTGGATTCACACCCACCCTTCTGAATCAACAGTCTGCCTGGAGGCAGATGAAGTGATTGGGAAAGGGACAGTCCTTCAGCTGCATTGAGTTACTCTATACAACCCAACTACGTGTGCAATGCTTGGTTCACTTTTTAAAATCTCCCCTTCACTAATAACTCTATTTAAATTTCAACTAAACACACAACAATGAAAGCCTTCATAGTTTACTTCAATTCACAGATCTATCTAGTCCACACATTTACATTTTCTTTAGTGCTCATACTTACAGTCAAAGTATATGACACTTGAATATTTTTTTAAGGTAAATTTACTGTGTATTGAAAAGTGTAGTCCAACATAGTAATGCTAAAATTATGCTTGAATCAGAAGTCCTGTTGTAGTGCTACTGGAAATTCTCCCTGTCTCTGTTGCTGTTAGATTATTTTTAAGTAGGTTCACATAAGGCAATTTCTGCTGATGTTCTTTGAACTGGATTAGACTTTGTATGCGAGATACAGCTCAGTAAGCTTGATGCTACATGTTACAGAGTTTATACACCATTCCTTGCATTACCATGTTGTTTTGCATATTCTTAAGCTTTAACATTTCTGTGGTAGAGGTAGGTTTTTCTATGGAACTGGTGGTATCAGAGCTGTCCCAGGACTTGAAATAGTTGCTGATTTGAGGTGGTTCTGCAGTATCACCAGACTTGGTAAATAATTCAAATTAAAACACTTTCCTGTATACATACCATTGTTAAGGGCACTTAATTTACTTTCTTTCAAAGGTTTCACACTGTGTTGCTCTCCCCATGCATTATCCATGTGCAACCTTGTAAATTGCTTCTAGTTCTTACAGCACTGAGATAAATCATAGGGCCATTTTCTCTGAAGGACTTCAACCTTAAGCTCTGCAGCTTGTTTTCAAATGAAAACCACGTTCAATTAAGGTGATTTGTTTGCTGCACAAAGATTTAAGTACCTCATACTGCCATTTATAGAGAAAGAGACTTGGAGGATATAAACACATCATGACTATTCCTTGGGGTTTCTGCCTTCCACTTCCATCTATCTCTTTTTCAGGTATTTCCAGCTGAGATACAGTCTGCTGGAAGTGGAGTGTGATGAAAATGCTACCAACAGTGTAGGCTATGAGATGACCTGTTGTTGTAGATTACTATAACACACCACCATACATAGTTGCTTGTTTTATTCTATTCACAGAAGTGGAGAAAAGACTAGGATGCATTTCACAAACATTGGCTTGAAGTTAAGCTCCTAAATAAATAACTTTGTTTTCAAGACTGCTTCCTAGATACAAACTAAAAGAAAACTGGAGCAGGAAAAAATTATCCTTAACTAATATTGTAGGCCTTAAGGAGAGATAAAATAAATAAAATTGCTTGGGTTTATGGGTTGGCTTGGGGCAGTTGTTTCGTTCTGGTGGGGTTTTTCATTGTCTTTTTTTTGTTTGTTTGTTTTCTTTTGGTTAGATTTTTGTTTGGTTTGGGGGGCATTGATGCATTTCTTGCAGGAGGAGTTAGAGGATATTTTGCAAAAGATAGTTCACAGTGCTCTGGTGTTTTGCGTGCTGGTGACCCTGGTGGTTCCTAAGGTTTCAGCAGGGACTGTCAATGGCCTCGCTCATTACCCTGCTTTGGGCAGCTCAGCCTCTTGCACTAGCCTTGCTGTATATCCCTCTGGTAAATTCTGGTTATGATGCGGGATGTACAGAGGTGGCATTTGGATATGCCCTCACGAGGTGGCAAAGGAGATGACTGGATCATGCAGCAGCAAAGAGACAAGGAGCATTAAGGTGTGAAGATGGTCTTATTGAAAGTGGGAAGTACAGAAGTGTACAGTAAGACACAGAAGAGAGGCATACATGAAGACTTGAGACTGAGCCTTGTTTCTGTGTGCACAGCTCTGTGGCTATAAGGCTGTGGTAGCGTGAGTAGCTCCACATCCTTTGGGTACATTTTCAGCTTTAACACAGCTGTGTGCACGCTTGATTACTGTGTTCGTGCAAATCTTCAATTAAGAGAGAGTCAGTGAATTCCCACAAAGCATGACAAAAGTGGTAAACTCTGGGATTCTTGATAAGGCCATTTGTTGTCATAGTCTCATGAGGATGATCATGGTCTAAGTCTAAAAGGGCACAGAGGGAGGAAGTGGGGGTAGAGAAGGAAGATGTGAAAACAGTTTATTCTGGAAATGCACTGATGGATGAGAAGCTGGCATATAACTAACCTATAGAATTACTGGCTATTCTGTGTAAAAAGAAAGGTAATCAGGGTCCTGTAATTAAACTTAAATATGTGTTAGATATATAGAACTGCTACTTTATCTTTTTTTTAGGTGCAATAGATATTAGTTTAATTTAAATGTTTCTGTGAAATTTCCCTTTCTAGATGAGTCATTGTGTTTATGTAGAGATATATATATATATATATATATGTATTCATCTCTTTTTGTGTTGATAATCACTTTATATTAATGTGACCAAAGCTGCAAAGCTTCAGTCAGAGACTTAAGGAACATCTGTAGGGATTTTGTAGAAAGCTGAAGGGAGTTTCCATGCAGCTAATTGATATATAGAGACCATTAATATTTAATGTACAGTAAAATGTGTGTTTTATCATTTAAATAAGAAAAAGTTTTTGAGAAAATACATATTTGCCACTAAACATTTTCATAGAAGGCTTGTGAGATCCCTGTTAAACAAAACAGCCAGTATTTCTGAGGGATGTGTACATGGGGTTGCTTGGCTTGTTTTAGGCAGTCTTAGTCTTTACAGAGCCCTTGCAGTATTCACTTACAATAGTTTGTGACCTGACTTGACACAATACTTACCTGTGAATGAGATTTGGCTCTGGAGGTTAACTCCTATATTGATATATATTCTCCTTTCAGAAGTATCAATGCCCTCACATTCCTACAATCACCTCTAAAATCTGAAATGTTTGAGCAGGTACTAATTGAAAGAAAATCCACTGTGTGTCTTCAAGTTTGCTACAAAATTTTGCTTATTGTCAAGGTTTCCACAAAGGTAAATGACAGAAAGCAAAGGGTTTTCACCAGATATTTGCCCCTAGAAATTGAATTGTGATCTGTGCTGTACTTCTCTTATCATGATAGTTGTACTGGAAGGGGAACTGTAACTCCACAGCAGAATTCAGTATACCTCTCTGAAAAGTCACTAACTTAAAACCCAAAGATTTATAGCACACCTTTGCATTAATACATAGTACATCCTGTTGTATATGTCGGTATATACATATACATGTATCAGTATATACATATACATAAGTTGTATGTGTATATGAATACACATATATCAAGATACACACAGTATGCTTGTTTTTCTATAAAGAGTTTTAGAATAATCTCACTCACTGACAAGAAAATTGCCACAGGACCTGAGGATTGGTTCAGCTCCTTCTGTAGCAATGCATGCTTTGAGCACCTTGACCTTCAGGTGCAGAATATAACCTTCTTAGAGGGGAAAAAAAGATAGATGATACAGAAGCAATGCTGGTTTTCACATGTACCCTTTAAGTTCTAACTTTTTAATAATCTAATTTAAACACTGCTGTCCAAAGAGAAAACAATTTCATTGTGTCTTATCACATTTCATATCACATTTATAACTTAAAAGGTAGCTGCTTCCTAACACCAATGAGAGCACAGACAAGTTTTGTGCAACCTTGTGCATAAGCAGCTATTTTCCCAAGTCAGGAAATACAGGTTTGTATTGAACAAAGCTGTTAGCTGGCTCCAGGACCTCAAGGCAGCATAATTCTATTATGTTTTCAAGGATTACTTGTTAAAAATTGAACTCAACACATGTCTTGTCCGAAGCAGAGAATTCTGGATGTAAAGGTTAAAATTTTACAGTTAATGTTTGGGGCTGGATTTCTAGAGGATTTTAAGACACAAAAAGAATTTCCAAAATGTGCCCAGAGGACCACCTTCCTTAGAAATCTTGGTGAAGTTCCTGAATGATTTTGCTAATACCAGTAAATGTTCTTGTTCTTGCTCCAGAGGTGTCTGGGCTTGCTGACTGTAAGTGCCCTGACACACAGTAGACCATATGATCAGGCTGCTGTCATGTTTCCTGCTTGTGTGAGCAAGGGTTTATGTGATGGCTGCCTAAGGATATTGTTTTTCTACTAGTAGACCTTGATGCTAACTGGAAGCTTTCCCCAAAACTATGAAAACCAATAATCTTCCTTTCATTATATAATAAGACAAACCATACTAAACACATATTTCCTTTAAAATAAAAGATGCAGTTCTTTATTGCATTTTCCTGGTAAAACTGAATTCATTAGTTTTATTGCACCATTTTTACTCATTAAAATTTAATAACATTTGTTGATGAAACAAGAGAGCCTAAATGAATTCTAAAATAATTCAGTACTAACTTACTCCCCCTAATATATGAAGATGCTACATTGCTTTCTGGAATATTTTGAGCTTATTCCTAAAGGCATTTTAAGATTTTTGTGGGTTTTCTCAAATTCACTTAACTGTGAGATTTTGTTCTTCATCTAATCCTCACTTTGTGACTGGAAGTTTTCTGAGGGAAAGAAAAATGGAAAACTTTCTTGCTCTGTTCCTCCAAATGCAATTGTGGATCTCTCTCTGTTGGCTAAGTGGGGAAAAGGAGTCACATTACTTTTTCATGTATTAACTGGGGAGATGTTTGGTTTTTTGTGATCCACATATTACAATACTTACAGTGCAATTTTCAGAAAAGGAGAACACCAACACATCCTGAATAAAAGGGAAAGGTCTGATATCACCTTCTCCTTTCCCGCAGCATGTAGAAAGAAAATAAGATTTTGTAAGGGAACAATGTTCTTGCCCAGTCAGACTATTTAAAACTATTTTTGGCTTTCTTGATCTTCAGAGTTTGTTCTTAAAGAAGGTCTTTATTGGGAGTCAGAAAACACGTAGGATAAGAAATAGGTACATATTCTCACGTGCTTAGGAAATCTAGGATTTTACAGATACCTGGGGTAGCAGATGTGTAGCAGGTGCTTCTATTCCAAGTCAATTCCCTTTGCAGCAGAAATACAGAGTCTACACTAAAATGTTGTTTCTTTGAAGCAATTTGCTCAGTTGTACTAATATTTTCACTAAGAAAACTTGTCACACATGCTTTTATTTGAAACAGACCTATGTTCATAGCTTCAAGAAGGTTAATAACATTATGGCTTCTGGAGAAGAAATATTAACACAGTTCATTTATACTCCTAGCTGTCAAATGATGCAAATACAGCTTGGCATCATGTATTGATTTTTTAGGAACATTTTGCCTGTATACCAACTTTTTACACAATCACAGATTTAGCTCACATCCAAAGTTATGTTATGTTTCAGTGCAGTTGGTTATTTCAGGTGATGCTTGTAATTTATTGTGGTTAAAAGGATTCTTTTAAATTAAACAAAGATCTGTTTGGAGATTTCTGTTTCTCTTCTATCTCTTTAGAGGGATTCATTAAAATATGTAAGAGAAATAAGAGTAGTCTATCTACTAAACATCTTCAAATAAGAGATTGCACACAAATACACCATTGCAGGTTAAGAAAGGGCAACACCAGATGTTTAAAAAAAGACCTACTAATCAATTAACTCACACTGTCAGTTGCATTGTAATCAGTTGTATTGGTTGTTTATAGAACTTGGGCTCCAGTATGACAGGATTTACACAGCATGAAGTAGCTAGGGATAAAAATTGAGGTAACAGCACAAGGCTGTTACATTAACTGACAAAACTGAGTCTATTTGCTGGGCCTAAATCTGGTTCCTTGGAATCTGAGAAAACGTCTCAACTAAAGAATATTAGATGCAAAATTGTGAAATTTAGAGGAACTCAAAGGCATTCTGCTTATCTAATTTAAAGCCAGTGGCAAATTAACAATTGAATTTCTGGCATGTGGGGCAAGCGCTGCATTTTTCTAAGTATTGCATTCTAAAATATAAATAGCAGTCACTTTAACAAGAGTTACTTCATTTCCATGCTGGAAGTTTCAGGTCTTCATCAGTGCCTTAGAGCATGCTCTCTATCTTCTTTTTGTTTAGATAAATCCTCTGAGGGTCTTGAAGTGACATTTTCATATCTGGGAATGCAAGACGTGGCAAAGAGTCTATAGGTGGCAGCCACTTGCAGCCTAGAAGGGTCCTCTACAATAAGTCTTCAATGAAACATAAAGTATTAACAGTTGCAGTGTTGACATGGCTGTGACACCATAAAAACTGAAGAATTAAGTCATAAAATCTATGGCTCTCACCTCAGGCTTTTCATTTTCATTACATGGAGACCTCTTGAATTAAAATAGTTTGAAATGAACCACCTCTATGTCCAGAAGAGCAGATCATCTGGAACTAATGACTACTAGTCTACTGGATATTGTTACTGCCAAACCTTTCAGACTGAACTCTGGGTCTCTTCAAAATGTATTTTACAGCTGACTGCTAATACAGTCATTGCTTTGTCAAGGGTCCAGATCCAGGGCTTTCTACCAAAATGTCCAAACAAGCTCATAAAGGGCCTGCAAAGGCATTTGGTGGTGATTCTTCTAAGCATAGCAGCAACTGTATTTATTGGCTTGATAGTGCAGAAAGATCTTATTTGGCATTATTAATAATAACAGGTACTTTGACTGATTTTTCTCTGTTTTCCTTTGGGTTAAGAAAAAAGATTCTTATACTTTTGAGTCGGAGATTAAAGATCTCATCTGCAAAGACTCATGCCTCTTCCAAATGGCTGTCATCTGACATGACAAAATCAAACCCTAAAACTAATTTTTTTACCCCCCTAGCACACCATAGTAGACATTTATCACACAACTGAAGGGAAGCCTTTCTACAAAGAGTTGTTGTCTTAGTACTGCTAATCCAATAATATAATTACACAGACCTCTGTTTCAGAGAAAATTATAAATTGCAGCCTAAATATCTGAAAACTTTGACAATGAATCTAACATTTAATTAAAGCTGTGTATTAATATTTTAAAGACAGATGTTGAAGTGCATAGTGATGAAATAACTGGGTGCCTGGGTACAAAGCAGATCTAAAATAGGTTTGTTTTTCAGGGATCTTAACAAGTATTGAGTGCTGCTGGAAACGTGGCTCCACTGGGGATAGTAAAAGACATTTACCATCTGGCCCATGAAGTTATACAGAGTGCCCTGGGAGGCTGGAAAGATCAGGTTTTCTTCCTGTGTTAGACTTTGGGTAAGTACCTGCATTGCTTACTAATGTACTTCCCACCTGCAGGGCCGGGCAGGAAGAGGGAAATGACCATTCATTCTCCTAGGGATGCTCAAGAGGTGACAGTGGTCTTGACCACACGGTGTGGTGGTACTATATAAAAGATCACCGAGGATGCAAGGCAGCACAACTGTATTTTTCATCTGTTCTGGGTTGTGTGAGTTTTCTTCAGAGATGTGATGTCCTGAAGTGGCAGATATAAACAGGTTTGAAGTGTGCTGAATGATGACTTCAGGTGTCCTGTACACACCACTCAGGTTTTACATAGCCCACTGGTTGCACTAGAGATGGACAGCAAAGAAACTATGGCATATAAACTCATCTGAGATGGGAATTTATTGGAAAAAAAAAGTCAAAAATAGTGAGACAAGGTAGCATCATCTGTTAGAAGAGGAGAACCTCTGTCAGTGCTTCAAACCATGCAAAAATGAAGAAGGTGTATGTGATGAATGTGGATGAAGAGATTTTGCTGTACCATAACAAACTGTGTCAGTTTTGATCTAGAAAGTGGTGAGGGCCAAGGCACTGCTGCACAGAGGTGTATGAAAGGTAATTGGGTAAGGCAGGTCCACTGTCAGCAGATGTTATGCTCTGCAGTGATTTGCATCTTCACTGGAAAAAGCCTATGTTACTGCAAAAGGTTGAAGATCAAATAGACCAAAAGCACTGCAAATGGCTCAAGGTAAAACAATTTGCTCAAGGATTATTTAAAGTACTCTCAACAGCTCAGGCTGCAGGTAAATACCTTTACATTTTTCTCTAGTATTCATTTAGACATTTGTCCAGTATAGTTTCCTGTGATGTTCAGCTGCCCTTTCATCTCAGCATCCTTGGAAGATCCAATATACAGAAAGGAAAAAACAGGTTAGTGTGAAATGCTTTTTATGAGCAGAAGACACATGTAGGAAGGGGAAAAACAACTAATATCAAATCCATGTCTTTCTTTACTTTGTCAAGGCATTGGATTAAGTTTAACTGAAAACTTTCCACATTTTTGAAACCAGTTTTCACTTGAAATACTGTTTGGGGGTTTTTTTTGTTTGATTTTGGTTTGGTTTGGTTTTTAATTTTTAATCTAATGCAGAATTATTTGCACTTGAGAAAATTATTTCTGAGGTGAGTTGCAGGTTTGGGAGGTTTTGTGTGTGGTTTACAGTATACTTACATTGTTTTTTCAAGAAAACAAGCATTTCACTTAAGTTTACTATGTTTCCTGGAGATTATAGTTCTATGATCTTAATCTTTTTTTTTTTTTTTTCCTGATTCAGACTTCCCCATAGATCACTTTTTCTGTGCCTATCTTTCATTCAAATGTTCCATTGCTATGACGGATTCTCCATGCAAAACGCAACAGGAAAAGACATTCAAGCCATCTTGGTTCATCTGTTGCCAGCTTTCTGAAATGAATTCTTCAATTTTCAGACTAATTGGTGGTTGAAAATTGTCACTTTAAAGAAGAAATTTCAGTTCTTTAAATGGAGAAGCAATTTTTATTTTTTTCAAATGGTTTTAGTGGCATGAAAGCTGTACAAGTAATTTAGATTGTGACAGCTATAATTCTTAGAGAGCCCATTAACACTTATTGTGAGACTCTTTTTTTCTTTTACTCCTTTCAGATGATGTCCGTAACACTTTCTGCCAGTCTGGCTCAGCCAGACTCATCTCCAAGGGAGAGTGTTAGCAGGTATTTTTCAAAGGCTTTTTTTTTATTTTTCTGAGAATGTAACCTTTAACACAGACTCATCATTAACTGCAGTAATTTAATATGAAATGTCAGTAGCAGGTTTTTTGTTTTGTTTTTTTTTCTTTCTGGTTACTGCAGCATCGTCATTGGACATCAGATGGTGTCAATAAACAAAAATCCACCAGAACATTATTATTATTTTTGAGCCACCTCTATTAAGACAGTTTAATTTATCTAGAATCAGGTGGTGATGAGTTCAGCTTGTATTTTTGTACTTTCATGTGACATTTGGTATTTTTGTGCATATGTGGCCCTTGGTATATATTGCTTGCCTACACATCCTCCTACTCCCCCCAAGCACTGCTGTGCTAAAGTGAGTTTGTAAAACTTATCTCTCCCCCTTCCTTTTGGCTGCCTGCAATCACTCCAGTTCTCCTGCCTCATGACAGGGAATGCCATTGTAAAGAGAAAGGGGATGCATTTAATAAGTCACTCATTTCCCTCCACTACTTATTATTACTTCCTTTAACATGAAGAAGTAGTTATCTGTGCACTCCTCTAGTCCTTGTATCTCACTAGGTGGCCAGGATTCCACAGACCTGCTTTTCCTTCTGCTGTATAGAAGAACAAGGGTGAAAATACCTGTATAGTTCTCCATACTGACTTTTCTCTCCAGATCCAATGAACTACCATCTGGAAGAAGGTTATACCTTATTTCTTGGGAGAGTTTGAGACAAAACATCTTCACTAGAGGCCACTTGACAGTGGAAAAGCTGTGCAAACATTTAGAGAAGTGACCTTGCTTGTTTTATGAATATTGTCCTTGTTCATTAACTGCATCTCATGATGCTTAGAGTCCCATGGACACAGAACTAATTAAAGAAACACTCACAAAAGCCAGTGTAAATCTCACATTTCAATGCAAGCATCCAGTATGTGGATACAAAACCACATGCAGAATTTAGACTACTACAAAGAAACTGGGCTATTTCATTTTAATTTTCTGATATACATGATACTTGGAAGAAAAAAAGTCACTGAATAACTAAAAAATTATATGTGAGTTCCTTAGAAACACAAGATGTTATTCAGGAGAGTGTTTTCCTCCCACTGTCATAAGGCTATACCAATGCTCAGAAATCCTAATTAGTGATGGGCCATGAGGCATTCTCAGTATAGTTCTGTGTCCACCTACTCACAGATATCAAGGAATTCAGTTACAAAATCATGATGCTGAGATAATTTCTACAGACTTTTCAACAGTAATGCAAAACATTAGAGTAATTGTGTCCAGTTGCACCTTTTTTCCCCATTTTTCTGTCCTTTATCCACTTGACACACTTCATTTTCTGCATTATAGATGTCACATTTTCAGCCCATGTGAAAGGTATAGCTTCTTTTTCCACTATGTTTGTGCCTCTTGAGTATATGGAACAGTATTGCCTCTGAGATAGAGTTTATTTAACAGGTTTTCTTTTTTTATGATATAAAATTCCAGCTTAAGAGCTTTAGGAAGTCCCCTGAAGTACTACCTGAATGAGAAAGGTTTGTCCATTTTCAAAAGTGAAATGTTTCAGTTTTGTATGCTAGAAGGCAGTCTTAGTGTGCACCAATATAAATAGGGAAGAACTTAGACTGTGCTCTGTTTGGAAGTGTGCATATCTGTAATACAATGGGGCACAGCACACAGCAGTTGGAAGGAAATTTCCACACCACAGATGGAAAGATATCCTAGTAGGTATTGTTATTAGGACTTGGGGCTAAAAACTGAAAAAAAAAAAAAAAAAAAAAAAAAAAAAACAAAACAAACAAAACCAAACAAAAAAAAACAAACAAACCAACAAAAAAACTAAAAAAAAAAACCAAACCCAAAACCCCACAAACAAACCAAAACAAAAAAAAAAACAACCAAAAACCATTTACAGCTTAGTCTCTAGATCCCCAATGTGCACTCTTTGCCTGCAGATATATATAAACAAGCATCAATAACAAGCAAATTGCTGTACTGATAAGGTGCAGTCAAAACACTTTGTTACTGTATAATTCAATCCAGAGAAACATTTTGAATTCAATTCAAGTGGTCACAATTTGTTTGTGTTTCTGCAGAGAAGTACAACATTATGACTTCAGAAAGCCTCACTACTGAAAGGCTTAATAAATTCTTAGTCTGAACTTGAGCTGGATAAAATACTAAACAAATTGTTTCTTCCACAGGCAAACTAGAATTTCTAGTCTGCTCTTGTGTAAGTAAAATCACAAAATTTTGAGAATTTAAATAGAGTCATCCAGGACAGGACTCAAAACTGAGCTTTAATTGTAGTTGACTGAGTTAATTGAGACTGTCATTTATTGAATAGAGTGATTTGGAATCAGAGGCCCACAAAATATCCCAAAATGGTTGAGGAACCTGTCAGTACCAGCCTCACAAAAGTGTATTTTCTTGTTTGTTTGTTAGTTGGGGTTTTTTTGCCATGATTAGCTCTTCCAGGAGTAGCTAGTATTTCGTGGGGTGACTTTCTCTTGACACATAGAAAGACTTAAAGCAGCAATTATTAAACAACGCATTGATGGTAATCTTGCAGATTTGTACTACATGGATTCTGAGGAAATACAAGAAATTTCTCAGTTTCACTGTTTGTTACGTTTCTATTTCACTGAATATGCCCCTGTTTTTACATTAATAAAGGGCTAAGAGGAGTACAATTCACATTCTCTAAAACATTTCTATGCTTCTACATCTCTTCTACTGTTATTTCTTGCATGTGAAAGAGTACCCATATGATCTTCCTTGGTGGCCCTCCAGCTGATTTAATCCCTCTTTTCAGAACCTCTTCCATCTCTCTCTCTTTTTTTTTTTTTTTTAATTTTTCCTTCCTCCCACTAGATAATCAAAATTGAATGGGATTCCCTCTGAGAGCACAATCTTCCTATTATCTCTTTACATTTAGTTTTGGTATAGTTTTCTGTATTGTTTATGTTTCACAGTCTTGAGATATAGAGTGAGAATATCTATGCTCTTTTGAGCAATACACACTCACTGTGTATATTCCTTCTGGTTTCACCTTCCCTCAACAGACCTTTATTGAACTGCTCTGCCCATTCATCCCACCCTCACCTAATTTTGCCAGCTGCTTCTAAAATTCATTACATCTTTTTCTAGTGAGTAATCTGAACATACTAATCCCATCTGTTTCTGTGATATAGTCTTTTGGTGTTAATTTTCCTTTTGGAGGAGGTGATTTAATGCTTGTGTATAACATGACAGATGATGTGTGGGCACAAGACCTGTGGCCAGCAGGTTGAAGGAGTTGATTCTCCCCCTCTCGCTCTACCTTTCTGAGATCCCACCTGGAGTACTGCATCCAGCTCTGGAGCCTCCAGCAGAAGAAAGACAGAGACCTGATAGAGCAGGTCCAGAGGAGGACCATGAAGATGATCAGAGAGCTGTAGCCCTCCTATGAAGACAGTCTGAGAGTTGGGATTGTTCAGGCTGGAGAAGAGAAGGCTCTGGGGGACCTCTTTGTGTCCTTCTGGTACTTAAATGGGAACTTATGAAAAAGAGGGACAGTGACTCTTTACACAGACACATAGCAATAGGACAAGGGGGAACTGTTTTAAACTAAAAGAGAGATTGAGATTCCATGTTAGGAACAAATTCTTTACTTAGAGGTCAGTGAGGCACAGGTTGCCCTGAGAAGTTCTGGATGTCCCACCCCTGGAAATGTTCATAGCTGGGCTGGATGAGTTCTGGGCAACCTGATGTAGTGTGTGGCATGACTGTCCATGGCAGAGGAGGTTGGACCTACATGGTATTAAAGGTCCCATCTAACTCAAACCATTACATGATTTTATGATGAGGAGAAAGAAGTTTAGGAGAAGTTATTAATTGTTTCTAAAAAAAAAAAAAAAAAAAAAAAAAAGGGGAAGGGCTAAGAGTCTTCTAAGAAATTGCTACCTATATTAAGTTTAAGATGAAGGAAAGGGAACAACTTTTTCTGCACAATATATCATTAACCTGTAGAACTCCTTAAAGAACGTCTTAAGAAAAAATTGGTTCACAGACACACAGGACATATCCAGTGTCCATAAGCATGATTATCTGAGTATTTGCCTCAAGGTGATAATATAAGCTGTTTTTTAGGAGATGAGATTGCACAAGTGAGAAAGTATCATGTTATACTTACCTAAAGACACCAAGACACCACACTAGGTTGGACTAACCTTTGATTTGAATGATTGAGGCTACTCTTTTCTTTTCCCATTGAACATTTCTATTATTTTTCTGCACCTTGGTAATTGTCTTTAAAATGGAGGAATGATGTAATGAAAACTCCCTTGAAATCTTACACTCAAGATGTGAACACAGACGCAGTATAGTCAACTATCCACTGCTGCATAAAACAAATAAGAAAACCCCAAGCCATTGGAATTAAACATACAAGGCAACAACTTATTTCCTGTTTTACACATAATGTTGTAAAGAATCCTCTGAGTCATAAAGATGCATGCCACCAAATTTTTAGCTTCAGAGATTGCTCAGGATGTGCCACCTGTCCTCATATCTGTAAACATGATCCTGACTATGGGGGAGCTTTGTATTAACATAAAAATAACAGCAAAAATTTTTAACATGGTTCAGGACTTTTTCACATTGCTATAAGGATCATACATTCAAACGTGAACATCCAATCAGGGAGACAGGCTGTATGTAGCTTACAGTCTTCATTTAGGAAGTGCTTTCATTTATTTTGTTAGTCTGTAGACAATATTCAACTGACAGTATCACTTTATGCCAAGGAAAGTGTTAGCACACACACATCTCTTCCCATCTTCTTTCCCCAAAGAAATCAATTTAGATGAATGCTGAAATGAATAATTTCAGTGGGGAAATCATTGTAACTGCTGGAAATTAATCTAGGTAGACCTATAATTTAATTCTTAGTGTGACGGTGAATCTAGTTACATTATTTAATGTAAACTAATAATTTATTGTAACCATAGGGGTAGAATGTGATAACAATGAATACCATATGAGTAACTATTATAGGCTGTGTGCCTAAATCAGTGTAACTTAGTCTTAGCATAACTAAAACTATAAAATTACAACATACCAGAGATACAAGGCAGAGGTGAGCTAGGGATTTTCAAATGCAAAATGTGGGAAGCAACACTAGGGGTGCCCTCTAGGCAATAAATGTAATCAACATAAAATTAATTTATTACATTCCAATTTCTTTTGCAGACATCCTTTTATTGGTGCAAGAAATAAATGGGGGGTCTGGCACAGGTGCTATCAAATGCTGTTGATTACTCCCTCTAATAAGACACTTTCTTCCTAATATTTCCATTTCTGCTGCAACTTTGAATTCAGACATCTTGCATTCTCTAAATTGTTTTATTTTGTTACTATTTATGAGACTGGGCTGTGATGATTCCTTGTTGTATAGTTGGGAAGAAACAGGCTGAGTAATTTGCCAAAGATCAAAGTAGAAGGATGGTGGGGAGAAAGGGCAAAGATTCAAACCTACATCTCAACCACTAAGCTACAGTTTAAAGCATTCTTTTTCCCTATTAAGATACATCACTTGCCTCCCTCCCTTGAGGACAATCTAGGTTTTATTTTACATCTAAAATTAAGGTTCACTTTTACATTACACTGGACTCACATGATTCCTCCTCAATTTACAGCACTTATTTTCTCAGAGCAGAATGAACTTTTTTTGAATTTACAAGTAAGCTATTAATGAGTTTTGAACTGAAAATTAATTTTAAGTTATGTCTTTTAAGAAATTTAGCATTTGTGCTACTGTTTTTGTTGTTATTCTGCAGCTTCTTCATTTCCTTACTCAGACGGTAACAAAACCTCTCCAAACTAGTCAAACCACTAAAAATAATTGAAAGTGTGTGTGTATTTGAAGAAATTAATTTGCAATTTTGTGAAATTATTGATGATAATTTCTTGACTGTGTAATGATGGGATTTAGGAAATACATAATGTCTCCTAATGGTTTTTTATTTTTTTACCCTTAAGTTAGTCTCAGCCTTAAAACTCAGCTTGTCTGGTAACTGTCACTAAGGGGAGAACTTAGAGTGCATCAGTCAGTTGGATTTGCTCAAGGTCCTTCTCTCTCTCTCAGAGATGATTACAGTACTTATTTTGGGGTTTGGAGTAAGGGTGGTCACATAATACTCCCTCCTCCACTTTCTTCCCCTAATCAGCTCTGGGATGCAAAGCCCCAAGTCTGGCTAGAAGTTGCTATGGAGGAAATGGAAACATGGGCTGGATTTATTTCAAGTACCTTAAAAAAATATAGAGCTCCCCTGTAAGCATATATTTAGTTGGATTGCTTCTACAACAGGATCCATGCTCAGTATTCTGACAGTTCTCCCTTGTCCTACCATACACCCTTGGATTTGCTGCATAAAGGGTTCAGAGTCCTAAAATGAGCTTGCACTGGTGCGCTCAAAGTTCTATACCTTTGAGCACTTGATTGGTGCAAATCCAAACCCATTAGGAGCTGGATCCATTTGGCCTTCTGGCACTCAGTGCAAGCCAGGTCTTTTCAGCCTGCTGTGCTGAAATGAAGGTGATCTCTTATGTGTACCCATGGAGAACATACTACAGGCAAATCAGAGCATGTCTGCTGTTGTGTGCTTAACAATCATCCTTTGGATAGCATGAGAAACAGAGGATTAGGAAGAGTCTTGCTGCTCCCAATAAGAAGCTACAAGGAGTAAGGAGTCTTCCACCATCTGGGACTTACAGATAGAAGGAAAGCAGGAGTTGCTGCTCACTTGTTTCCCCCAACAACACAAAAACATTTTCTCAGGACACAGGGGCTATTAAGGGCACAAATTTTCTTTGACAATAGCAGGTTCAGCTGTGTGGCATGGTTGATGCACAGTAGTTTCTTCAAGCAATTGTGAGTACTGACAACTTCTTCCAAAATTACATCAGAACCTTTCAGTTCTGACCCAAAAGACCAGTTTCAAATGGGTCAAGAGGAGGTGGCCTCTAACAGAAGTTTGAAGCTATTTTTTTTTCTATTTCACATACTTGAAATGCACCAATGTCATGGCTCACTTCCCTGTTAAAGGCCAATAAAAACCAAGGCCCACATTGTTCTCAGCACAGACATGTTTTATAAGAACCATATCACCTTGCAACTATGCTGTATGTCACAAATGCCATGCTGTTTGCTGCATTATGCTTATTACAATGGAATACTTAAGGAGACACTGTGCAAAGTCTCTCCAAAACTTGTTCAATCAGTGTGTCCATGTGCTCTCTATGCATGTTTCGAAGAGCTCTGAAATTGAAGATAATTTGTATCTTTACCCCAGAATGCTGTGCCAGTGAAAATAACACACTGGAGATCTCTACAATGGAGCTGAACCTGTCTCTGAGGGAATGCAACTTTACATTAGAAGGCTCTGGACTATGGGAAGTCAGAAAATGCTCTTCTTTCTAATACAATATAACAACAGCAACAAGTGGAGTGGCTGAACAGTGAGGGTGGGACAAAGATCAAGGGTAGTTCAATCATGCCATGCAGGCCGAGTTTTGTGTCAGCTTTCTCTAAAGACAGTGATGGAAGCTCACTATGACAGAAAAAAAGAGAATATGAAGGGCAGGGAAATAGAAATTGCAATATTCTAAATGTATAAAAAGCACTAAGGTTTCAATGAATGACAATATCCGTGAAATATAACGCAGTTCTGACTCTGATTCTGCTGTTTCCTCATCACCCTTTGGAGCTGGCTACCCCACAGTGTGAATACAGGCAGAGGAAGCACGCACTCCCTCACTTTTTTTATAAATATTTCTGAAATATCTGCTTGTGACTAACATGTCAGTGGCAGAGTACAGGGCAAGAACTCTAATGCTCTCTTGAACTGAGATGTGCTGTGACTCATGGGACTACATAAAGCAAAATGATTTATCTCCAGACCAAAGGCAACAGATTCTGAATTTCAGGAGCTAATCTCTGATATGCTGACAAGAGATATACAGATTAATAACAGAGTAGTGGAGAAACCACTTGATACTAAATGTAGAATGGATGGTTTCATCAAGTATATCATACACTGTCCTATCTAGATTTCTGTCACACTTGTAAGCACAGAATTTGAAGACTGTACCTGATAGCTTAAAAAAATAAGTTTGCTGTCAGCTTGTAACTTCCTTATTAATAGGCCATGCTAGGGAAGGAATTCTCTAGAATTGCAATTTATTTCAAACCAGCAAAATAACCTGGTTTAAAAAATAAATGCCCAAGCCAAAACAGTGAAGAAAGAAGCCAGCTGAAACTGATGTATAAAATAAATTCCAAAATTAGGACTTTGGGTTTAGTTAAATGTTGTCAAATGCTCTAAAACTGATCCTAGTTAATGCACTCTTATTTGCCCAAAATCTGAATTACTTTTCAGTGAGCAAAAACATTTTTAATGAATCCAATGAAGAACTTATGACACGCTGTTTCCCCACAACCATATGATTTCATGCTATATTCTTGATCCAACAACAGCAGCACATTTGAAATTATGGCATTGGATGAAAGGCACCACATTTAGCCAAAAAACGATCTTTGTGTGTCTTGTTGCATTCTTACACGTCTTTTGTGTTAGTACTTGGGATTCTTATTTTCAAGAAGGCTGAAAGTGTATATGTGAAATAAATAAAGAAGACTGACAAAGAAATCTGACAGGTTATCTGAGAGCTTTTAGATCATTCAGAAAATCTCTAAACATTGCTAGGCCTGCAACAAAACTGGTTTAGCTTCTTCACCTTTGGTGGTATTGTGTCTGAAGTCCTTCGCATCTACTCCATCTGACACATACTTTTTTTTGCCACAGAAAGGCCAAGTTATGAAAGGCCATCATGGTAACTCTCTAATGTGAAGCAGTTCAGAATTTAAATCTGGATATAATGATCTAAATCTTCCTCAGAAAGATGGCACAAATAATAAGAACAAAAACAACAAAACAATAACCACAAAATTGTCAGTACAGTTGAACTTGCATTTGACTTTCCCTGAAACCTCATAGTTTGATATAAAGATGAAGTCTTTTCAGTTCAGGTCTTATACAGCTAAATCTGTTGAAAACCAACAAAATCCCAAATGCCATAAGCATTATTAATATTACAAAAACAACGTGAAGAGAAATAAATGCTGGTATTAGAAGCAGACAGCCATTTGCTCATCTTTTCTATACATTCTAACCCATGTAGGATGTTCTTAACAAAAACACTGGAGATATCCATCTTAGTTGTGTGTAGAGGTTTAGACGTGTATCATGCTATTTTCTCATCTGGAATAAATCAGTCTGGTTGGCCTAATTCCAGTAGTACATGCAGAGGCAGGAAAGAAACTTGTGATTCTTTTTAGTAAGTTATGAAACTTTCTGTGTATCCTCAAGTGTAAACATTTAACTACATGGAAATGACAGAGATATGTTCCAAAACCAAATGTACTGCATGGCAACAGAAAGAATTTCAGCCAGTGTCAGCAACAGTTGATGTTCAATTTGGTGTCTCTAAGTGATCCAGAGATGTATGTATTTGGCCCTAGGGGTTCTTCTCCCTGAAAAGCACCTGGGATCATTGCCTTGGAGTTGTATTTTCTTTAGAAGAAAAAGGTACTTAGCACTTTTTATATAATAGAATAACTTTTTCAGCTCTATTAAAGAACATAAAGCTCACAGGGTATATGATAAACATAAATACATCAAGGCCAGCCAACCATTTTACTTAAGAAGTTGTCAGTGTGGTCATAGGTCACCTCCTGCATCCAGCAAGTCTAGCATGGCCAGTCATTAATATTTCATTGTAGTCTCTCAAAAATGAGAAAGGGCTTATACTCTCATTCCTGATGACTTTAATGCCTTGTATGTTGGGGTTTTCTTCCTAACGTTTGACCTCAGTTTCACCATTTTTCCCCTTCCTGTTCACATTATATACAGCAATAGCAGATCAGGAAGTTGCTGTCATCCTCATTTTGCAAATGGAAACTTTGAAATGCAGCTATAAATAAGAGAGAAACAGCATTGAAATAGGCACAAAGACTCCCCAACAACTTTTGTTCCCAGTAAAACCAATAGCCAAATAAAATATGTAGAGAGGACTTAAACTAAGTTTACATAAATTAGGCACCTCCCAAGAAGGAAGGTACCTAAATTACATGGGAAGAGTTACAAAAATAATTGTTAGTAACTGATAGCAGTGAGGGGCTGCAGGATACTGATATCTTACTTGACTTTTCCCTTTATTAATTTACATCTCTGATGCTGATATGAAGAAATACCAATTTTAAAATGAAAAAAAAAGAAGAGAAAATATCAACATTGTCATAAGAAATAATGTTGCCTTCTAATTTTAGTCTTGAGCAGCAAGAACTAGCAAGGGAAAGACATCATTGCATGTATTGGGAGAGAGAGAAAAGGTAACTCTCAGACTTCTCACCTGTAATGTCAAAACCAAGAGGAGAATTAAGACAGCAAATGGCAAGTTATATATGGCTATCCTTTCAATGAATGAAGAGGGGGAGCAAGAAATAATCTATCTGCAAAGTATTAATTATTCCCCTGTCTGAGGAGGAAAAGAACTGTTGTGTGAAGGTGATGAAAGACATAAACTATCTGCAAAGTATTAATTCCCTTGTTGTGGAGTGGGTGGAGAGGAGAAACCTCTCTTACCTGGGCATGGTTGTCAGATTTTTCATGCCACTCTACCTAAAGAATTTTTAGCAGAAGGTGATGCTGTTTATCTGGTTCTGTTGACCTGAATGACTGTTTTGCCAATCCAGAGAAAATTGTATGGAAAGAATGGCTCAAATTTCTTATAATTTAGTAAGCCTGGGAGTTATTAAAAGGAGACATCTTCTGTTGAATCTAGCAAGGAGGAATAGAAGGAAGCAAGTTATGAGAGTAGAACATAGGAAACAGAGGGAAGAATAAAGGTAAGAAGAATAAAAAGAGAACATCAAGAAGGAGGATAGGTACCTGAGAGTTTTTTTAGGAGGCTGGGAGACAGGTTGTTCTAAAGAAGAGCAAGGGAAGTTTCCCATTGTGATGCTGTTTTCTTATTGATGCTAGGAGTAAAAACATGCTGGAAAGTCTCTGCATAAGCAAGCAAGAGAAGAATGAAGCTAAGGTATGCAAGGTATGGATTGTCATTGTCCTGAGGGATCATTGCTAACTCTTCATTGAGGAAATATCTGTCAGTTTTAAAGCTCTACTCTTTATTTCTTCTTAGAGGCTGCGGTCAAGATCTGCAGTCCTGACAGCTCACCCAATCTAGTCTCAGTGCACAAGAAGTTCTAGATGTGTTGGAAAAGCTCAAGGTTCTTTTGTATGCTTTTGCCAAGAACAGTCCCTTTCTTGGGGTAGAGGGAGAAGGCATGTTTTGTTGCCAAAACAGAAGCAATTTTTCAAAGTTTGTAGCTGTCTTTGGCTGAAAAGATTTTTATGGGTGTTTACCTTCTCCACAGCTGGTAAATCTAGGGGACAGTTTTATGAGAGATTAAATTCTAGATGTCTACAGATTTAGTATTTCTGTTGCTTTTATCAAACTATGATTTCAGGTCAACTTAATGGGAACTTGATATGATAAGACTCTTGTAAAATAGTGTTGTTATATTGGTTTTGGGTTTTTTGTTTGTTTGTTTGTTTGTTTTGTTTTTCAAAGTGCTATTCATCCAGGAAAAGTGTTGAGTGAATTTAAATTAATAGGAAACATATCTACACAGGGATTAACACAGGGTGGGGAAAAAAAATATGGGGAGAAAAAGTTAATAGCTGCATCTATATTAATGTGATTGGGCTCTGAAGTTACAGTACCCTGCTCCACAAAAAAAGAAAAAAAAAAAAAAAAAAAAAGAGAGAGAGAGAAGGAAATATTGGCAATAAGGCAATGACAGAGCAAGAAAGTAACATGAACACAATGAACTACAAGCAAGACCTTTCTAGTACAATTTCTTTAAAGCAGACTGCTGATTTAGATAATTTTCAGACATCTAGGCATTGTGGCTATCAACACAAATATCTTAATTGCTTTCCCACAGGTCTTACACACTATTGCTTCTTCTTTATCTACTTTTTCTTGAAGGCATCTTGTTGAATCTTTCCTAACCAATTTTCTTTCTACCAGTGTGATTTTTTTTTTTTTTTCACTTTTAAAAGTTACTCAGGTTCCTATAATCACTTAATCCAGTAATATTTTTGGTTTTGGTTCAGTTGTCACTGGTGAAGAAGAAGCTCATATTTGTGTGGTCCATTCATTAATCTGAATAAATGAGAAGGAATTTTCTACAGGTAATGTGCTTGCAATTATTACTTTCTCAGCTTGAAGTTGGAAATAAATCACAGAAAGAATCAGCACATTGATCATTCAACCTTATTTCTTCAGCTGTATGAGAGCTGAACAGAGAAAAATTTGTTAGTTGTAACCCACCACTATAGAAGAGAAATAACTCTCCAGTGGAGAAGTGCATACATGAAATGTGACTGACACTTGCTCTGCTTGCTTAAGTGCTCTTTGGGCTTTGGCCATTGGCTGATGTGTGGTGAGTTTGAAAAATCTGATTACTGAGATGAATAAATAAGGGAAGATTTCAAAGGGACCTTGGAAGTTTTGTTCTGTTTTCAAAAAAACACTGTGTTTATTTCTTTATGCAACTGTGCAGTGGACTGCTAAAATGTGTATGTTCAGTAATGCTGATTAAAGAAGATCTTAAGTGTTTACTACTTTTGTATATTCCTGTGAAGAATGTGCAGTTTATAACTGAAAAAGATGTGCCAAATTAAATCCATTTTTTCCTAAGTATCTTTGTTTGCTGCATTTTTTGTGAGAAAAAAACCAAGAATGTGAACATCAAACAATAAAAATTGACTCATTCTCTAAAACGGGAAGAAATTAATCAAAATTGTTAGTAGAAACATTGCTCCCAGTCTCTACACTGTTGAAAACATTTGTTAAGATTAAACCTTCCTTTCTTAGTCCAACATGATGGAAAAAGTATAATGAAATTATTGAGAAATTCCACCCCATTGCTATTTGTGTGTTAGTATAGGCAGGGAAACACAAGAAGCTTTTAAAGGGTTCTTGCACATAAATGATGAATCAGAAAATGTGTCCTCACAGTGAAACCATCAGAAAAGGCAGATGCAGGGGCTGCCTGGGATAATAGGATTTCTGTTCAGTAAACAAAGGCTTCAGTGCTTATTAAGAGACAGAGATGGCAGATGTTAGAACATTGAAAATGGTGTTTTAGTGTTAGGTTTCATGCTGTTGGTACTAATCTAGGAAGGACAGTTTTACTCCAGCATATCAAGTGAGATCTATTGCTAATAATGCCACTCTCTTCTCTGAATCAGACTTTCTGACCATGCTCTCTCATAAGGTAAAACCTTGTCTCATGAAAACCAAGTAAGCAGAATTTGTGTCAGAATGTCAGTTTTGCTCAGTATTTTCTACTTCCATATTTGTCTGTTATGCCTTCTTGATGCTTTTTGTTGATTCATATTTTTTTTTATTTTCTGTTTAAATAAGAAAAAAATAAACCCTGTTATTTGAAGAAAATACAAGAAAAAGGGGGAAATGTGATTTTTAAGTGAACATAATGGGGTTTTTTTCAATAATTGAGAAGATCATAATAGAAAGCCTGATATTTTTGTTGTGGTTACAAAATGGTTTTTGCAGTGGAGTGGTGGTGTGTAGTACAGTGGAGTACTTCTCATCCAAGGGGATGATATAATAGCAAGAGAGTGTTTTCATAGAATGAAACATTGTCATAGAACTCAGTATGAGCAACATCTCATAATAAAAAGTAGTGTGTGTATAAAGTATTTAAAACACATTTTGTTTCTGAAATAGGTCATGAACAAATATACAGGATGGTATGCTCAGCTTCACAACAGTTCTATATCATGAAATGGATGAATTTAATGGTCCATGAAATCATGTCACCAGGATATGAAGTGAGGAACGTCCTACGCATCTGAAGCTTAGGTCCTTAACTGTGGTCCCCTGGGATTCCCAGGGTACCTTGGCTAGTGCTTTTGGTACAAGTCAGCTCTCTTAACTTTTCACCTTTTCCTCAGATGGACGGATGCAAATTCTTTCTTTTTTGTCCCACACCATGTTCTTTATCTGGAGGGCTTCAGCTGGATACCTCAGACCTTTCTTTCTTCCCATAGCATCTGGCCAGCTTAGGGGTGTGGAGTGCAAACCCAGAGCACCAGGATCTGACCCAGGAGTTTCCACCTGAAAATAGACTTGTGAGGTACCCAGAAATACCCAAATGAATGGAGCAAAAGTGGCACCTCTGCTTAGGAAACAGGATCCTTAAGAGTAGTGTTTACTGTATGAAGATGATATCAGAAGAACAAGATTGCTGGCAATATCAGTTATTATCTAAATTACTTAATATCGAACTTCCAAACTTGCAATGTTTCACTTAGCTTGTTTCTAAACTGAGTTTTTACTTCTTTAAAACAGTTCACAGTCATATTAAAAGGTTTTAAAAATGTTTCAAAGAATTAACATTACAAAGTTCAAAAATTTTTAAGTCATTTTATCATAAAGAGAATCTCTTTTCAGTCCCAAATCATGGCAGAGGTTAGATTATTTCCCTTGAGAAAAAGTTTTTCCAAACTCTAAATAAACAAACCAATCTCTCAAAATCCAAGATTCCAGTGCTGAATGAGTCTTTTAACTTGGTCTCAGTTAAAAAAGCCTGTGGTTCCTGGGTAGGTCCCAGCTTTTTTGGATTACTCTCTACTTGGCACATCCAGTCCTACAAAACCTTTTCCTGCTTTCAAATCATTTAGATGTGTAGTACACATCTCCTCAAATGCACTCAGCTAATGCACCATTAGCCACTGGCATAACTACTGTAGATGAGAAGTACTTTGAGAATATTATATCTTACAATATTTGCTCTGCCAAGGCTTTTGCAGATTCTGTTTGTGGCTTTCAAGCCACTCAGCAAAGGGAAAGAAACAACCCTCTCTTACACGCAGAACTTTTTAGGTCTCAGAGAGCAGAAGTGACTCTGGTTCTTAAGGGACTCATTCTGTCAAATACACACACACACACCCACACACACACACACACCCATCATTACCATTTTAATATCATTACTATGGTGCTGATTAGAGTTTTTAAGCAACTCTGGTGGTTTTAGCATCTGTGGTAGGGAATTCAGTTGATGTAGCAGTGCTGTGTTAAGCAGCCGAAGTGTCCACGAGGGACTGCCTGGCTCCCAGCTCCCTGTGAAGACAGGAGGAGATCCTCAACAGCTTGTCCACAGTAGCTGATGATCTTATCCCTTATGTTCATGTTTTACCAAAGCGTATGGCTGTGGGCAAACATAATCTTTCAGCTTCAGCTGTGCCATGTGAACAGGGTACTTTCTTGAGCTACTTACGTTTGAAGGAAAGCTTGTAGAAGGTTTAGCTAAGGACTAAAGTACAGGCAGTCTTCCTTCTCAAACCAGAAATACAGTTACATGACAACATTGCACTAACCCGGCTCTAATAGTTTGGCTCTGAAAGCACAGGTGTAACATCGGATCAGGTCACCTTAGCTGAGAGGGAGCAGTGTGATGCCACTCCACAACCTAGCAAGATCCTGTCCTGATTCCAGGGAATTTGTGCCAGCAATTAGGCTGTGATTTCAAATCCACTGCTGACTGCATGGTTCAGACATTATTTTAAACACAAAATAGGTAAAGAAATCACTTTAAAAAAAAAAAAGAAAAAAGAAAAAAAGAGAAGTCCTCCTTTGAGGTCAGCTGGAGAATGTTTCTGCTCAGATTTATCCCATTCTGATTTTTCTGAAAGCATTCAAATGTGATTTTTGCCAGCCATGAAACTATTTTGTTTTAGATCAGCTGCTTCTTTCACATCCCTGGCTTTACCAGATCATCAAGTCTAGAGAGCATTGCCCTGTAAGAACCCCTGAGTGGAAATGTGAGCTCATACATACAAGAGAAAGCTCAAGGCCAATACCCAGGTAAATAACAGTTGCTGACAATTCCCCATTTGACCACAGGAATTTTGTGATATTTTTTAAACTATATGGTCAAGTAAAACCTGCAGTCCTGAGCACTTGGTTACTGAGACTGACTCTTTGTCACCTCACATACATAAGTAAGTTTTGCAGTGGTGTAAAGTTCACATTTCAGCATTATACTACCACTTATGAAAGTACATGTAATATACTACTCAAGCAATTGCTGTTCAGTTGATGAGCTCAAGATAAATTACAGCTTTCTGTGTTTTATCATTTTTGTTTAAAATTCATTTCCACAAAAATAAGAAGGTTGAATAGTCTTTTCAGAGCCCTAGCTCAGCTTCCATTGCCCTTCTCTCTAACCAAGTATTTTAACAAATACTGTAATCAAGAAAATAGATGTTATTTACACACTGCAGTCTCTTATCACATCTCCTTTATGGATAATCAATGCTGACAGGGCCTACAGGCTGTTAGACCTCCAGCTATTTCTGTGCCCTGCCTTCTTAAATGCTGTTGGGGCTGATTGCATACACTTTCCTAACATGAATTGAGCTCTCTTTTCCAGCAAAGAGTGAACCACACAGGAAAGACTGTTACTTTTCATTTCATCTTTCTTTACTCTTTCATTGTAGTAAAACATATGCAGCAAAGCAGTTATCTCAAAGACAGCAAGGAATTCAAATGAGAAACTTCTTCAGAATGAAACATCAGTGTTGCCATGAACAATTTTTCAGAATGTTTTCTCTCATCAAAGAGAAAATATTTTTTGCTCTGCGTTTTTTTTCAGATGTAATGCTCACAACCTCTTTGTCTTATGTTTGAACTGCTACACAGAGAGGCAATTTGGAAGGTTGTAATGTTTAATTATGATTATGAATAACTTGACAACCTGAACCTCTAAAAGCATGAAATAGAGGGGTCCAGGGAAGGACTGGGGGGGGTAGAGGTGGTGGGTTTTTTTCCTTTAAATTTTTTTTTTCTAATACATGGTGGCCTGATTTCACAGCAATCACATGATTTGTGATAGCCTCTCTCTCCTCCATCTAATAATTTTCTTCATGCTGTATTTATTCTTGTGTGGAACTACTACTTTAATATGTGATGAACACATAAGCTTCATTGCTAATCACTAAGCCCTGAAACGTTCCATTACATATTATTCCTGCTCTCCGCCAACAATGAAGCCACACACTCTTTTTGTCTCTCTTGCTAAAGGAGAAAAACTGCACTTTACACAATGGTGCTCAGCTCATTGTGGCTCAGCAGTGGAACAACATGGATTCAGTCAAGGAACTCTCCGAATCATTCTTCAGCACCAGACAAAGTTCTGGTGGTTCCAGTTGTGTGACTGAAATGTAATCATCACATTCTAGGGTCTTTGGCAGACTGGCAGGATCCACATCCTTGTGTAGCCTCAGTCTGATGTTAGGTTAGAGGGCCTGCTTTGAATTTTGCTGTTCCAAGAGGGCTTGGGAACTGTGAAGGACATTTGTAGCACAGTCCAGATCAAGATGCTTTATTATGTGTGCACTGTGAGAGGTACTTCCTCCAGGATTTCAAGAGGGGAAAAAAAAGAACAAAATCTTTATTTTAGTTTTTCTTTTTCCTTTTTTTTTTCTTTTTCTTTTTTTTTTTTATTTTTTATTTTGTGAAATCACTTGTGATTTTTCTCTAGGCCCTGGCTCTGCACTTTTACCTGTTGTAAAGATGGTAGGCAGCCTTCAGTCCTCTGTGGAACTGGCTATGTGGCAAAAAGTCTCAATTCTGCTTTGTCACTGTAAGGGAAGTTTTGACATCAGCAGTAAGCACTGGCTTCTGGTGTCCTACGTTCTTGGATCAGTATGGGGAGAGAAGATGGTGCCTTTTGGGAGATAATTGCTTCTGTCCTATACTCTCAGCAAATAAGAAAAGGCTCCAAGCATGTAATTCAGAGAGGAGAACATTCTCATGCTGAATCTGGTTGAACAATGCTCCAAACAGCTTGGGCTGACTGGCGTGCGTTGGAGTCAATTTGAGATCAAAGAGGAATGAGAGATAAAAACAGAAGACCATCTCAGGAACTACACATGGGAGGTGATTGTTTTAATCTCATTTTTTAAAATTTGCTTTATTATATTAGGTTTTATGGTTGTGCTGGCTTCCTCATTGTTTGTAAGCATATGCAAATTTTTAAGCAAATGTCAGCATTTCTGTACAAGAAGAAAAGATGATTTTTTACTACAGGAAATTGCTTCTACTAGTAGGATAGTGGAGAGACAGATATAAACAGTGTTGTATGTTTGAGATGACTGCATGAGTAAAAAGGAGAGCAAGAACATAAAGGAGCAAAGTTTTAGGACTGAAGCATTTTTCTATTAGAGACTGAATGATTCAGTAGTGTAGCCATGCATGCATATCATAGAGTCATTGAATGGTTGGGGTTGGACAGAACCTTCAGAGGTCATCTACTTTCAACCCTGCTGCCATGCTCAGAGAGAACTTCTACTAGATCAGATTGCTAAAAGTCCCATCTAACCTGGCCTTGAAAACCTTCAGGAATCAGCATCCACACCTTCTCTGGGAAACTTTTGCCACTGCCTAACCACTCTCACAGTAAAGAATTTTTCCCTAATATCTAATCTAAGCCTTCCCTCTTTTGGTTTAAAGACGTTACTCTTTGCCCTGTGACTACACTCCTTGAAAAAGAGGCCCTACACATCCTGGAGGCTCCATTGAGGTACTAGAAGGTTGCTATAAGGTCTGCCCAAAGCCTTCTCTTCTCCAGGCTAAACAACCCCAATTCTCAGCCTGTCCTCACAAAGGAGGCGCTCCAGCCCTCTTATCATCTTCGGGGACATGCCTGGTTTCAAAGGCACTTGGTTCAGCTTCAGCTCATCAACAGAAGAATTTTGACTCACTAGAGAGTTATGAGAAAGTGTAAGGAAAAAGGACTGACTGATCCTGGAAGAAACTGAATACACACTTAGCCTTTTCAGGAAGGACTGTCTTTCTCCTTCTCCACTCTTACTAGCTAGGTGATAAACAAAATACATCTCTGCAGAAGAAAATTTCTGTCTTCCTGAATACAAGAAGCATCTAAGTCCTGGGAATTTTTGAAGATATTAAGCAACTCTACATGTGACACAAAGGAGTTTTTAACTTGTCAGTATCTGCAGAATGAAAAAAGCTCCAGTTGTTATTTTGGATTCCCTCAAAATTAGTATCTTCTTGAAGTTATTCAGGACTCCCAGAAGGATGATAACCACAGTTTAGGATGATCAAAAGTTCAGGGTGTCATGAATGGATAAATAGGGATGCTAGAAGGATGGTTAGGGATGATGTTTGATTGGCAATGATAGGGATGGGTTTAGCTGGCATGTAGAAACAGTATTCTGCTGTGACAAAAGCTTGTAGGGCCAGCTTCAACTGAGTGTCACATAGCAGCTGTCACTCTGCATGTCTGGCTGACTCGCTTTCTCAAGACTGAGCTAAACAGCCCTTGGCCTATGCTTCCATTTCTAAGCAGCAAGAATATTTATGTGGCATCTTTGAGAGACATCTCCTGCAGCAGGCACAGCCTGTGGCAGGCTCCCTGTTTTATGGGATTGTTCTTCAACCCAGCAGCAGCTCCTGCACCAGAGGAAGAACAGTCTCCATGCTCAGGACACTGCATTGAGGCAAGGTGAAATGAAAGCCTTTTTATCTTACCCATCATGGTAACCCCTCAGCCTGTTTATGCCTACTCACCTGCCAGTGTATTCCAACAGCAGTACTTCCTAAGCCAGATGCTTAACTCAGGACTTCAGGCAGGTGACCTGCAGGTCACCACATAGATGTGTGTGTTTTTCTGGAGTATCTTATGTATGCTCATGTTTGATAGGCTGACAGACTGTCTGTTATTACTATAAACTGCTTTTGCAGTGTTTTGTTTCAGCTGTTCTGTTGTACCAAGAACTTTTTCTCACCTGGCTCAAGAGAGACAGAAACTCTGTTTGAAACAGTCTGTGAGAAACATGCAAATAGCCTGATGCAGACTTGGATGTGAATATTCTTTTTTTCCAAAAGACAACCTTCTTTCAAACAGAGGATTTTGCTCTGTCCTTGAAAGAGACAGGAGGTAGTTGCAGAATGCAGATCTGTAGGAACGTTCTCAACATCCTGCTGTGTGATGGCCTATACCTTGGATTTAATTTCAGGTCACTTTCTAGCACTGGGTATTTAATTTCTCATCTGTCCTATGAGTCCTACTTTACTTTACAATTGTTGATGCCTCTGAAAGCTCCTGCCAACAGTTTGCCATCTGTTTTAAACTAAAACCATTTAGTTTCTCTTGATGTGAGACAAAACCATCTGATGCAAAAATATGAACAGTAGGTGGCCAACTTATCACTTTTTAATGTACATGAAAACTCACAAACAGTATGCAGGGGCTTTGGTAATGTTCATCATCCACAGACCCTTTCAAGGAGTCTCATTTAAAGCTAAGTGCAGTCAGCTCCTATATATGCAGGATTACAGCTCCTCTCCAGCTCAAGAGACTGTTCTTTCATCATCACCACTATTCATTTAAAGAATATGTGAAATTGTGAGAAGACTTTTTTCTTGTTTGAGAAAATTCTCAGCTTTCTTTAATTTGTGAATTTTTAAAATGTTTGTCCTTATGCTCCTGGATGTTCCTTAAGTTTCTCTGGGGTGAGTGGAGGAGGAAACAACTACTCATTATGTCTCATGAGAAAAATGAGGGCTGTGAGGTGAAAACAGCAAGAGATGGATTAAAAACAAGAGGAAGGTCTCGTGTATGGCACTCCTGGCCAAAGCCTGGCTGCAAATAGTTTAGAGGATTCAAGTGGAGATAGGAAAAGGTAATTAAGAGAACTACACTGTGATGCTTTCTTAGATATAAATACAACATCCAGCTCAAGAAGCTGGAGGTTGGGACATATATGACAGAAATGCTGTTGTATGTTTGATTTCTTCTGATATTCCTCCCTAGAATATGTCCTTTGTCCACCTTCAGGATCCAAAGGTGTTTGGTCAGCACTAGCACAGACTACAAATGCAGAGCAGGGCAAAGGGTGTGACATAGGATTGGCTGTGCTTGTGGATAGGCTATGAACATTTTTGATGGACAGAGCATGGAGGGCAGGCATTGATCCTGCTGCTGTAGACATGGACTGTGGTATATTTTTGCTATCTTCCGTGGAAAGAAAGTTTTCCTTCTTATGAACTAACAGTCACTGCCATGTGACAAAGAAATCCTCTCTAAGCCTTCTTAGACTGAAAGCAGCTTTGGCTTTCAAAAGTGCCTTTCATTACTAGAAGCCATTTTCTCAAATTATGGATCTAAAATAGAGGCAACAGTGAATTATTTAATATCAAAAATACACATTTCAGTTGAGACGAATCAACATGAAGCAATAGAGAAATCAATAATGATGCATCTTAATAGCCAAAATCTGTAGGAACCCTGTTTTCTGGTGGCACTGTTTTTTGGCTGAAATAGTAACTCACTGTTTGAAACTCTCCTGCACTCGGGGGGAAAGACCTCAAAGTCTTCCCAAATGAATTAATTTGGGATCTCTTATGTTGGACTTCCTGCTGGTACAGCTGGAACAAGAGGTAGGAGTAAAGCAGAATGTGAAGAGGGCAGCTGTGGAGGAACTAGGGCAAATTGGGAGGCAGTGGCAGGATGTGGGATGGAGGATAAGGAAGCAAGAGGAGCAACTGCCTAGAAATTTACAGAGAAACAGAGAGGTCTCCAGAAACTATTCCAGTTCAGAAGAAGAATATGTCCTGGAAAGGTAGTTGTATAAGTGAGGAGGCAGACATGTCCGTAGCGTGTTGTGTCATGCTAAAGTAGAAAAGCCACTGTTTGCAAGCCCTGGTCACTTAGGAAACAGATCAGACTTATGGCTTGGCAAGATACTGCCCTCTATGTTTCTACTGTACTTTTTAAAGGGATCTAATAACTTAAGGGAATGTTTTTCAAAATCTATGATGGGAATTTAGAAGCACACAGCTCAGTTTCTCTCAAAGACTCTTGTGCTCCCAAATTGAGCTCTCTTGAAATCTCCCTAGTAACCATTATTTATAATACATCCCAATTCTAACAGTTGTATCTTAATTTTCCTCTTTCATTTATGAAATATTAGTGATCATTTTAGCTGCTTGAAAGATAAAGGACAATGGAACAAATTGCATTTCTTCCAACTTGCATTTTTATAATTAGTTCCCAGCCAGCCTTTTTCATCATTCCTGAAATGTAACTGAACAAGTGATAGAGAGAAGAGGGGAACAAAGGAAAATCAAAGCTGTGTTTGATCAGTATTGGAATATGTATCAATTCTAAAATTCTAAACCAAATGCTTCTGGCAGCTTCAAAAAAAAAAAAAAAAAGGGATACAAAGGAAGAAATTGCATAAAGGGAAAGTCATCTGCAGATCATTGTTAACAATAATTAACAGCACAAAACAAGGGATTCTCATGGGAATATGCATCTTCTAGAGATAAGGTAATGGTGTTGTACACTCTAAGTGATTACATAAATTGATGCCTTGATCACAGCACTTCAGAGAAGGCACTAACAAATCAGTGCTGCCACTGGCATCCAGCAGATAGAGGAGCAATTCCTGCAGTTTCTAGGACCATTCCTAATGCAGATGTGCACAAATAAGATGTCAATATGAAGTTTTTCAATCCAACCCAAAACACACTGAGGGAAAATGAGAGTGTCTATGCAGGACAGGGACCTTGTCTTATTTTATTGGAGCTTCCACCAAGATAAACTGAGAGTCCAGGTGGACTGGACTACAGTGTGGCTGTATTCACTGTTTTTTAGTTTCACAAGAGTATATAAAATCTAAAGAAAGAGATAAACTATTCCCAAAGGAGCCTGGTTGACATTAGATGTCAGTATTGAAAATGTTTTAACTTCAAACTTTGAATACTATCCCACTAGGTTTCAAAATAAAAAAGAAACTTTGTTTTAAAGGGAAAATGTTTAGTGTGTTTGGAGCTCCAAATTACTTGTAGTATTCCAAGAAATAATATTTCAGTCAACATAGTGGTTGCAGCCTACTTTGCTGGGTTTCCCTTTCGGGAAGAGGATATATCTTTCCTTACTTCTAAACAGAAAAGGCCAGAATTTCAATTGTCTGTAAATCATGTGTCCTTCATTCTAGTTAGCCCAGTCCATTCCAGATGAGGATCAGGTCTAGTTAAACCCTGCACAAACCCTATACAGGGACTCATAAATGAAACTGTGTATGTGTGAACACAGTTAGACTGATTTAATGTAAATATGGTCCGTAAAATTCATATTGATAACCACTTCAATGTGAGCTAGACTGTTTTCTCTATATGTAAAATGAGAGTCACTTCTGCAGTACCTTTTAATTCACTCTCCTATAATGGATGCAAAACCAGTTTGTTCTGATGATTGCAATGTGAAAGACCCTTTATCCAGTAGGCTTTACATATAATCTTCCCAGTTAGCCACTCTGTGGGCTAAGTGAGAGAAAGCAGGACCCCACTCAGCGTATGAAGTCCCGCTATTGCCAGTTGGATATTCAAAGGCACAAGCTGATCCCAAGATCACCCAATTTGCCTTGACACATTTTGTGCTGCCCCTCTAAAGTTTGTCATTCACAGATGCCATACCCGATCTCACAGTACCTTCAGTACAGAAACAGCTCACAGCCAACCAACCCTCAATTTTCTAATCATAAGCATGTTTCAAATTATTGTTTTTGCTGAAGGGATTTGATGAAAACTTCACACTTAAACTTATGCAACTATTTCTCCCCTCCCAAAGCTAAGATCATCCTGAAGGCTGCACGTTTTAAAACATTAGTGGGGAAAAAGTATGAAACGTGAAGTGTAAGGTCATAAGCCTTAGCTATACTTTGTTGTTCATACACATTCATAACAGAACATAAACTTTTCAGAAAAGCAGAGAGGCAGCGTGTGGTGCAGAACATTCCACCTCAGCAAAATCAGGTCACTTCTGAAAGATTTCCAGTAGGTATTTATGAACTGAATTGCAAGAAGTAATTAGCAGGGGAAAAAAAATTTAGGAAGCTGCTTCTGGTTGGATAAAAGTTATACTCATGCTCAGATTTAATAGGATACCTTGAAAAACCCACTTGTGTCAGCATGAGTGCTTACCTTATACATAGATTTACTGAGAAACAGAAAACTTCAAGTAGTTCTTTTACATAAATTGTGATCCCATGAAGAAGTAAAACTTCTCCCTGTGATAAAAGTTGTAAAATCCCCTGTGTTTAGAATTGCTGCCAAGAGAGAAGACTGTCTTTCTGCAGTGTCACTACTATGTCAAATGTTAAAAATACCATGTAATCATCTTAATTTTCCAAATGTTTGTGACAGCATCATAGTGAAGACACAAGTGATCAGAAGATGAAGCCAAACTCTTGGAGCTATGCAGTATAAGAACAAGAATGAATGCAGTAGAGGCTAATAATTAATAGATATAACAGAAAGGTCCTTGCAGTGAGAGCAGCCGAGCAATGGAACAGGCTGTGGAGTTTCTATCATTGGAGACTTTTGAAACTAAGACTCTGCAAAATCTCATCTGATGAAGCCATACTGTGAGCAAGTTTGAACTCAAGGCCTCCAGAGAGCCCTTCCAATCTGAGTTATTCAGTGATTGAGATGTTAACATCAAGCAAGTAAGGGAGAACTAAGTGCAGGAATGTAAGATAATGCAGTAAGAGCAACTATAAACAAGAATAAGTTGCTGTAAAGGTGGTGGATTGATGGACATAGACTTTGTTATTGAAGAAAGCATAAGATATCTGAAATTATTCACCTTGTGAAGACTTTGGGCTCCTGAAACTGTGCAGTATGTGCTAGATGGCATTTTCTGAAGTCCTTAGACACCTGTTGCTGGAATTTATGCCAAAAGACCTCTGCATTTGGAGGTCCTTTGAATGTCTTTAAGTATGCGTGGGACTCATTATTCATGTGGGGACTGATGGAGTCTTAGCTGGATCTTAGACCCACATAGTGATAAAAATTAACTTACAGTGTAGAAATTCAAGACTGCTAACTTAGGTTCTCTAAGATAAAAGGAGACCACACACAACTAAAGTAGCCTTCAGGATGAGTCCAGAGCAAACTTTTACCAATGTCCACAGAGGGGTTTTCAGGGTCATTCTGAAATGCTTTTAGGAATGCCCCAAATCTGATTGAAGTAGGAAAAAAAAGTTTTACAACAAACTGTAAGGCGCTGAGTAATGGTAGGAAATTATTTTGGGAGTCTCACCTGAGGCTTCTATTTTGGGGTCAACTGCTGTTGGGGGATTAATGAAGAAAAATATTGGGGATATTTTCAAAAATTGAAAACAAAATTTTGCTATGACCTTATTCACATGCTTTTTGATCTACTTTTTAGTCACAGATAAAATCTATACAGGTGTCCATGAAAAGCAGGTTTTTAAATAAATCCATTAAATAAGCCATCCCAACATGAGCATAATTAATCAGTATTGCATCATCCAATTGGGGAAACAGAAGCTGAACTGTGTTACCATGGCAACTGTTCTCACTGTTTGACTACACACTAGGGAATATCACATTTTTTAAAAGACTATTTACATTATTTGTGGCCCAAACAATCCTCTTTTCCTGTGTTAAAAAGGAAAGTCCTTACATCTAATGTAAATATATCAAGAGAAAAGCTGATGCTACCCTGCTAAAGTGTACTCCACATCACATCTGGTAGGTTTGGCCATAGTTAATTGCAATTGGAATGTAAAGGAATGGCATGCCAAAAATCTTTAACATAATTTCTAATCATGCCTTATGCCAATCTCTCTCTCCCTGCCAGTATGAGCTAGCTGATGATCCTAGGGATGGAATTTGATGTACTCTGGCACCTGAAAGAAACTGTCAGTAGTTTTTGGAAATGAAAAGGGGAACATTCCTAATAGAATTTACCAACTCCAGGACAGCATTTGCTAAAGCCTGTTTGACAACTACAATCAGTGTGCGCTCCAGGAGAGAAAGGAAGCCTTATCTAGGAAGGAGACAAAAATTCAACTCCCAGGCATCTCCTTGCCCTATTTTTCTATGAGCAAACTTTCTTCCTTTTATTTCCACCTTACAGCCACCTGTCCTCCTACTCACTTGATCCCGTGTTCCATGGCCCTAAGACTTATGCTTTCCACCCAGCAGTGCTGAGGACTGTGCTGAAGTCTGTAGAGATCCTATGGATTCCTACCAAAACTGTGTGCCTAGATGAAGTAGTCATGGCCTGAACCTTGCAGATAGATTACTGAGCCTGAAAATTAGCTCATTCATGTGAACATGCCAAGTAATAGAGAGCAGCAGAGCTGCTTGAAATCAGGATCGGAGCCTGGATCAGAACTAACTTCTCTGGACACCAAACCCCTGTACTGCACAGTCCTGAGACACGGCTTCCAGATGCACCCTAGGGAGCCATCACTATGTGTTCAGTACTGCTCTGGTCACTCATACCCTTAAGCTTTGAAGCAGGAATTTCTGAGCCAAGTTCATGGTAAACACTGCAAAGGAGAATGGGTGCTATTTCTTGCCTCCATTTCCTTGCTGTGGGCAACCTTGCTGCCTTCTGGCTCCCCCTTCTTCCCATCTTGATGATTGCATGTCCAGGTTTTCTGTATAACCAAAACGTAGCCTGACTGCCTCTCTCTCTGTAAAGGCACTTGACAAAAGGGTGTATTTTAAGGGAGTCCATGCATTCAGACAACCAGGGGGTGTGTGGTTCCTTACTCAGCTAAAGTATTACCCCTTTGTAGGTGACCTTCAGCATCACAATTTCTTGGCTTCAATCCGACTGAACACTTAAACACTAGAACTGGGCTCAGTTTTTCAAATCAAACTTAAAAAAAAAAAAAAAATCTATTTTTCAATATTGAAAAGGTTCCAAAATTTCTCTCAGGTTTGCTAAATTGTTCCTGTTAATAATAATTAAAAAAAAAAAAGGTATAAACAACCTTTTACCCTAAGTTTATTTTGGTATTTTTTAATATAATGTGCTTATTTCTCTATTTTAAAAAATTGCATCTGATGGAGTAAGAGGAAAAAGTGTGGTGGAAGGTCCTGTATGGAGGATCTAGAAATGATTGTCCTCCAAACAAGGAATTACATTTGTTTTCATGATGATTTAAATATACAAAACCATCTCACTCTACCATCTGGTAGTATGTTCAAAAGCACTTAAAAATACTACAGGTAACTTTTCCCAAAGAAGTTTGTGACAAGTGTGTCTGACAAAAGTTTTCTTAAACTGTTTTCTAAGGCCAAATGCAAGAGTATTCTTTTGAAGAACTCTCCTTCAGCTCTAAAAAAAAAAAAAAAAAAAAAAAAAAGAAAAAAGGAACGCTACCAGTACAAAGCAAATTAAAATTAAATTAACCATTTGCTAATTCAAAACCGTGAGTAACAGAGTATACATGCCTCCTTAGGCTTGATAAAAAAATATTTTCAATTTAAATTGTATCTCCACTCATTATCTCATTTCTCTTCACTGTCACTGTACAACTGATATTTTGCCAGTTGAGGCAAATCTATCAATTTCTGGTGCTGCTCATCTTTACCCTCATTTACCCACACTCACAGTGACGCAGTGCTGAGTTGCCCTGAGTGTAAACAATGCATCTTCGATCCTGTGTGTCGATGAATCTTGCTGATATGCTGATGATTTGTTATCTTTCTAGTCACTGTGGCAAGGCATGTGATTTTATATGCTGTGTCTATGATACCAGCCTGTTCCCACAAGAACTGATGACAGCCAGAAACAGGAAACATGTTTGCATTAAATCAGGAGTGTGCTGAAGTTGCAGTCTATCACTTCAAGCAGCTCTGGCTCTTGGTGCTCTCTTCTTCATTGAGTATCTGTTTGAAAAGTTATTAGTCTTGCCACACATTGATACCACAGTTGTTATACTATGATACTTCAAAGAAGGGATTCCAGTTCTGCTAGTTTTAGCATATGACAGTTTTCTAGGGTCACAAAAAACTTGTGGAGTGAGGTTCTTTGCCTTCAAAACAGCTATTAACTACAATGGCCCTGACGAAATGTTGGTGTTTGACAAATATTTGTCCTGCTCAGCTATAATTTTGTCAAACAAGCAAAGAGCAAGCAAGTAGGAACACACAAAGTGAGGATGTTAACCTGGGAGGGATGAAGTCTAGCTTTGGTCCTCATTCCAGGAACATTCTTTGCCATTTGAGTGAAAGACACTGAACCAAATGCAGGACAGGAGGGATCCTACTTTTTTTTTTCATTTTTTTTTTTTTTTATTTTCAGGGTCTCTAGTCTTTCAGTGTGGCTCAGGGTCTGGTCCAATTATTGGCTCAAGTGCAGCATCACCCTATGAGATACTTCATTTCTGCATGCAGGAAGAGCCCAAGAGGACTGAACATCAGATGGATGATAGGACAGCTGCTGACAGCTACACAGAGGTTTAGGGTCTGTTGCTGGTCACCAGGTGATGAATGTACGGACTTTAGGGAGCAGATGAGTATGTGAGGCAAACAAATCATTTAAGTACTAATGGATTTCTAAAATCTTGACGTGGTTAATATCTTCCAATTATTTTATTTTTTTCCCTAGGGTATGATTCTTGGGCATCTGTATTACATTGTAGAAAGTTTGCTCTGTGCTGTTTCAAGTAGTCACACTATGTTGTGGGATGGCTTTCTGCATGCTCTGGAGTTAGTTGTAATGCTGAGCCTGAGGTTTATAGACTATCAGACTTTATAGACCCTAGATGCAATACAGAAATGAGCTAGAGAAGAGAGGGAAAATGATATTTTACATTCTAACTGGCTGTGAAATCCAAATCTAGCATGAGAGAAACCACAAAAATGAAAGCTTGTGAAAGCATGGTTCCTTGAAACATTTCATGACTTCATCTTTAAAAGAATATTCAGTACCAATTCAGAAGAAATTATCATCTGAGCTCATGTGGATCTGATCTGGGATAACAGATTAACTTTGCTTATTTCAGTCATGAAGCAGTGTGCTCCCCTGAGCTCAGTCTTTCTTGGTTTTTTTTGGCTTCCCTCAAATCTGTCTGCATCAAGACAAATGCAGTAAACTGTCTGCTCCCAGTCAGACCATGGGAGCATTCATTAATGGAAGGTGTCATGTTAATCTTTATGTAGTTTTACCTCAAGTAGTGATAGCTCCAAATCAGATTATTGCATAAAAATGTAGTGCTTTGAAATGCTTCTCTAGAGGGTTTATGCTAATTCCATTATAATGGACCACAATCACGCAATTGTGATCGTAACATTTTTCACTGCTTTTGAAGGTAGTTTGGCAAGTGCCCAGAAAAATATCCTTCTCCAAACACAATCAGACACCAACTCTTACATTCTTGATAACAATGAACATGCTACATGCTTCCATAAAACTGTAACAGTGTAAGATTATTGAGGCGCTCATTAGAAAGGGCTGTAGGTTTGAGTTTGGTTGTCTTTTATCACACATGCAATGTATCAATTATATAGTAAGGATTGCTTTGATAGGGATGTGAAGGAAAGAAGCCCAGATAGTGAAAGAAAATTCTCTTTATGCTGAAAGAGCATTAGAAAACTGAAATAACTCATAAGGTATCTATAAAGGCTGAAATAATGTCAAGGGATTGTAGAGTCTTCAATATCACCTTAGCAAGGGATAAGGGATCCAAAATATTGCTTAAGTACACAGAATTTCCTTGAGACAGTGAATTAATACTATGTACAGAAAAGAAATGTGTGGAAAATAACTTTTGATGCACAGGGTCTGACATTTCCATAGTCCAAATTCCTACTGATTTTGAATCAGTTAATACACTCAGATGCAACTCTCACAGACCAGTAGTGGGAACTCACTTTTGTGCTTATCCCACCATACATCGAGGGATTGTGTGGCTTGCTACTGCATCTGTCTGCCTGGCCAGCCATGTAGCCACAGGCAGAACATCTGCCATTTCACAGCCATATGTACTGCCAGCAGAGTGATAAGCATCTGTGATAAGACACCAGAAGCAACAAGTGTTGGTCAGAGTCAACACCAGCTAACTCCAAGATAGTACTGTCACTGGTCAATGCTGAGCTGATCAGCAACAGTGCTACTGCCTCTGTGATAAAACATTTAAGAAAGGGTGAAAAATCTTATGCAACAGCCTTCAAAAGAGCAGAGTGAGAAAAAACTATGCAGACACCAAGGTCTGTGAAGATGGAGGAGAAGGAGGTGCTCCACAAGCAGGAACAGCGCATGGTGAAGATCATGGTGAGGCAAGTTATCCCCCTGCACCTCATAGCGGACCCTACATTGGAGCAGGTGAATGTGTCCTGAAGGAAACTGTGAGCCCATCGACTAATACAGAAGCAACTAAGGTTATCCATATTAAAGTCTGTGGCTACATACCTGCTGTCTGGTGTGTGTGAAAGCCAAGAATGCTATGCAGACTCTCTCTGCAAAACTTCTGCAGGTAGAGTTTGAAACCAGATGGTCACAATTCAAGTTACCTCCACATTCCATCAGCCCCTGCTGGAGGGAATAAGAAGCCTTGCTTCCCGCAACTTTTCAGCTACACAACTTTACTGTGAGTATTCAGGAAGTATGTGGCAGTGTGATGATATTTGTCCTGGATATGGCACACTCAACATGTCTACTCCACAGGTGAATGTGTTTCAGTCTGTGCAAAGGGTTAGCAGATTTCTCCCTATCTTTCCCATGCTATGAAGTTTTTATCTCACCTTCACTTCTGCACAGTCAAGGTTAAGGATGAGCAACATCACTGGAATGGAGATGCTATCTTAACCTCTTTGCCCTTCAGTCCTTCTGAAAATTCAGGGCTGGAGGAGGAGGAGAAGGAGAAAAGTGTGATTTGATCCAAAAGTTGATGTAAGACATGTATACAGTTCCTTTAGGCTAATAGATGACAGCTTTTTCAGACTATAAACATTACAATCGAAATGGAGAGAGGCAATAATGAAAAAAAAGGAACATTTTTCTGTCTGTGCTGTAATTTCATAGAATTTTGTCTGAAACACTGGGGTTTGTGTTACTGTGATCAGGGACAACAGTTATACAAAAACTTTTCATCAGTTGCTAGTGGCATCCATAAGAAAACAGTTAAGAACATGTTTTCAGGGCTTTTTTTACATTTTTGTGTTCTTTATTCTGGTGATCAGAGGGGGAAACTAGGTCAGTCTTTCTGCTTGGGCGTATTGGGACTGGTCTTACTCTCATGCACAGTGATAGTCATCATGTCTGGAGTCTGTGAGTAAATGTGTGTTTCTATCTCTAGTAGAAATAGAGAATAGATGCAGTGTGCATCTGAAACACCAGTGGGAGCCTGGGCCAGTGTTTAGGGATGTGGGCAAGACAACAGATCTCTTACCTGGCAGTAGCTGGGAGGGTAGTGCAGAAGGAAGAATCTGTGGCTGCTTTCCCTATTATGTCAGTCCAAGCACGTTGAAGATGCTTCTCCTTGAGGCAGAACCTGGCTCCTGAGAAAGGCAGACACCCTGTCAGGGAAGTCATTGCTCCAAACATTGCTCGAGTCATTTCCTTTTGATTTTTTTTTCCTCAAATCTTTATTTCCTTGCTCTCTGAGAACAAGCAACTTGTGAAGCCTTTAGGACATGGAAGCAGAAGAAAACCCCAGCTCAGAGCAAAACTGTGCTGAAAAACTTAAATCAATGAAGCGAGGCTGCAGCAGACTGAAGGCAACAGACCCAGCCCAGAAACAGACTGTGTTAGAGATAAAAATTACATTGCATGTAAATAGAACTAAACTCTGATTAGATAAAAAGATCATCTGGGATACACCCAGTGGTGGGTTTGAATACTTCCCCACCAGACTGCTGTAGGCCCTGGATATGTTTATCTTTTGCTGGGTAGCTTGTATTTTAAGGCTTACCTGTATGAAAACAAAGACCATGTACATACGGAACACCTTACCAGAAAAGGACTCTGTGAAATAAAAGAAAATATTCATGGTCACTAACCATTTTTGGAACTAGAGTTAACACTAGTTCCAGCAGCAAAACAGTGAATAAAATTGTGACTATATTTACTCAAGGAAATCAAGACTGTAAGAAAAACAGACATGTATAATTCTGTAATACAACTGTTTTTCAAGAGTTCAAGAATGTGGGTCCTCCAATAATCTCAGAATATGAAACAATTCTTCTAATAATTATAATTACAGAGTAAGGATTTAAGGTTACTAAATTTTTATTTTTAAGTGGGCATTGCTTTGCAGGCTACCAAATAGAAATTAAAAAATATGGAGAATCAAATCTTCTACATAGTGGAACCATCCTTAATTCTAAAACTGGGTTATAGAAATTTAGGAACTACAAATATTTTTACAAGTCAATTTGCAAATCCTGTGCAATTAGGTCTTCTCAGAATTATCTCTAAATTTTATCTCAAATTCAAATGAAAATTGCACATTTTTTAAGGAAGAAAGCAATCTGACAAAAGTACCGAATAATTATTTTTCTTCTGTTTGAAGATTGAAATATTTCATCCATAAAAGATATGTGAGGAATGTGGAGTTTTTTCCCTTATCTTTTTCTAGCAAAAAGTCCCTTTAAAAAAGGCATACCTATGGCCCTATTCGTATTTAATATTCTTAGTGTTTTTTTTTAATGTAATCACCCTTTGTTAAAATTACACCTTAGTGAGTATTGGTTTGCAGCCTAGCTCTGTGTAAAATAATCCCTTTCTCCTAAACACCACTTCTTTCACGGTCTAATGCTGATATAAGGGATGAAGAGAGAAACTTAATCTCATAGGTTTAGATGAGAATGAAATGTTAAGTTTTATCTGAGAGAGCGCTGGATCAGGAATAGTTAATCAGTACAGAAAAAAACCCCAAAACAAATAGAACACCAGAACTAAACCAAAAGCAAATAAGGAAACAAACAAAACTCTAACAGACTCTAAATCAGGATACTCCTTTCTCTTCTGGTGAGCTGGGGAGTTCTGGCTGGTTGTTTTAATGTATTTTGCGGATCTCTGTCTTCCTGTGTGGAGAGGATTTATCATGCATTAGTGTACTAGTAAGGGATTTTGTCTTAAATTGCACAGATTCTAATGACCATAATTTTCAATGAATTTCTGAAAATATTTTTGGTGACTTTTGATTTTCCAGATAGAGAAAGACTGCAAGAATTAATCCAATTCAAATACAAACCTAAAAAGTCCTTCACTTAACTTCTGAATTGCGAAGAATGTGAGGTCTGATTCCGAGCTGGTATGGATCAGGAAAAACAACACCAGACCCTTTGTGACAAATTTTACCTGTGTACTCACTGAGTATTCTTGGTGAAATAAGGGAGAAGGATTTACAGATGCAGAATCTGACCCCAAAAAGGAGAAGTAAAGAGGAACTCAAGCAATCCTGATAAGAAAGGTTGTCTTCTTGCATTTCCTAGATATTCTTTAGATGTCACAACAGATTCAATTGTAATGTATGTTCCCATAGTAACTCATTTTTCTTAGTCAGTTTTGTTCCTGCATACATTCATTAACTTTTTGAGCTTAAAAGCAATAATAATGAGATGTATAACTTCATTCAGCCTAACTGAGGGAGAAGGTGAAAAAAAAAAAAAGCTAAAAAAACAAAGGGGGAATGAGGATCACAATAAGGTAGTTTTAAGTGTGGGCACCTTAGACAACAAGGGTTAGGGGTACACATATAAGCATATGTCATAAAGCTTTGTGCACCTCCTCCTAAGCATTTTTGATGTGTAAAATTTCCAAAGGTTATTGTGGGAGCAGGTCAAATCATTGGTTTGGGGAATGGTGGGTTTTCTTACTCTACATTGTGTATGTAATAGTAGTTGATAGAAAGCAGCAAAGCATATGTAGCTTTCTGTTTGGATTTGTAGATCTAGTAAAATTTCTTGTGCATTTTTGCAAATAGTTTCCCATGCACTACCTTTCTACACCTATTTCCTAGTACTTAGCAAGCTAGACAGCCACAGCAGTTGTGCCAGCATCTACCTGAGGGAGAGCTCTACATCTCTGCTTGAAAGTCCTTTCTGCTCCTGGTTTGCAGAAGAAAGAACCAGATGTCCCTTGCGATCCTCTTCTGGTGGAAGCAGAATCGTAAGGGAAAGGGCACTTTTCTGACTGTGACCAGCTGTAGCAGAAGGAATATATGTGCTTGCTTCACATGGTATTATTGTAGTACACAGGACAGCAGATAAAATAGGGTAGAACATATTATATGAGTATGAAGTTTCTCGTTCCTTGAGGGTTTGGCATCTGAGATATGAAAGCTGAGTTTACACAGAGGCCCAGAAAGTTACATCTTGTTTGCTTCATATGCCCTTAGGTGAAGATAGTGAAACAAAGTTAATGAACTAATAGATACATATATGGCAAGGAGAACCCCATTCCCACAGTCACTCCTTGCTGGAAGATAAAATTGTGTATGAAAGTTTAACAAGAACTAGCATGGTCTGCAGCATCTCATGCAAATCACACATTCAGGGAAGTTTTTGCCGTCTGGTAAGCTCCCATCAAGAATAACTTGCTATATCCTAGCAGAAAACCATAACCACAAAACCCCCCAAAAACAAAACAACAAAAAGCCCCCAAAACTCCACACAAACAAAAACCCAAACCAAACCACAAAACAACAACAACAACAACAAACAAGTAAAAAACCTAAACAAACAAACCAACCAAAAACAAAGACAAAAGCAAAAAATCCTTAACTTCCATTTAACTTACCCAAAGATGGGATAAGGAATATCTTCAGTCACTCCTGTCAGTGTTTGTGGAAAAAAAGGATGATGCAAACATTTCATCAGGAAGAGTTGGGCTCAGTGAGGCTTGTGATTCTGTGAAAAGTTTGCAAACTGATGTGGAGGATAGAAAAAGGACTAATTCGCTCATCATTCTGTGGAAAAAGTAATGCAGAGCTTTTGCATCCTTCTCTTGATGTCTGTAGAAAACAGTGTCATTTTCAATGTTTCCAAGAGTGTAATAGCTCTAAAATGAGAGAAAAAGACAAATCCCCTCTGCTCACTAGCCCCCGTGTAACATTGCAAGTCACTGATATAAAGCTATGGGATTTAACAGTGCTGTAAAATTGCTTAAATAACTATTAAAACCACGGGTTTGTTGATTTTTTTTGTTTTCCATTTGCACTCTGAGTTTCTGAAGATTTTTATGTTTCCCTACATGTTGAAAACAAAATATAAAGATGAGGTATGTTTTCTCTCAGAAGTAAGTAGATCTAAAAGCTTTACTTGTTTGCATTTGGGAGTTTAATAACATCCTATGTTTCTTTAAGCATTTGTCCATTCTGTTGAAAGGGAACATGATGTAGTAGCTGTCCCAGAATGTTTTATGGAAGTATGAAAAACAAGTGACTTATAGATACTAATAAATGGTACCCTATGTCCCCAAGCTAGCAAACAATACAAATTTCTTTAAAATTCATGTATAAACTGGAAAATAAATCTACCCTTACCTGATGCAATCTATTAAATTAATCAGGTGCAGAATCCCTCATGCAGATGACTGTTCCCTTCACCCCAGAAGATCTAAAAGTAAGCATATGAGGCATCTTAAATCCCTTATATTTGCTAATGGAACATTGCTCTATGATGTTTTGCTATAATTAAGGCACAGCATTAGCAATCAATTACCCATTGCCCCAAGTGGTATCCCCCATTTGCCTTGGCTTCTTTCTTCTCTCCATTCATAACACATTCCAACACCATGTGAGTCAACTAAGGACCTGACTTTAAACTGCTTCACTTAAACTTCACTTTTCTGCCTTTTTTGACAGATACACAATGTAGCAGGGCTTCCCACACAGTTGCTCACTAATTAGCAAATAGGGCTTGGGAGTAGGGAGATTAAGAAATAGTTAAGGTCACGAGAATTTGCCCCCTTGTCCCAGCTGGCAGATTGGCCTTGTATGACATGCTGGAACAAAATATACCCAACAAAATATGCAGAGCCCCATTTCTGAAAATTGGGCTTTTAAGGACAGAGAAGTTTTGAGTTCCCCTGGGACAGACCAAATTCCCGCTACCTGGCACTCTGTTGTAACTTCAGTTACTTAAGTATGTTAAATATTTGTGGATGGCATTCTAAATCTTTGGGTTCTGTTACAATTCTATGCCTTTATATATGTAATTACATGTATATGTATATATATATCTATAAATGTGTTTACTCAACCATTCTGTGTTTAGCAATGTCATAGAGGAAATTACTGAAACAGAATTCTGTAGTATAAACTAGTATGGAAACACTTATAAATATGTAAATATACATCAGAAGGAAAAAATAAGATATTCACATTTGTATTTAAGGTTTGAGAATAACAGCTGAGAAACTCATATTCTCCCCTAATGTTTCAAGACATCACATTTAGATTTACTGGAGCTTAGGCTTTTCTTCACATTCATTTTCAATCTCTACTAGTAACATACAGGCAAGTGGTGTTGTCACATTGCTCACAGTACTAAAAAATGAGTCATTTTATGTCAGTGGTGTTGTTCTAAACAAGCACCTGTTTCTAGACAAGAAACAAATCAGCTTACCTACACAATCTGGTGCACTGAGCTTCTTAAATTAAACAGAGTTAAGTATGCATGGCCAGGCCTCCAGACTTTTTCAAAAGCTCACATCATCTGCTCAGCTTCCTGTGAGTTGAAAGGCACTTTACAAAAGCACTTCCACCCCTTGGGACTGACATTGAATCAAAAGGCCAAAGAGTAGGCACACAGCTTGAAACATATTAGGCAGGATGCACTACAGAGCAGAAAGTCAAGGCAGAAAAAACCCTGCCTTCAGCTGAGGGAAAAACCTCCTGGACACTCATTCTTTTCTGTACTCTTTATGACACTCACTTTTTACCAGGTAAATCACTACACAACCCCAGGGCCCCTGAGATGGTAGCTTCACTCTGTGGTCAATGGCTTATTACTGTGTCTAGAGGATCAGCCACCTTATCACCACTTTTGTACAGCTGTAACATGACATGTAGGTAGAGGGAAATATGGAATATCTTCTTCCTGCTTAACATACTCAAACATCAAAACTTTTTTAGGACTTTTTTGGGGGGGGGGAAATGTTTCAAATTGCACTTCTAATAGAAACTGAAAGTTATTTCCCTGCCCATGGCAGGGGGGTTGGAATTAGATGGTTTTTATAGTCCCTTCCAGCCCTAACCATGCTATTGGTTCTTTGTCAAGGTAGGTTCTTTAGAGATGAGCTCTAAATAAGAAATGCTCTTTTGAAAGAAAATCTCATTTAAAGGGGTGCTGGAGGGAATCATTGCAAGTGAGTAGATGTTTCTTAAGGCTTTCTTCTGCCATCTTTGTAATAGCTTTGCATGACTGCAGGTTGCTACTGCAGCCAACTTTGAAAAATCACAGAATTGTAAAAGATTGGTTGGGATCACATTCAGTCATCTGATCTGACCTCCCTGCTCAAGCAGGGTCATCCCAGAGCACATTGCACAGGATTGCATCCAGACAGTTCTTGAGTATCTGCAGTTAGGGAGACTCCACAACGTCTCTGGACAATTTGCTCCAGTGTATGGTCCCCCCATAGTAAAGAAGCTCTTCTTCTTTTTCAGGTGGAACTTCCCATGCATCAGTTTCCATGTGTTGTTGCTTGTCCTACTGCTTGGCACCACTGAGAAGAGACTGGATCCATGCTCTTGGCACCCTCCCTTCAGGTATTTGCGTACACTGGTAAGGTCCCTTAGTGGTCTCAGGCTGAACCATGATATTGAGTCCAAGTTGTCTTAAACTGCCCCTAGCATTGACCAGCATTATAGGAATATTTTAAACATGTTTTTTCTGTCAGCTGAAGTAGGACCTTTGTACTTTGCACTTCCCACAACTATCCTCTATGACTAGTCAACACAGGGAAGCAATTTTGTTACGGTCATCCTGGTCACTCACCCAGCCTGATTAACTCACTAGTCATTCTTGTGCCTTAGTTAGCATTCATTAGTGGATAACTGTTTCTTGACCATAGGTGATTATACTGTAATTAGAATCTTTCTGTCAATGAAAGTTTCATATCCTCTAATGAATAGGTAGATATGTACACTGTTATGCTGCTGGCATAAGTATGAGTTTTCCTGTCCTGCCACAAAATAGGCCAATTAGTTTTGCTGTTGTTTTCTCTCTGCATATGTGTCAGTTTAAATAATGAAGTATCCTTCAGGAAATCCTTCATTTTCTTCATAATTTTATTTATTGAGTGCATCTTCAGTATTGTTTGGCTGTAAAACTCAAACATTTATCCTGTTATTGATGCATCTTTTTAATCATATACTCTGACAGTTCCTACCGTGATAATGCCATGGACCCTAACTCTGTAGCATGTGCTACCTTAGTATGTGACCAGTGTTTTGTGTCTCAGTACAACAGGTGAGAAGGTTACCTTATCACCCAGCTTACTGGCTGAATGCAACAGGACTGTATAATCCAGGGATATTTTACATGTAAGACAAATGTGGGCATATGGTAACACAAACCTACTCTATGGCAACAACAGAACTGTAATATATCAGAACTCATGCCTCAGCACTCATTAATTTCATTTTCCCCCACTAAGCTTTACTTGCAAAAGACATGAAGCTCATTGTCAAAGAGGATGAAGGCTATGGTCTAAAGTGGTCTTCTAAGGCCCAGAGCAACCTGGCCAACCATCTTAGTCCATTTTGCTGGGATACAGGTGCTTGAGCACAGTCTAAGGACAGCACTTTTGCCTTTATCTGGACAACAGTAAATAGCACAGCTCAAATGCTGTTCTCAAGAGAATGGAGGTAAATTTAGAGCAGAGGAGAGCTGCTTCTCAGGGAGTTCTTTATAATTTGTCCTTGTGATGGCCAAAAATATGTCATCTGAGATGTGGGCCTGATTAGCCATGCTAGTAGTGTCCTCTCAGGAGAGCATCCAGTCTAACTAGACGAGGAAGCTTGATATGGTGGATAGGGCATTGATCGTGGGCCCTCAGTTCAGAGGCCGTAATTAAATGCTGGGAGAACACAGGGGTTTGTACAGCCAGCCAATAATTTGGTTGGAGGTTTTACACGGGACCAACACTAACTGATTTGCACAAAGATTCTAAACTAATTCTCGAAAAAATTATCTAAGCAGTCCCATGAACATTGCCTTGACTACACAACCACCTCAACAATAAAGAACTAATACTACAAAAAATAAGAGAGCAAACAGCGCTGCAGACTATGTTTTATTCTCACTCCACAAGAAGACTGTGACTAAAGGTGAGTAAATAATTTATAATTAATTTATAAATGTTGGCTGTTTTCCATTACTGAAGTGTAAGTGTTCAAAACATGAAGACAATGTTCTCCAAAGTACTAAAATTATTCACTGAATAGTGTCTGTAAATAATCCTTAGTCCTTAAAATATTCATAAACATTTTGTTGAAAATAAAAAAATTTCAGAAAGCAGAGCAATTTTAACTGGACACCCCTGTCATATGGCATATTCCTTTGTATGGATAAAATTTGTGGAATACTGTGATTTTTTGAAACGCTCTTTCTGTGAGATATTCCATCTCCATATTTGATGAATGTTCTAGTGCATTTGCAATTCTGAAACAACAAATCTTGTTGTAGATAAACTCATTTGCAAGTCAAAATGGTATCCACTGAGACACTGGAAGTCCCACTTGTTTTGAGTGTCACCTCTGAGATGGTTGCTAACTTCCAGTACTTGCTAGCCATGATGGATTTGGAGCTAGCTAGATCTGCTATTGTGGCAGATAGTGAGGATAATCCACTGATTCCCTCTCCACCTTTGTATAAATAAAAGCTTCCTTAGACTTCTAAGAAACCTAAATACCTCTAAGAAGTGCTACTTCATTGATTCCACATAATTTTCCTTGCTTCTTGTTAATGCCCTTTCTCACTCAGCTTCATGCGTTTCTTGCTCTTTATATTGTGCCAATGCTCTTGTGTTTTACAGTGGAGCAGATGACCTCTATGCTTTACAAGCTGCATACTTCATCTTCACTTAGCACACAGCCAAAGGTCTCTGGACCCTAACACCTACCTCACAGAGGGATAATGCCAAAAGCCTTCTGTTGTAGGACTTACTTGAAATGGATAGAACTTCTGAGGCATCTGTCAACTGATCCACAGCAGACATCTACCTTAGGCAAGCTAAACTCTTGATGACAGCAGGAAGACACAATGCCATTTTACACCTGCCCCAGTGTCTGCATCTCTCTGGTTCTCTCGCTGCTCCTGCAACTGAAACGGTGCCTCTACTCAGCCTAGAAATTTTACTGCCCATCAGGAATGCTGTTGCATAATATGCTGTCTTTACACATCAAAATAATTACTTTCTTATTGTTACAGTTATTATCTTTAACACTGTTCATCTTTCCCACGGGATTTTTCATAATATCACAGTAAGACAGTATGAGTAAGCTTAGAAGTGAACAGAGTGGGTCATCTAGACCAACCTCTCTGCTTAAGCAGGGTCAACCTAGAGCACATTGCACAGGATTGGTATCTTCAATTTTGAAAATATTTTTAGTGGTTCTTGAATATTCAGTGAAGGAGACTCCACAACCTCTCTGGTCAATTTATTCCAGTGCTTGATCATCCACACAGTAAAAAAATTCTTCTTCGTGTTCAGGTGGAACTTCTTGTGAATCAGTTTCTGCCCATTGCCTCTTGTCCTATTGTTTGACACCACCAAGAAGAGCCTGGATCCATCCTCTTGACACTCTCTCTTCAGATACTTATATATCAGTTCACTTGTGGTAGTTCTGATTATGTTCAGCCTACCATGAAGGACAGCCAAAACTTCTATGACAGTTGTGTGAATGACTCTGTTAACCCTTCTATCTTTGCCCAATTTGAGAAGCACGAGATTTACACTGAATATCTCAGAATGCCAGGCACTGGCAAAAGTTATATAGCAGCCAAACCTGTCATCGTTATGTTTAACTGGTATAAACTTTTTTTTTTTTTTGTACTGGCTTAAGAGGGAAAAAGTGATTTTTGTAGGAGTTGTGTGATCAGATAGGTAAATGTTCAGAAACATTTATTCTCTATCCTTTCTGTGCAATAGAAAACAAGGGGTAAAAAGATATGGAGGATGTTTTAGTATTCCTAAAATCTTGTGTCTGTCTCCTATTCTTTACCAGCTTTCACATTTGCCTACATTGCTAGAGAGTTTTATAAATTTATTAGACAAAATCACTGATTGTTGTAGCATGAGGATGTCTATGATAGCAAACAATCCATGATGGTCTATCAGTCTTCTGTGCTTCAGGATAAACAGGCACTTTTTAATATATTTGCCCCAGAATTAAATGATCTGGCCAGCTATTAAAGGCTGTGGGTTCCTTTTCTTTAGTGAGACCCAAAGAAAGCTGTAGGAAAGACAGTTGTACTCAAAGGTGGCTGTATTTTTGAAAGAGAAGGCAGACATGCTTGTACAGTAACACCTAGTCAGGCACAATATAAAATTATGATTGCTCTTTGAATTCTCAAGTCCCTGCTTTAGAAGGCAAAATCATTCTGGCTCCTTCCCACATCAGGGAACAGACAATATTTCCATGTGAAACCTTGCCTGTCCCTTTCACAAGAGCACAGAGCTGTGCAGATAAGATTCCCCTACTGACCTAGTTATCTATTTTGAACGACATCTGGCATTGTGCAGCACAAAAAGCAAACAATCAAAGGTGCATGACCCCTCAGGAGAAGAAATAGGAGATCCTCTGGAAAGGTTAGACCAGTCTTGAAGCATCCTTTAGTCTTACAACTCACTTAATCATGTCTATCCCTGCTTTATTATATCCTTGTTTCAAGACTCTTCCTGAGTTTACACTGACTTAGTGAGAATTCCTTTCATAGCCTCACTGGAAGTGCTTCTCAAACTTTGCAGGATTTATAGACCTATTTTACTTTCATTGCTTTTCTTTGCTTATCTATGTTCTTTGCAAATGTTCAAGCATTTGACTGGAAGCTTAACTAATTTAACACTTAGGAACAATGCTCCATTTCTGCACAGAGGCTTGTATCAAAGCTTGGCATCCTCAGTGAAAAGTCTGCTTTTGGCTGAGGTTCTTAATAATGGAACTTAGTCTTTTCCAGTGTGGTGTTGTGGTTGCCAGGGTATCGTGTAAACTGATCACTTGGGTCACACAAGAGACTAAGCTAATGAATAACAATGTAATCATCTTACTCTGCATCTATGACAAGTCACTGACCCTTCAAAGAAATAGAGAAGTATTTTAGTAGAGGATGTGGAAATTTGTGTGGTTCATCTGTTTGAGAATTTTGAGCAGCAATAGCCCTGTAAAATTATATTTCTTTAAATTTCTTTTTTTTTTTTTTTGCAACAGAATTAACATTCCTTTGAATGCATTGTTTTGCCACAGCATTAAAAATTAAATTATTTCACCAAACATCTTTTGCACTTTCTGAATGTTTTGCTTAAAAAATAAATGGGAATAGATCATTTTATCTCAACTTTTCATTCATTTTTGTGGAGAAAGAAAGTCTAACAAACAAAGGGCAGTTAAAAAAAAAGTAGCAGGTCTTTCCCATCAAAACAAAGAATACTTGAAGAACACTTTATAAATTAAAATTATCTATGAAAAGCTTAGAGAATTGCAAATCATCTTTGAAATACTCATTTTCCCTATAAAACTTAATTGTCCTTTTTGTATCCTTTTTTTGCAGTCAATGAAGACACATCAATATCTTTCTTCTTTCTTTAAAACTAAATAAAGGAAAATCATATTTCCAGCAGTTATCTGACTAAGAAATAGATTTTTCAAAAAGTCTTACTGTCTTACAGTTTTTAATATGTACCTGTCACCAGAGAAATAGTTTGCAATTTATATGGAGCTGCAGACACAAATAGAAATGGTTACTTTTTAATAATTTATATATATATATATAAATATATATATATATATATATACACACACACACATATATTCTGTATATTTCAGGTACAGCCTCTTGGGAGTTTTTTTTGTGTCCACCACAGAATCCTTAAATGCATGTTTGCAACTAGCCCAGTCGTACCTCCTAGGGATGTAAGCAACAAGAGAAGCTTTGGTGACTGCCTTAAGAGGTAAATTGTGTCTCCCTCCTGTGCAGATCAGTAAAACTGCAGTGAAGTGAATTTCTCTATAATGTAAAGAAATAGCTTGCCATTTCTTCTTTTCTTTAAGAAGTAGAGGTACAATGCTAGTTCTATTTCTTACAGTCTGTAAACACTAAAAAATGGCTCACTGTAGAAGAACTTGAAACTAAATTCTTCTTCTAGCAATTTTCTTTGTAAAGACAGAGTTGATAAGGACTCTCAACAAACTAGACAAACCTGTCTTTTCAAAGACAACTATCTCCCTATTCCAATTTTCAGGCCAAAAATTTCCTACAGATGAATTTTTATGAGGGTAACACGACTATTTATGAGGTATCATAGTATTTATGAGAGTCTCATGAAATGGGCATTTGCTTTATTGTGGTCCTTGCTGAAGGTGTAGGAAAGAAATAAAGGAACTGGGAAAAGCCTCCCTCCTATACAGGCATGGATTTGCCCTGTAAGGGATTTAAATGCTACCATGAGTGTGGCATAACTACAGGTTCAGGAGAATGTTCCCAGGCTTATGTGGTAATGTGCATATATCTGGGTGACACTCACTATGAAAAAGATGCTGAGGACTGGAGCGTGTTCAAAGAGCAACAAAGTAGGTGAAGGGTCTGGAACACAAGTCATATGAGAAGCAGCTGAAAGAACTGAGGTTGATTAGCCTAGAGGAAAGGAGCCTTAGGGGAGACTTTATCAGTCTCTACAACTATCTGAAAGGAGGATGTGGAGAGTGGATGACATTGTCTTTTCTCAGGTAACAAGTGATGGGATGAGAGGAAATGGTCTCAAGCTGCAGCAAGGGAGATTTAGATTGGATATTATGAAAAAAAATCCTCACAAAAAGGGGTTCTTGAGAATTGAAATAGCCTGTCCAGGGAAATGGTTGAGTCACCACACCTGGAGGTGTTTAAAAGACATGTAGATGTGGCACTTAGGGACATGGTGGTTTAGTGGTGGACTTGTGTTGTGGTTTAAGCCCAGCTGCAAACTAAGCACCACACAGCCGCTCACTCTCTGTGCCCATGCCCTGGTGGAATGAGAGGGGGAGAAAAATAAAGTAAAACACAGTAATAATTGTAAATGATGATAAAAATAATAATAAATAGAGTAAACAAGTGATACACAATACATTTGCTCACCACCTGCTGACCAGCACCAGACCCCAATTTCCCAAACCTCAATGGGCACACCTTCTGGGAAACTTCTCCTGGTTTATATACTGGGCATGACATTCTATGGTGTGGAATATCCCTTTGGTCAGGTTGGGTCACCTGCCCTGGACATGCTCCCTCACAGCTCCTTTTGCATGCCTCCTCACTGGCAGAGCATGAGATAAGAAAAAGTCCTCAACTAGGATTAAATGCAATTTAGCAAAGAAGGAAAACAGCAGTGTAATATCAACACCATTCTCACTCTGAATCCAAACTACAGTGCTGCAACAGCTACTGAGAAGAAATTAATTTTACCCTAGCTGAAACCAGGATAACATGGTAGTGCTGGGTTAAGAGCTGGACTCAATGACCTTAGAGGTCTTTTTCAACCTTAATGATTCTGTGATTCTATGACTCTGCTATCCCTATTTGTGTGCTTTCATGGGTAGAAACTGCATTCAGTTCACAATAGCCCTGCCAAAAGCCAACATGTCCCAAGTTCTGGCCCCATCCTAGCACAGCAAGGGATGCAAAACTAATCCACTATATCTTGCTGTCTGGTTTCCTGGGATTGTTCTATTTGTCAGTGTTAATTACAAAGATGGCAATGCTAAAATCATTATGAGACGAGAGGCAGATGGCATATTCATTTATTAAAAATGAACTGACTCCTTTCTGTAGCTCTTTGTGCCTTCATTAGGATTTACATTTTAAATGATACAAGATCTAATAAGCCAGCATGGCACCTCATTATCAAGTGTGTATCTTCAAGTCTCTATCTGAAGGAACTGTTGAGGATTTTTTTCTACTTCATATCCCTTGGTTTAGGAACCTGTTGGCTTGCTTTATCTCAGCTTACTTCAAAGTTTCCAGTTAGGGTCCGTGTAAACTTGGCAACTGGGCAAAATGCAAACTGAAAACTTTTAGCTGATTCCAAATAGTATGCAGGGAGAAATATGTGGATTTACAAAGCCCTGGCTTACTCAATGGAAGTGTTTAATTAGCCATTAACCAAATATCTCCTTCTGATGCCTAGGGCCAGAAAGAAGGGAAGGCAAATAAAGCTTTGTAGGCTTAAAGCTTATTCTGGAAAACAGTGGAAACACATTTAATTCTGCTCTTAGACAGATGCAAAAACATTAGTTATGACTCAGACATGAGATGCTGAGAGCAATAGGGGAGGGTAGGACTATACATGCTCTCTGTAAAGATCAGGTGCAGGGCAATAATTAAGGCATAATCAGAGTATCTTCCTGCTGCTTTCCAACCACCATTCAGCTAATAATGACTTTATAGATTAAATAGCAAGTTGCAGCTAAGTTAGGCAAGTGCAACATAAAAGCAATACTGATGTTTAAAGAAATTAGGTAAACAGTCAACGAAGCATAGCATCTCATTCATATTAATCTCCAGCAGAGACCTGGTTGTTCCAGTCACTGATTCCATCGTTTGCTTGCCTAAGTATTTTACTTCCCTCTGTTCATTCTTCATTACATTCTTCCCTTCAGTATTCATCTCCTTCCTTTCAGGTGTTCCCAAGGTTAAACACCCAGCCCTCACACCCTGACACTCCTAGTAGTTTCTGATGAAAAGGGGTTAAAGAACCAAATAAAACAGGAGCTAGAAAGCTGCTAGAGAATATTGATATACACATACACACACACACATACACATTTATATAAAAAATAATCTGCAATTAGCCATTAACCTCCATTATCACTATGTGGCAGAGCTACATCAATAAGTAGAGGTTGGCAGCATAGCAAAACTCTTCTGTGTTTAAAGACTGTTTGACACCTATGCCTGCTGCAGAGCCCCACAGTAGCCTGGTCTGCACTGCCAGGAAAATGTCTGGAAAATCAAGAATGGTCAGCACTGGGCAGACATAGGTCGACAAAAAAAGAGTACTGCCCCCACCACTATCCAAGTTGTCCTTGCACTGGCTATGTAGGATAATGAAGAGCTGCTCAGATTGCAGGGCAAGTCTGCATTGGAAATCTCATATGCACGAGTCCCTTGCTAAATGCTCCCCTAATCTAACAGCATGAAAATAGCAGCTACCACGACTGGGTTGATGATTGATATGTTTCTCACTTCTTTTGTCAATGTCTTTTCTTAGTGTCTTGAGTAATATAAATTTGGGCAGGATGTCTTCTGCCTGTCAGACAGACTGAGAGAAACAACGCAAGCCTTTTAAAAGGCTCTCAATCCTTTGAGCAACTAATAGATACCAAACTATGGCTGTGGCGGGTCAGTTCTGGTGCAGCACCTGTTAAGAAGCACATCACCATCAGTCAGTCTGTGCTGCCAACAAGGCTCAGTACTTACAACTCCATGCTCTGACAGAGCAGTGGAAACATGAGAAATATTATCTGGTCATAGCTGTGAACCCCTTTCCTTCACTGGTTTAGATACTTGGTTTAGTTCTTCAAACTCTTGGCTATATGAGGATTTAAATACAGTCAGATGATTAGGAAGATTGGTTATGCAGATGTTATTGAAAAGTGATTGGTTTGAGAAGAATCAGGAATTGTAAGAAAACAGTCACTCTTTTTGTCATCATCATTTTCAATATCAAACTTCTTTATGTGAATTTTACCAGTCAGGATTTTTTTTTTTTTTTTCCCAAGAGGAAAGAAGTTACACATAAGCAGAAGAAAGAATGGCATTAAATTAGCCAAGATAAATATTAATTATGTGAAAATGCAAAGCAGGGAGAGAAATCAATTGTGAGGAAAAAACACAAGAAAGGAACCTCTTAGCCTCCTCAGATGCTTTGTAGGACAAAGCCTTCAATCAGAAATGTGCTGATACTAAATTATCCCTGGATCTGATCTAGCTCTAATAATTGAAAACTCCCACTGCTGGAACAGAACCAGCTTGCTGAATGAACACTAATTTCTGAGACTGGATATTAAGTAGACAAAGCTGTTGCATGTATCTAATCAGATTTGTATTTTTATTCCATGACACACTACATCCTACGCTGTGCTGTGATTTAAAATTATCACAGCCTGCCTTGTGACATGCGTCAATGAGAGGTACATTTTCTTTAGCACTGGAGCATTCTCTTCTGTCTTCACAGCTGTGACTACAAGTTCTGAAAGCAGATTTTCAGAAAGATGTATCAGAAAAGGTGTCCAGATGAAGCCATTTGTTTGGTTATTTAATACCTTATTAACACCTCTAGCCTCTAGATTTAGTAATTCTGTGTCTGTCAAATAGCTCAGCATGATTTTGCAAGTAAGGCTTGCCTGTGAAGAGGAACATTCTTTACTCTTTCTCTCCTCCTGTTATTTCTGTGTATGTTTCCCTGCATCCCTGAAAAAAAGAGTTTGCATTCTGGTAATTGTAGTTCCAAACCCTCTGACCTGTTTCTTATCTTTTTTCCCCTAAAAGGAGAAATATACTCAATTTGAAAGACAAACTACGAGTTTTGCTTGTGAAAAAATATATAGGAAAAGGGAGCCGAAATAAGGACTACAGATCAAATTAAAATATTGCTCAGTTTAAAATACATTTAAAATTCTTTAAATATTTTACATACAGCGACTCTAATAAAATATTTAAACATTGTTAAATAATTATTGTTGCAGAGGGATTTGGTGTTTATTTTTTTTCTCACCACAAAATTATTTCCAACTTCTATAATCTTATTGTTTACTCCTTTTCAGGGATTACCAACAGTTCTTGTTGCCCATCATGGCCGTTGAAAATTGTCCAGCATTACCACTTGGAGCTGAATTTGTCCTTTGTGTCCTGTTTCAGGACAATATATATGACACATATCAATACAGATCAGCTTTAAGGTGAAAACTTAACTATGTAGCTATGTGCACATCTGGCATTGGGTTGACTTGTTGGCTTACAATTTGAGGAGTGTAGGTCAATCAAACATGTGAATCTACACTGGAGCACAGTTAGGAAAACATGTCATCAAGAATTATTGCAGCTGAGCAGAAGTTTAGTGCTCTATCTCTATAGTAAACTCCTCCATCAGGAAAACTTCTTCAGTGCTGTCTTACTGATTAGGTGGTTCTTTGAGTTATACACTTGCTGCTAATCTTGCTAATATGAGTGGTTAAAAATGGGACTTTATCTCACAGGGTGGCAAGAAGGTTTCATGTGAATCCCTTGATAATAAAGTTATTTTCTTGTAAGAAATTTTATACAATACCTTGATTGACCAAAAAGAAAGAACTTCTCACTCCATGAACAAAAATGTTCCTCTCTGCACATCACACTGGGGGAAAATCCATCCAGGGTCTGCCTGATGCTGCACAAAAATAGAGTTGAAAGCATCTGAAAGGATGTAATTTTTTCTTGCTATATATACTAGTCTGTCTGTCTGTCTGTCTGTCTGTCTGTCT
>JAWWEV010000134.1:16307971-16321687 GCA_035583235.1 Hafferia zeledoni
TGTCTGTCTGTCTGTCTGTCTGTCTGTCTGTCTGTCTATCTATCTATCTATCTATCTATCTATCTATCTATCTATCTTATTACAACAACTATTCTATTACGACCAGGCCTTTCTGACTGAGATCCAGCAAGAATAATCATCATCATAGAACTATCACAGAGAGGGCTTTGTGTTGGAAGAGACCTTAAAGATCATGTAGTTCGTATACCTGTGGCCGTGGGCCGGGACACTTGACTGGATTTCTAAAAGCCCCATCTGACAAGGCCTTGCACACAGCCAAGAATGGGGCTTCCACAACTACTCTTTTCCAATGTCTCATCACTCTCATAGTGAAGAATTTCTTTCTTATGTCTAATCTAAACCTACTTTCTGTTTAAAGCTGTTACCCTTCATCCTATTGCTACAGTCCCTGATAAAGAACTCCTCTTTCTTGTAGACTCCTTTCAGGTACTGAAAGGCTGCTATAAGGCTCTGTGGAGCCTCTTCTTCTCCAGGCTAAACGTCCCAACTCTCAGTTTGTCCCCACCAGGGAGATGCTTCAACCCACTGATCATTGTCATGGCCATCCTCTGGACCTGCCCTAACAGGTCTGTATCTTTCCTGTGCTGGGAACCCCAGAGCTGTTCACAGTACTCCATCTGGGCTCTCAGAAGAGCAGAGTCAAAGCAGAGAATCACCTCTCTCAACTTGATGGTCACAGGAAAAATTGGCTTTCAGGGCTGTGGCTGCACATTGACAGCTCATGCTAGTTATGTGGTTTTTTTAATCCACCAGTACTCCTATGCCTTTTTCCACAGGGATGCTCTCAATCCCCCTCCACCAAATCTGTTTGGGGTCGCATTGTTTGTCTCTCTCTCACTCTTACTTCCATCACCGAAGAACAATGCTCTTCAGAGAAGTTCTGTTGAGAGCATAACAAATAATCCTTCTGCTCTCAGCAGAGCCAAAATAAAATTTAATTATAAAATATACTTTAAAAGTTAAGTGTTATTTGCTACTAAATATTTATTCCAATTTTGATAAGCACAGCTTTCCTTATATGCTCAAAGGAACGATTTATGACTATAAAGACAGCTTTCTGAACTGCTATTTTTTCACCTGCTCTGCAAAAGAAGGTAGTCTAAAATAAATAAAGGCCATAAATATTATACAAGTCACTAGCTTTTCTGCTTAAAAAGCATGACCCTGTGTATGGGAAAAGGAAAGTGCGGGAAAGAGATGACTATAAGCATCTTAGTGGCACATGGCTGTTGCAAAGAAGACTCTGCCTGTAGTGTGTGTCTAGTGTGGTTGACGGGTACAAGAAATTCTGTCCATCTGATATCCTCCCAGTCCACACATGGAGGCCTCTCTTGGACTGATTAGCACTAAATCAAGGTACCAAATGCAAAATATATTTCCAATATCACCTGCCATCTGCACCTGGAGAACTATGGTTTAAACAGAGATTAAGTCTGGTCTTAATAACACACTTAAGATTATCCCCAGGATGTCATGTAATTGTGCCTGAATGTCAGTTGCTCACACAACTGGAAACCTTTCCCATTGAAGAGTGATGCACAAAGAAGGTAGCACACAAAAGGCAGATAAGCATACTTCTAGTGCTTGACGTTGTAGAGAGAAACACAGCAATGACAGTTATGAACCTGTGCCTAAAATCTAGATGCAAATTATGCCTTTGTTGTAGTCTGGAGTGCAATGACAATTGCGTTAATGAGGGTCAGCACTTGTGAAGTTATATAATGACCCATATGCCTTGCCCTATATCAGCTGTAGGGTCTTAGGAAATAAAAGCCTCAGACACCTTAGCTCTGGGTTGCTGAGTACCCCAGGAAGGGCTCAGCTTGTGGTAAAGGCCACAGAGCTGTTTATATTGGGATACTGACATTTGAATTGAACTGAAATGGAGGAACAGCAGCAGGGTATCACTCAGAATTGAGTTGTTACATTTCATCATTTTCGCTTTTCTGCTCAATAGACCAAATCTGCTCCATTTGTGTTTCTGCTAAAGCCTCATTGCTGGATGAAATGTAGATAATTACCTCTGCTATGAAAGTAACTTGGCCATTTCATTCCATACCTTGGGGGACATGTTGAGGAAAAGGATAGTGCTGCATAACGAGCTTCTCCTGTGGAGCCAAGGGAGAAGTATTCAGAGCTTGAGATGGTACTGGATGGCTCAGGATGAGAACAGATGCATGCCTCCAGGGCTTGCCAAGCTGGAAACCATCCTCCTCCTTTATCATGGTTCAATCTCCCACATATGTAACATGCCAAGGCTGCTCAGTTTTATGTTTGCCAATTGGGAGAGGTGAGGCTGCAATTCTCTTTCAGTCTGTGAAGCCTGATAAAAGGTGGTTTACTTTGACTGACAGGATGCTAATAGCATAATATCCCAGGGCAACTACCATTACAATTTTGTCCATCAAACATACAGTTGCTCTTGTAATTCTGAGTGTCCTTTTTACTGCTCTATTAAGTGCAGAATTTCATGTCATCAGACAGGAGGAATGTTTGATAACCCTTGCTACTGTAGAGCTAGCCAAAACAAGGGGCTAGTGAAATGGGTCCATTCAGGCTGCAAGTTTTGAGAGATGTTCAGATTCTAATGTTATGTTGTGCCTTCAGAGGTGCATGGCCACTGCTGTAGCTTTACCCTGACCTCCGCTGAACTACCACACCTCCTCCAAGAAATTCAGAGAACAAGTGGAGGGTGGAAATTTGCATAATATTAACTTATATGATCTTATTCTGGTTAATTTAAGCTGAACTTGCTGGGGTTTGCTAGGTAAGAGCTTATTCCATGGCACCATATGGAAGGTAGCCATGATATGGAGAGACATGGCAGCACCAGTTGAGCTGCAGCAGCCAATGTAGCAGAGTTACTGTCACACTCCTGGGCCTCCCTGTAATATGGGGGTGGTACCATCTGTGAGACAGAGCTTGCACTGGGAATGTTGGGTGACATTCCTTGTGAATGTGCAGCTAAGCAGGAGACTAAATGGCTTGCTCCCTAGAAAGCTCCACATGCTCCACAAGCTGTAGCTCCCAGACAGCCCTTTCTGACTCTCTCATTCCAGAAATTTCCATGTTCTCAGAGTTTGCAAAGACAACCCTGTTGCAAGGTATCCCTGTCAACAAACTTCTGTTCTTCATCACAAAAATGTCTCAATGGAGTCACAAGTGTTGATTCCTTCAGCTAAAATGAGCAATTCTCAAAACACAAAGCCACCGCAAGAAAAAATTGTCTTCATTGAATGTCTGTAAAGATTTTAAGAGAAAATATTTTGGTGATTTTCTCTCTGGTAAGCAGGAATTTGAGCAAGTTAAGTTTAATAAATTTTTTTAAAACTCATACTCCTTCTCACTTTGACTTTTGTCAAGATAAGGTTCTTCATTTTGCATGCAGCATTCATTGTCAGCATTCATTTTTCTTCTTAAAAATTCGAGCCATTATTGCCCATCTATTTCTAGATACTATTTCTCTAACATGACCTTTGATGTCATGAAACCTAGTTAAGGGAAAATAAGGGTACGAATCTCTGCCCCATAGCAATAAAATTGAACTCAAATACCATTTTTTAAATGTTCATTTTCATGTTTTCAACAAACTGTACTGTTCATATCTCAGGATCTGTTAATCTGGAAGACCAGAAGAATATATGGTCAAATATTTCAACAAAAAGTGGTTCTTGCCAGGTTAAGATTTTAAATGAAGTACCAATATAGCTAATTGGGAATTATTTTTCATATATTCAGAAAAAAAAACAAGATTTAGAGAAAAAAGCAAACCTTAGTGTCTCTTTCTATGGCATTAATTGGCTTATCTGAAGAGCAGAGGCCTCAGGACAATAACCAATCCTCTTAATGGTAGTAGTCCAGTATTTAGTACAACAGGATCCCATGCATTACTACAGTACAAATGCGTGAATCGATTTATAACCTATATAATTTTTATCATTATTTATATTATTGCATGTATAGTATAAATCTATCTCAAGTGTAAAAAATAATAAAATTCCCCCATGGAAATCAGTAAAAGCTACAAATTATTACTTCCGTATTATTTAGAAAATTTCAGACCTTACTCAAAAGAGAAAGCTTGATCGCTACCCATGAGATGAATGCCCAGAGTTCCAAAATCCTTTTTTACTTTGAAACTTTTTTCTACACCATGATAATACCTTTGTCTTTAAATACCTAGGAGGCCAAATTTGAGGAAAAGACTGGTAGTCCTTCAGAATGCCATAGGATGATATGAATTAAATTATGAACTGAAACATTTCTCGTCTGTCAGGGCACACCCTTATATTTCTTTGTTCTTCTACTGTAACAGATGAAGTATAGTTGGGGTTTTTTTTGTAGTTTCAGAAAATTGTTTCAAGTGACAAAGGAGAAATGAGATCAAACAGGGATTGCAGCATATCCATTGTAAAATTATCAGTATGAAAATAGCAGAGATCAGTATATGGCGTTATCATTTGCAACCAGGCCAGACATGGTAATCTCGGTATCAAGTAGTTGACAGTCATGGTTTGGTTTCAAACCAAGAAAGCTCTTTCCATCATCCACTATTACTATTCATGTTTCTGCCCATGATAATAAGCTTGAACTAGATGATCTTTAAGGTCCCTTCCAACTCTAACCCTTCTATGATTGTATAAGATTGGATAGCTCAGTGGATTCTTTAGTGGTGGGGTAAGCATTGTCCTGCAGGTGTTTACCACATCTTTAAACACTCCTGCAATGCTTGCTTTGAGACAAGGAGGCAATGAAGTCCCACTTTTGTATCCTTGTCCCCTTCCCCGCATCTGGTCAGAAGATTAAATTCAAGTGACCTGCATCTAAAACCTGACCTTGTTTACAGACAGTGGAGACACGGAGCCTTTGACTGCTTATTCCCTAGCCTCTTCAAGTCCAATTAAACTGAAGAAGGTCACCTCAGCAAAGTTTGCCTCACTGGACAAGGAAGCCAAACTAGATATATCTGTAAGTGTTTTCCTGTGTGCCTCTGTTGTCCCTTGGCCTGCTTAAGGCTTGCTTGAGCAACAGGTGACAAAGCACCCCAACAGATCTATGGAAACTAAACTGGTTGCATATTGGGATGCTCATTTGTTGCTTATCAGGTATGTTCTATAATTTTTCCTTTGCAAGAAGAATTTCACAGCAAAGAGCTGAATACTGTAATAACTGTCATAATTCATGAAAATCATTTGCTTTGAAAATAACAAAAATGTTATCATAATTGTCAAAATGATGGTTCAGTAATCTAGGAATGCTTGTTATCTTGCCGGCTGTAAGTTGTGGATCTGGTCCAAAGCCCAGGAGTCTCAATGAGAGGCTTTTCATTGGCCTCAGCAAGTCTTGGATCAGGCTTTCCATTAAGATTAAGGAAAACAGCCATTGCTGTAGTGCTGAAAAGGTAGGCATAAAAAATGTGCAAGTGCTAAGATTAGTGGTTCCTGTATGTAACATGTGAAGCATAATAGCATCCAAAATGGTCCATCAACACAAGGCTAAGTTATTATTCCAGCTATTCGTTACCCAGTTTCACTGACCTATCTACCATTCATTGGATGTGCATTCTGCTTTCTCCCAGCATTTTAAAGTTCATTAAATAGAATATTAAACTAATCATGATAAATTATAAGCCAGATTTCATTACATTCTAGTTAATTACAAAATCACATCTACCTAGTCTTATAAAAAGCAAATTATTTTAAGTGCAATGTGTCTTCACTGAATAGCCATATAAGGAAAAAGCTGAAGAGGAAAGGTAGGAGATAATTCACTGAAACAGTACAAAAGGAGTTGACCCTTCTTGCTGTGCCATATAATAAAAATGCCCTTCCCCCCAAATATCTGGTGAATGTATCATTCAAAAGTCTGAAATGACCAATTAGTTTTTTACTGGGATTTCATTTTAATCCAAGCACTTCTGCACTTCTGTTCTACTGATTTATGACTGAACTGCTATTTATTTAATGTAAAGGCATTCTATTAGAAAATGATTGTGTCCTACTTGTAAGGCAACAGATGACAAATCTCACCAAAACCTTTTTTTGCAATTACTCAGTAACACTTATTAGTGAAATTAAAATTCATGAGGAAAGATTTTGGTAACTGCTGAAGCAGCGGCTCACATTTCCAAATGGTTTGCACAAAAGTGACATTCTACACCCCAATACGATGCATTGGCAAGTGATTGTGTACGTTTGCTTATTTAATTAATAGAGGGTTGCACATCATTCAGCAATAATGCCTGTGAGCTCAGCTCCACTGAAAGTCATATGTGCCTCGAGTAGGGATTATGGAGGATTTAGTCTCTGCTGTCAAAACCTGCATTCTTCAAAACCATATCCGCTGCCATCTCCCACATCAAAATCCACAGTTTTCAACAAAGGGAGCAAGGGAACTCTCCTGGCATCGCTGGTGGAGGAAGTAAAACGGTGGTAGACACTGCTACATTTTAAAACACAGTAGAGGATGGACCCCAATAAAAAATGAAACTAAACACCAACTCAGTGTTGGAACATGCACACTGCTGGGAAGAACACTCTGCTAGACAAATTTCTGTGCTTTGATGAAGTCCAGCTGCCTAGCCACTCCCTCCCAGGACAGTTGTTTCCTTAGCCTCTTACAAAAACAGCTTTTTGCCAGTATTTTTACAAACGATCACTGGAGCAAGCTGCCCATTGACACACACTCCTAGTGATTGGAATAGACTTATAAGCAACTCAGAAGAAAGAAGAAAATATAATAAATTCATTTGTAGTGGGAACAATACATATGTTATGAGATGATGAAGAAAAACTTGAATGCGTGTGCAACTTCCATCATACCTGTATCAACAGCATGTACTTCCACACCTATTTCTGCCTAATAGGTATATTCTTTTCTTTGTTCTTTTCTTGGCTCCCCTACTTCACTCACATTTACTGCAGAGTTTGCTTTTAGTGAGTTTTATGTGCTGGGATTTTCAAAGTGCCTTGAGGCTATTGACTTTCAATAGGATTTGGGTAGCTAATTGCCTTTTCCTTTGTACTTTACAAATTCCAGACATAGTTCTTCTGTGAGTTCATTTTAGTCTTTTATGACTGAATTTCCTGAAATGTTATATCCCTTTTAAAAGGATTTTTAAAAAAGGCAAAAAAAAGCGCCCTTGTCTCTTTTTAATGTAAACCAAAGGAAACAGTTGTCCTTGTTCCTTTAAAGGTCCAAAGCTCATGGTCTCTCATCTATTTAAGTTAAACAGTACAGACATCAAATGCATTCATTCAAGTCTTGTTGAGATCTTGATTACAGCCTGGCAGTTGATCTGGGTGATACAGGTTTTGTCTGTAGACCTTTCTTAGTGTGTGCCATGTAGTGGTGGTTTAGAGCCTGTTAGAGGGACGATAATGCTGAGAACGTAACAAATAGTCTTTGGGCTGCCCTTTCAGCCTATGAACCTCTGACTAGAAACTTTTATTTAATTCTTTCACACTTAACCTGCATAATATATTATTGTCTGTCAGATTTGACATGCAGCTTTGACCTCTAGTTGTCCAGAGTATCTCATCTTCTGTTTCTCTGCTGTGGTTAACTATGTGGTTAAAGTTAAAAGTTGCTTACTGCTGATCCCAGAAAGCAAAAAGCAAGAGATGGTCAGTAAAACAATATTCACCTAACACACTAAATAGCTCCATTAAAAATAAAGGAAAAACAAATAGATATTTTGAAACGACAGCAGAAGTCTTCCAAAGGCATTCAGAAAACCAGAACGAGAGAGAGCACATGAAAGAAGTAGACTGCAGTGTAAGCTTTTGTGAACTGCTACCTCAGCAGGAGTGAATCGGTCAGATGCACAACTGAGAGAACTACACGTAGCAAAGAAAATGGGAGAAACCAGAGCTGGTAGGCAATGGATAAAATGCAGAGGAGGGGGTGTAGAGAAGCATTAGTCACTGGTTACAGTTTGTCCTTTTTTCTACTTCTCTTTTTTTTACTGAGCACATGGCTTGTGCTCTGGCTTCAGGCAATTTAGTGCCCTGCTCAGCAAGGGATGGGAATAACTCTACAGACCAGGTGTGCTGCAAGCTGTTTGGAAAGTAATTTACACACAAGGAGACTTCACTGAAAATGGAAAAGAAGTAGGAATAGAAAAGGAAATAAAAAATTCTGTGGCAGTCTTTTTTGTCCAATGCATTAGTGCTGTGTGACTATCAAAAGGAACATTAAGGCAAAGGCACCTCTGTTAGAGACTAAGAACTATTTCAACTTCTCCAAAAAGGTGCTAAATGGAGTTTGCTGTTTATTATGGTCACAGTAACTTTTGAAGGACAACATTTGCCTAATGAAAGAAGATATAGAGCCTCCAGGATAATTTTGTGTAACCCTATCTTGTGTCAGTTATAAGTTTCCCATAGTTGTACCTTCAAAATTATCTCCAGACACAAGAATCTGCAGAGAAGCTGGTGCACCTGAACCTGTGCCCAGACAAAGGTGTTACCTATCCTATAACCTCTAAAGGATAGGTGTGAGCTCTTTCTAGACAAGCAAATATTGATGCCACTACAGCTCCATTTCACTTCCAGGATTCCCTGAGAAATATGCCTCAACATTAATTGGAATAAAAAAATGATTGCTGTTACTCAGGTTCTCTAGGCACAAAATATGACTCTTGCTGACTGAGGTATCAAATTAACTGTCTCATCTAGAAAAGAAAACAGGAAAAGCCCCTCCAACAACTACTCCCTCAACGTATCAGTTAAAAGTCCGTTTATCATCTACCATCATGTCCAACTGGCTTGGAAAGAAACATAATTGTATAATCACAGAATGACTTGGGTTGGAAGGGACCTTAAACCTCAACTGGGTCCAACTTCCCCTCCACAGGCAGGGATGCCACCCACTATATCAAGTAGATTAAAGACTCATCCAACCTGGCCATGTGCACTTGCAGGGATGGGACAACCACAACTTCTCTGACAAACCTATTTCAGTGCGTCACTACCCTCTGAAAAAGAAAAAAATTTTTTTGCTAACATCTAATCTAAACCTGCCTTCTGCCAGTTCAAAGTCATTACCCCTTGTCCTACCACCACTATCAGCCCATGTAAAAAGTCACTCTCCCTCCTTTTTTATAAACCCCCTTTCAGTACTGGAAGGTCAGTGAGGTCTCCCCAAAGCCTTTTCGTCATGCTGAACAACCAACTCTCTCAGCCTGCCTTCATTAGAGAGATGCTCCAGCCCTCTGATCATCTTCATGGCCCTTCTCTGGACCGTTCTAACAGGTCCATGTCTTTCTTGTATAGAGGGTTCCAAACTTTGACACCTTGCCCCAAGTGGGGTTTCACAAAGGCAAAATGGAGGCAGAGAATCACCTCTCTTGACCTGCCAGCTACATTTTTTTTGATGCAGCCTAGGATACTATTGGCCTTCTGGCTCATGTCGAGTTTTTCATCCACTAGAACTCCTAAGTCCTTCTCTGCAGGGCTGCTCTCCATGAGTTTTTCTCTCAGTCTATACTCAAGTCTGGGATTGTCCTGGCCTGGGTACTGGACCTTGAACTTGAACTTGTTGAACCTCTATTATGTTCTTGTGGGCCCACTTCTTAAGTCTGTCCATTAAGCCCCATAGACTTGTGGCTATTCAGTTTCATCAAGGTGTCTCAAACCTGCTCTTCACTTACAGTGGGAGGCACTTCTCTCCCCCAACCATATCCTGGAGGTTTAGGGATTTGGGATGTGTGGGAAGCCAGTGAAGACTTAGGCAAACAATTGATTGAGCACCTCAGCTGTCTACATATCTGTAATCACCAGTTCTACCTTCTCATTTGCCAAGGGTGGTGGGTGGTACAATCTCCTTAGCACAATGTGGAACATGAATAACTGCTAGGCTAACCCCATTCTCAAATCAGGGTCTGTTTAATACAAAAGAAAGGATCTGTAATTTCTGCTGAGCAAACTGCAGAGGAATTGATGGTAAAAAGATAAAAATCAGATACATGATGTATTGCAGATTTCACCTTGATATCATTCAAGTTGGGAAGAAATGGCATAAGATAAGAGAAACAACAGCAAAATAGTTTTCTACAAGTGAATATCCCCAGGTTATAAAGTTCACCTTGTTCAACTTGGCACAATTTAATTACATTAGTAAGGAATATCTGGTAAGTCATTGTATAATTAGGAAAATTTGAGTAGTTAAGTCAGCAATTACCAGCACAATTGCATTCATAAGTTGCAACTTAATTGTTTTATTGAGTGCCATTGCTCTGTATTAGCAAAACTATCACATTTCAGGTAATTGTAATGTACCAGCATGACAGGAAGTTAATACATATAAGCATATTCCTTGTTTTTCTGCAATATTGTAATGAGCTATGAGACTAGAAATAGCTGATCAGCAATTTCTTGAGTTGTGCTCCTGTATTACCATTCCATACAATGCCACTAAAAGTAATTCAGTTTGCTAAGGATAAGCCCAAGCAAGCCAGAAAAAGAAACTTCCATCCTTCATCTCCATCTCATTTGTTTCAGCAGCTCAGAGCATCTCTTCCTGGAGTTTCATATGTCTCCTCATCACCATGACAGCTTCAGGCAGAAAAAATACCCCCACTAGCTGCCTCACTTGGTCCGATGACTCCAAGTCAGTCCATATCTATATGCTGGACTACACCACTGCAGAACAAATCTTGTTTTAGAAGCTGACAGGTCATGAAAGCCAAGGTCTTGAGACAGCCCATCATCAGCTCTGGAGTTAGTGAAGACTCCTTCCTTGGACAGCTGTGCCAGAGGTGCTGGAGGATAGGAGTCTTAGCAAACTCATCTGTGCAAAACCACATTCTGTTGTTTCCCAGTCATTTAAAAGGTACTGTCTGGCCTCTTGGATGAAAAGCTATGTTTTTGTAGGACTCCTAATATAAAGAAGAGGGCAAACTATTATCCCTTGTGAGGAAATGATGGGATTTATCTCAGGCTAGGTTTCTGAGGAAGGTATTTGTGCTCTCATAAAATAGAGGAAATTTTTCTCAAAGTCCCTGAGCAAGTTCTGGCACATGAGAACAGCAGAGGATATCAGAACATTTTTGTGCTTTGAAAGTGTCAAGGCTGGCAGGAGGGACACTTGAACTTACAGTCACTGTTACAGACAACTCAATAACATTTCTCATCTGAGGACACCAAACCTTAAGATGCATTCAAAGGCAAGAAATTGTTTCTGCAGAATAAAAAAACTGAGCTTCAGAGGCATAACTTATTTGAGGACAGTTAAAGGTTGAGGGCAGGGCCAAGTCCAAGCCTTCAGTCACAAGTCACGGTCCTATGATTTTTTTTACAACATTGTTCCATCAAAATAAAATAAGTAGTGATTTTCTCTCAGTTCAAAAATGTTTCATGGGAACAATTCCTTCCCCTTGCCAACAGAACTATTCAGATGTAAACCTACTGTGATCAAAAGTCAAACCATCTTAATAATGTGAATTGCTTTAGGTCAGTTGTTTCTATCTTTCTTTCTGCTTTACCTCTTGACAGAAGTCTGCTTGACCTCTTCCAAACTCTGATTTCAAATAGAAATTGTAGCAGTGCCCCATAGAGGCCATTTTGATTTGAAGATTGCAGGAGACAGATAATAAAGTTTATAAAATTGGCAGACTGCAAATAGCCACTTGGTGTTATTTAATGTTTCTTCTGTTCAAAAGGGTCACAAGGATCATCTTCCAGTTCTTTTATGTGGAAAATCAAGTGCTAAGGAAAAGAACATTTTTGTCAAATTCACTTCACTGCTGAAGTACTGAAAAATGCAGAAAATTCTTATCATTAATATCACTAATAACTACAACATACTTTGCTGAACCATGACTAAAAAAATTGATTAATAAATACTCCTAATAAGAATTGAAATTTAAAGAAAACTCTAATGCCTTTCCCTCCACGAAAAGATAAGCAATAAGAAGGTATTATCTGGCAACTAATCACCATACAGCTGCTTCTTCATTCCCCACCACATGGGATACGAGAAAGGATCAAAAAGGCAAAAATCGAGATCATTTGTGGATTGAGATAAAGATAGTTTAATAGCTTTGTATGCAAACAACATATAACAAATTCCTTGAGTATTTTGTAAATGCTCAGCCATCCCTACAAGATCAGGGCTCCATAACAAGTTACAGATGCTTGAGAAGACCAATTCTTCCCTGAGCTTTATATGCTGAGCATGGTGTCATATGGTATGTAACATGCCTTTAGTCAGCTGGGGGCAGCTGTCCCAGCTGTGTCCTCTCCCAGCTTCTCAAGCACCCCTTGACTACTCACTGATAGGGCATTGTGAGAAACAGAAACGACCTTGACTCTTTGCAAGAACTCCATAGCAATAACAAAACATCTCTGCCTTACCAATACTGTTTTCAGCACAAATCCCAAACTTCACCCCACACAAACTACTACCAAGAAATTTAACTCTTTAATCTAAAGGCAGCATTTCTAATTACAAAAAAAAAAAAAAAAAAAAAAGAAGAAGAAAAGTTCAACTCCATATCCACCCTTTCATTTGGGGGCTTTAGTTTTTTTAAATATTTTCCACCATCTAATGGGTTTCTTCAGGGCTACATAGGAAAAGTTACAATACACATATATGCCTTGTGCATTTCTGACCCTACCAAAAATTTCTGATCTTTATATGCCTGCTACTTATCCCAAATCACACATTGTTTTTATGTCAAAAAGCATTTTCATTAAAAATCTGGAACCTCTATTATAGACATGCCACCTTTTGTCTGCAGGCTGAAATTAAAGGTATTAAAAGTGGCTGAAAAATATGACTGGAGATTTTACAAGCAATCAGAGGTTGGTAGGAGGTGTAAATTAGAAAGATTATGACACAGATCACTGTAAATTCTTGTACTAACTAATTATGAGCATACAAGGTACAATCTTTTTTCTGTGCTTCTTTCTGCAGAACAGTATCAGTGACCTGGCAAAAATTTATGCTTCAGGGAAAGGTGGATTGGAAAGATAATTGGAGAGCGAAAAAACCATTAATAGCTTACAAAATCGTCTGCTGTTAGGATACTGATACAAATTAGGTCCAAGATCAGGTGTCACTGAAAGATATTGTCAGGCTAGTAACATTCATGGACATTGTAATCTGCAGTTTGGTTCCTAGAGGTCATTAATTAACATGTCTGGTTTGGAAACCTGAAGAAATAGGATGAAAAGTGGAACTGTAAATCAGTTAGGGGCTGCCTGGCTACTCCAAACAGGTTCAAACCATGCAGATACTAAAGAAATACTTTGAGAGTGACTTATATAGTACTTCAAGTCTACCAACAGACCATTTGACATTCATCATTGCCACTTTCAGATGAGAATTGGATATTTGTATTTGTTTGATGAAGTATTATGCAACTTTGAGAGCCAAAAAAATCACTGTCGTGTGAAGACCGTGATTTGTTAGGCAACAGCATCTAAAATGGACTCTCTTCTGCAAGGGCATTTATAGTCCCATTTTTCATTGCTGCCAGTACACATCTCTCAGACTTCATCCAAGGATGAAGCTTTGGTTGTAATTTTCATCTAGCTGGGTTTATACACAGCGTCAGACACCTAATGTTCTTTGTGTAGCAAATGGAGTGTTCTGAATTGAAAACTGCTAATTTTCTGTAGGGGTGAGTGTAAGTGCATCCCTTAAGGAAAGCTGTTTGGAGTTCTACCTTAAAGAGAACAGAGCTACCTG
>JAWWEV010000134.1:16325199-16355480 GCA_035583235.1 Hafferia zeledoni
ACAGAGAAACAAGGGAATGAAGAGAAGGTAAACAGAAGAGGAAGTTATGTGAGCGTTATTTTTGAATTTACAATCCATCAGAGTTGACTGAATTATCACTTATTTACAACGGGATACCAGGGAAGATATTTTCTATTACTTTTTGTAAAAGCTGAATGCACCTGCAAAAGGAATGAAAGGGCACCAGCATGGGAAAATACCTAGGCAAAATCATTATCCAGTCCCAAAGCCTTTTTTTTTTTTTTTTTTTTGGCAGAGTTTGGAATTTTCTGGTTTCCTTTGGAGGAGGGCAGAGGACTTTTTTTTCTTCCTATGAAGGAATAGGAAGCCATGGGAGTATTTTTTAAAGTAGGAGTATAAACGGTATATAATCACAACTATTTCATAAATAATCTTGGTCTTTTTCAGACAAAAAAGTAGAGACACATTAATTATCTTGCATTACAAACACACAAAACAAATCCAAGGCAAATTCGCAAGTATGTGTTCAGTGGGGCTCTAAATTAGGGCTTTGTCCATCCAGGTGCTTCCATCTTTCAAACAACACAATACAGCTCTGACACTTCAAGCAGTAATGTGCACAGGGAAATTAAATTACCCATTGATAAATGTGGATTCAGTAACTCATTTGACAAAGCAGTATCAGAATTGTCAACTGGGAAATAAAATATGTGTTACTTGTGTCCTCTCTCTAGCAAGTCAGCATTGGCTCATGAAGTACCACTGGCAAATGTAGCTGCTGGTTCTCACCCTCTGTTTCAGGCCATTGGCCACAGAAATGTAGAGAAGTTTGCCGCAAGTGAGGGTAAGCTTCCCTGGGAAAAGTGTAGACTCAGGGGAAATCAATGTCCATTCAGCCAAGATGGGATACATTGAGGGGCAGTGATCAAGAACATTCTCAGCACAGAGGCAAACTGCATGATTTCAGCGGGGTATTTGGAGTAGCAATTCGTGAAGCACATGGGCTTGACTCCCAAAAGAGCATGAAAGTAATAAAAAGAGTCATAAGGGGTTGAAAATTTTATTGCAGTCTAAGCTGAGAGACTCTTCCTGCATAAATTAGAAGAAAGGTCAGGCTTTCTTTACTAAACTCTTGCAATGTGTACAAATCAACTAGACAGCACTTATCTCTGTTTAATTTCTATTTTGATATTAAAAGTAAGACTGCTGAAAAACCCCCAAACAAATAAACAAACAAAAAGAAATACCACAAACAGAAAAACCACCCCAAAACAAAACAAAAAGCGGGGGGGAGGGGGGGGAACAAAAAAGAGAAAAAGAAAAGAACCTCACAAACCCACCAAACTTCCAATAGGAAAATTAAGAAAATTTGAGAAAGACTTATCAGGAGACATTTCACCATGGAAAACTAATTTAATGAATTAACTTTACACACATGCTTTAGATGAAAGCACATATATATTCCATATTCATCAGATAACTTGAATCTGTACCACACAGTGATTTAGTAGAATCAAGGCACACCTGCAAGATTAAACATAGGTTTAAATATTTTGCTGAATCAGGGCACAGTTTAGGTATCAAGGAAATGTCATTCTGCTCTCAATTAGTAAATTTGATAGTGATACGCAGTTATCATCTGTGGGAGTACCACAGTGTTACTCTGACATGCAGAGAACTAATGAATACTTCATGAGCCTCTCAGTTATTATTTAATCACAGCTACTTTATGAGTTGATGGGATTTGTGTTGATATGAAGGGAAAATAGCACAGCACTTTCTGAAACATAATAGTGAAAACAAAGCTAAAACTAAACAAAATATTAAAAATATAAGAAGTGCAAAAGAGAAATATAAAGTAACGGCTGAAAACTAAATAGACCTTTGAAAGATTTTATCAGAAAAACCTTTGTAAAAGCATAAACAAAGTGCTCATTTCTACGGTATGACACTACAGTTCATACTTATGTAGAGGATCAACTTTTTCCACAAATGTCCCATGAAAACTGCTGATTAATCTGAGTGTCAGGACTAAAATTATGTGCAAGAAGAATGCATAAGGAAAACATTTAAAAACTTGATCTAAACTGCCATTATCTTTTTTTTCTAAACTTTTTTTTCACCAAGAACATGAGCAGCAGAATGGAAACTAAAGGTAGTCTAAAATTAAATCTTTTCTTTACCTACTAAACTCCTTCCACCAAAGTTAACAGCCCAATCAAGATTATTAACTCTAAGGTTAACAAATTTAATAATTCAGTTATTTAAATTAATTGGATCTGAGATTTCTTCTTCTAAACTATTGTTATTATGATCAATTTTATGTAGAACTAGTCAATACTTCAGATTTCATAACATCCATGTGGCAAGTCCCAATTCACTGTGCTCATATTGCATTATTTATACTGTTGTAATAAGGCCTGATCTAAAGCCCTTTGAAGTAAATGAAAAGACTCCCACTGACTTCAAAGGACTTTCCATTAGGCTCTGAGTATTTTCTTTGCAAGGTTTTTGTACTTGATAATATCTGATATGGTAAAATTTGTGCCCCCTCTCTCCCCCTCACTCCCATCCTGAGTGTTATTTTTTATATTTATAGGTTATTTGATTAACTGGATTTTTTTATATATATACAAAGACAATTTTTAATAAAGCATAATATTTTAAAACAAAAGTTTTAAAAAATATCATTTCAAGAGTGTCAAGTTCAAATATTTTGGAAATAAAAAATTCATTTTGTAAAGGCTGAGACATTTTAGTTATTCAATAAAATACTTACTCAAGATTTCAGCCTCTTTTTTTTCTGTAGGTGTTACTCGGATTTGTACATAGATTTATCTTCCCCAAAATATAGTTCTATTAATGAGTTTTTAATGGGTGCCAAAAAAAAATGCTTAGCCATAGAAATCGAACTGCTGATAATTTCAGTGGAAATCAAACTCTTGTAATTCACAGAAATCCTTGCCTCTATTAGCCTTACTGTCTGTGACAAAGATTTTTAAACAGGTTCCTTTGGACCTGCTCAGACTCCTGTGTATCTTGACTGAGTTTTATAATTTTTGTATTTCATAATGAGTCTACCTTTGTTTGAGACCTGGGGGATGTATAGCTCCCTGTCTTTTCCTTCCCTTCCTCTAGATGTAACTACACCATTCACATACAGCATATGCTGAAGTATTTAGCAGGTTGTAGCATGGGCTGGTAATCTTCCACCTTATCTCTTTTTTGTCTTATGTGTAGTTAGATATGGATGTTAGCAAAATTTAAGAATATTTTACTTCCCTTTTTTGTGCAGTTAGATCCTCCAAAACAATTTGGAGGAGGTTGTTTACCTTGCAGTACACATGCGATCTTCATAACATTTTCATTATTTTTCATTAATTATGGGACATCATTTTTCATGAGCACTTTTTAGGCCAGCAGCTTCTGGGGGATGTATTTTATCTCTTAGATAAAAAATCTTGAGCAAATGCAGACCAGTTCTTTTAAGATCAGCAATAGATAATTATGTGATGTATAATGAAACTATAGGGTTTGTTTTCTTTTACTTCCACTAGATAAATGCCTGAATGCCTTGATGTTTAGATTAGTGTGCTACAATTTAAAGGGTATGATCCAAAGTGTACTGAAATCAATAGAAATCTTTCAATTGATAAAAATGGGCTTTTGGTCTGAATTTAACACATCCAACAAATTAATTTCACTTACTGTCAATCCGATGTTATAAATTAATTTCTCTAATGTGGAAATTGTGAGCTAAAAATTTCAGTTTCTAGTTGTTAAAAGATTTATGAATAATTTATAATGAAATCATGAGTACAAGGCATTTCTAACAGAAAGATCCATAGGAATGCAAGACACGAAAGAGACACTTCCTAGACCTAGAAAAACACTTTGGATGTGTGCTCCTCTTTCTAATGTAGTTTTCTTTGGTAGTAGGCACTGTCATGCAGATCAAACGGCACAATGACCTCAGTTTACCTTCTCTCCCACAGTAAAGACAATGTCAGATAAAAGGCACCTTTTACAACACGTGCAAAATAATGCTGAGTCCAGTCAATCCTTAAATAGAGCAAAGCAAAGGAGTGGAAAATGTGGTTAATCAAGGACTCAACAACCCTACATGCTGCAGTTCCATCCTGGAATTAACTGATGTCATCCTTTCTCATGTGCTTAGAACCTCACAAGTGTGCTGGTTTTCAGCCAACATGGTGACCCCTCAACTTGATCACTGACAAGAAGTAAACCTCATTTCCAAACTGTTCCTGTAGCACCAGCTAAAGCTGACAGTCTGCTGGAAACTGTCTCTGATAAACAGACATTCCATTCTGGTCGCCTGGCTGGACTGACACTAACCAATTCAACTACTTTGGATCTGAATATGGCAAAAGTTTCAGTTCTTTCACGTATTGATATTACTTTCTCTCCTATAGATCTGGAGGGATGTTACCACAAGCAGCCAACCCGGAATTCTGTTTAAGACTGTGGATGTTGATATTTGTTGCTGCTGAGTACCAGGACAGTGTACACTGATTCATGGAGGAGAGAAATGTCATTCACAAAAAGCTTCCTCCAGCTGTATATGCTATTTATCACCTTCAGTCGATATTACTCAAAAAGAGAGGGCAAGCTCAGGGCATGGTCACCATGTTCACCCTTTTAACAATTTGTAATTTACCAAACTCAAGATATTTGTTCCTGCTTTCCAATGGCCTTGCGATGAAACAGGCAACTAAAATCATTCATTTCATGTTATACATTCCAGGACCTCCATCAACCGTCATGTAGTCACAATAGACCATTGAAAGTAACTTGTGTACAAAGTGTTGGAAATTTCACCAGAATAAATATATTCATCTACCATACCTGGATGGCCCCAAAAATCTAATAAATACAGAAATATATATATAGGAAAGGAAGACAGAATTAAGATACCTCTAATAGCTGCATTTATAAAAAACAGTGCCCAAAACCTTTTGCAGAATCAAAGGATAACTGAAGTGGGATGGGACCTCTGGAGGCCATGAAGTCAACCTTCCCTACACAAATCAAGGTCAGCTAAAGTAGTTTGCTCAAGGCTCCATTCATTACCTTTTTTAAGATCTGCAAAGATGGAGTCATCACCATCTACAAAGCTTATCCCTGTGTTCAATTAGCCAATAGTTTTTTTCTTTACACAGAATTTTGTGTATTTCAATTTGTGCCCATTGTCTCCTGTCCTGTAACTGGATGCCTCTAAGAAGTCTTGCTCCACCTGCCTTAGTTTTCCCTATCACGTATTTATACACATTAGTTTGATTTTCTTGAAGAATAAATCTTGATAGCTATATCTATGTGGCCAATTTGTCCCACTCTCTCTTTTGTACTGCAGCTCTATCCTCAGACGACATGACCTGAAGGTCTAATGAGCAAGACTACATCTTCCATTTAAGGATTCTACTCTTCCTTTTACAGCTTTGAGGATCATGTTGCGCAGTTCATTCCATCTTCATGTTCTTTGGTTTCCTTTTCTGCAATTTGAGGATGACCTCCTTTGGTATCTTTGGCTGAAAAGTGCTGAGGAACGGTATAGTATTTGCCCCATGTCTATCTTTTCTGAACAACATCTAGCGTGTTTACCAAAGACCAGCTGTCATGGAAGTTCTGGGAAAGAAAAGAATGTCAAAACATCAAGACCTTGAGAGGAGGCCTCAGAGGTGAGGAGATTAATCATCTTCCAGACTGCATGAAAAATTGGACAAAGAAATCCACAAACATAAGGCTGAACCATGAAGAACTCCCTGGTATCTCTGGAACCATCCCTCCCAACAGATGTGTATCTACTCTCAACTTAAAAACCATCAATGTCTCTTCCCTCCTACGTCCTGTAACTTATTGCTTGTGTCAATGTTCCTGGAACAGAAGTTTTTCTAATATTAAAGTGAAATTTCTGTTACTGTGATTACAACCTGCAAATCCTTGTCCCATCCCTCATAAGCAAAGCACCGTCTATCCTCTCACTCTCTTACATATTTTGAAGACAATTATCATTACTCCTTTTTCAACAGAATTTAGACTTTATCATCTCAGTTCTTCTCCTAGGATGTTTTGGAATATTGCCTGTCATCCTCTATCACATCCAGTCCATTTTTTGAAGAGCAAGGCACAAAACTGCAACAGCATTAAAAATGGGACTTTGCTCCTACCAAGAAGAATGGAAGTTTTACTCAGAATGCTTTCCACATGGCAACCCTTTCTGGAAGTATCAAATGTGTCCTGCTAATGGGAGAACAAAGATGGATAGCCTTAAAACTAGATGACTAATGACCTGTTGCTCTGGCTTATAAAGGAGCTATGATAACAGCACTCATATTTTCACACATCTACATGATGAGGAGGATGGCAGTTTTCTGAAAATGCATGGGAATTTGAGTAGAAGCTCCTTCTAAAGCATCATTAATCACTTCTTTTTAAGATGAGTAATCTCTCATCCATCAGAATGTTATAATGAGACACATCTCAGTCAGTGTAGAAATACAGGTTACCCATCACAGACATCTTCATCCTTCCTGAAGTAAGAAATACATTAATTATAAGCCCAGTGCATCACTCCCTAGGTAGGGCAAGCAGATCAGCAGCAGAGTGCTCAGCAACTCAAAATATGTCACAGAGAATTTAAGACTCCAAGTACTTGCAAAAATTCATTATGGGTACCAGTGGTTAAAATAGATCAGAACAGGAGTGAGCACTGAATTGTTTGATTGGTCATTTTCAAAGCTTTTGATGCCAAGCTGCAATGAAACTTCATGCCCTTCTTCTGAAGGGCCCTTCTTGTAGAAGGGCAAGAAGTTTTGTTGCAGCTTGGCATCATCAACAAGAAGATGAGACCTCATCCATAAAAGCAACCTTGTCTGTGAGTGGATACATGCATACATGGAGAATTTAGTGAGTTTTTGTGCTGATGCAGTTTTATTTGGTAATGGTTTCACTTCATCATCCACCAGGCACTAGATTTGAGCTGAGAGATAAACCAGAGCAGAGTTTAAGAAGCAGAAGTGAGCTGGACCTGGCTTTGTCAACTTGTAACACACCAAAAAGCGATATCTAGTCCTTGTACTTGATCACTTCCTTGAAAACAGAGAACTCTACAAATACAGGCTTTTTAGTACTTTTTAAATGATTATTCTTTATCCTCAGAGCTCTCTAACTTGATGGTGTTTTCTAGCCCAGTTTCGAATAGATGGAGGAACAGGAGATTTAACACAAGTGATCCTCTCATTTGGCATGAAAGAGACCTTGACTCAAACTGTAAACCACATCTGCACATCTCATTAGTCTCTGCCTTTGAGGTGTACATAGCACAGAAATTACTTATTATCTCCAGCACCCCCATAGCTTCTTTAATGAGAAGACTGCAGCCGAGAGAAACAGGTACAATGTCATGAGTGCAAATGGCTTTATCCAAAGTCCAATACAGGCTATACTGATTTTGTATAAACACTGTGCAGGGAGCCTTTGAAATTTTTCTCAAGAGTATCTGTTTTTTTCAGTCCTAGGTATCTGTAAGCACCAGCCTTTCAGTGTAACAAAATACATAAAAATAAACAAATTCCCTTGGTAACTCCTAATATGCTACATTTGGCATTATCATTGCAAGCCTTTTAAAAAGGTTTAAGTCTATGGTGTGCAATTTGAGGAGTATTATGACCAGCACTGTAAGTTTGATGACAGATGTAACATGAGACATAATACTTGTTTCACACATACATAGTAAGCCTGGCTCATGGGATCCACACTACCCATGAACAATTGAACACAGACCCTCTGTCTGCAGAGGTGCCTTCCTCCTCCCTGTGTCAGAGCCAAAATCCAATAATTTGCTCTCTGTCCTATGTATAATACATCCCTAACCCTGTTCAAAGTATTGTTTTGAACAAAAAAAAAATAAAGAAGATATTAGTTTTCTGTAAAGACTCACTATTAAAACTTACCCAGTTAGCTAATACAGTATTACAGAACTGCAGTGATGTTATAATTGATTATCTGACATCAAAACCATAACCCTCCTCCAAGACCAAATACTGAACAAGCACTTCTTACTTAGTACTGTTTAGATGAGTCTACTGTGTCCCATTGGAAATAACTTCGTCTTTCTCATCTCAACCCACAACCTTGGCTCTTCATGTCCTTTTCAATGCCGTCATGATTGTGTCTTCATATCACCATGCACTGCAGTTTTTACAATATAACCTTGTAAGACACACAGAAAACATGTCTCTTGGGAATAGGATAGGGAAGGGATGTTCTGCATTTGCATGTAATGAGCAGTAAAAGATCCTGCAGAGAGAGTCAGAATGAAGCACAGCTTGTCCAAGCAAAATAGTTTTTCCCTTTTGCGCTGGCTGTGATGATGAGAGGTTGATTCCATTATCTCATGGGAGAATATCACTTTGAGATCATTTGAGGAACTTGAAGTCTGTGTGATCCTGGGTGCCATGGTCCTGATGGCATTGGATTATGGAGTTACCAAAACACTCTCCCTTATAGTTTAAAAGTCATAGCAGTCAAGCAAAGTCCTTGGTGACTGGAGAAATGGGAAACCTCACACTTATTTTAAAAACTATCGATCAGTCAGCACCACTTCTGTGGTTAGTAATATCATGGAAGAGATCCTCCTGGAATATATGTTGAAGCATATGGAAAACAGAAAAATTATTAGAACTGGCCAACAGGACCTCACAAACGGTAAATCATGCCTGACACTGCAGTGAATGTATCAGTGGGCAAGGAAAGAGCTATAGATGTCATATACCTGAACTTCTGTAAGGCCTTTGAAATGGTATTACACGACTACCTTACCTCTAAATTGAAGAGATTTGCCTCAATGGACAGACTGTTAGATGTATAAGGACTTTGCTGACTAGTTGTCTCCAAAGACAATTGTTCAATGCACAAGTAGGAATCAGTAATGAGTAGTGCTCCTCAAGAGTCTACTGGGGCCAGTGCTACTTGGTACGTTCATCAACAACACAGATAATGAGATTGAAGGCATTCCCAGCAAGTTTGTGAATGACAACAAGCTGTGTGGCAGTTGATTCAATAGAGGGAAGGGCCGTTCAGAGGGACCTTAACAGGCCCACGTGAATCTACTAAGTTCAACAAGACCAAGTGCAAGGTCAGGTTGTATGGGTTTATGAGCAAGCTGGTCTAGTGGAATGTGTCCCTGTCCATGGCAGGCAGAATGGAACTAGACGATCTTTGAATATCTCTTCCATCCCAAAACATTCTATGATTCTATATGCACAGGTTTGTTCTGGTCCAAGTTTTGATTTACCTCCTTTGGGAAAACTCCTACCTTCTGCTTCACCCACATGTATTCTAAAGCACAGGATTTTTAATGAGAAGAATGATACGGACACATCTGTGTTTGCACTAACCACTCCTCCACAGTTGAGATGGGGACAGTATTTAAATTACTTTTCTGCACCAATAATTTGAATTCATGTAGCAGAAAATTAATTTGTCTCTTCTCTGCTGAAAAGAACTCAATGTGGATTCCTGTATCCCAGATGGACTAGTAACAGAGGAGAAAGGAGCAACAGCATACCTAGATGAAGAAATAGGATACAGAGCTGTTCCAAAAGACAATAATATTTTTATCAGATCCTGATGGCAAATATTTCCCTGTTGTATTAAGCACAATGCAAGCAAAACTTGGAAGACAAAAAAAATGGCAAAAAAATAGTGAGTAGAAATATGTTATAATTAACCTATTTAGGCAACACAGGATAGAGCAGTGCCATTAAACAGCAGAAGTGATGTAGCTTTGATGTAGCTTTTCTTCTGATTCCAGCAAGAATATCTCCTTTCCTCTCACTTTTCATATTCTTATATAAATATCTGCTGCTGATAAGCAGCACCCAGGATGAAAATGAGATTGCTGGGCCAGAGAGATCTGCTGCGAGCCACTCTCATATGTTAGTAAGAGAGCATGTTTATACCTAGATGCAGATACATGACGACATGAATATTCTACTTTCAGAGATGGGCACAAGTTCAATTTTCTTTGAATCATGGACTACCATAACAGACACTTTCTCAATAATCTTTCTGCTCCCTTCCCCGTACCAGTCTCAGTCTAAATTCTGTTAAAAAAAAAAAAAAAAAAAAAAAAAATCATATCTATACTGGCAAAATTTGCACCTGAACCTAAGTATTGAATTGCATTTTTGAAGCAGAACCTGTACCTGTAGATGTCTGTCTTGTGATTAGAGTCAGAACATAAACTTAAAGGAACACCGCTAGGCATTTCTTATTCAAAATCTGGGTAAAAAGCTACAGGTGCTGATGCCAGTGGCACGTAATTTGCTCCTGCAGTGATATTGCCTGATTAACCATCTGCTACAGCATCAAGAATTTTGTTACCTTCAGTTTAACCATGTCACGTTTTCAGTTGATCTGCATTTTGACTTATGAAAGAATATTGTGCCAAAAACACTAGTGGTTCATAAAGCTGGTAAAGCCAATGAAGATTGTAGCAGGAAATAAAAAATGCAAGTGAAAATATTTTCCTTTTGTTTACTCTCTGAATATAACAAAAATACATTTAAAGGGGAACGCTTCCTAAATCATCTTCTTATATATATCATTATTTGGAGAGGGAAGCTTAAAGCGCAGTCACTGAGGTTTATGTAAAAATTAAGCAAGTTCAGGTACTGAGTAAGGAATTCATTTACTTCTGAATATATTCAAAAAGGAGCCCAGAATTCAAACCAGCACAAGTAAAGTCCTTGTGGCAGGGAGGTATAGCACAGCCACGAGGGACCTAAATGGATCAAGAAAAACTGTCCTGTCCAAAGGAACAGAAATATTAATGCCCACAGCAGAGTGAAGAACCATTTTATTTGGTAGTTTCAGCCATTCATGCAGCCCTTGCTTGCCTGTAAATTTTCGTATATTATCGAACAGATTTGTTTCAAACCATCGGCTTAAGAACAGCAGCTAATGGAAAATAGAAACGGCCTTGGGACAATTAATGGAAGGCATGTGCCATTGGATGACAAAGGACTGAGAAGCCAGATGGCTGGTGTCAGCTCTGACTTACAGCTACAGAAACTTGCCTGACTTTCCCTGCAGAGAGGAGATTAACTATGGTGAAACTAGATTGTCAACTCTTCTCTCATAGCCTGTATGTGGCAGAGGGGAGAAAGAAGACATGTGCAGTTCTCTTTAGATTTAAGGCCTTCTGTGTACTTTCAGAGCTTAGCAGAGAGATATAGGCTTATCTTCACAAGGTGGATAAGCAGCATACTGAGCAGACCATACAGTTTCCAGAATAAAAGAAAGCATCATCACAATCTGGTCATATTTACCCCATACTCTCCTTAGGATAAAGGGCATTGAGGAGCGGTACAGAATTCAGCTGCCCTCTTTCTGTACTAGCTGACAATTCAGACTTAATATTGGGTCAGATCCTTATGTGGACACCAGTTGAACCTTCTTGTTAGAATTTGGGTTGCATTTACCTGCAGGAAAAGATCCATTGACATTTTCTGCTCATTTGGTAGAGCAAATCCAGAACTATAACAAAGAAACCCATCACAGAAAATACTATTTTTTCTTCAAGTTAGAACTTTCACTTTGCTTTTGTTTTTTTTTTTTGGGGGGGGGGTTGTTTTTTGTTTTTTGTTTTTTTAATATCTGATTCTCAGGTGTCCTTCCTTGGCTTGAAACCAAGGAAAATAGATTCATGATAGACATAGCTCAGACAACAGAATTTGTGTCTCAGCCTGAGTATTGAGGTACTACAAATACAACTATTGCTGCTACACACTCAGGGAGACCCTGATTGCCCATGTGTTTCCATACGAACATTTGTTTTGCCACTTCTTCTGTCTGAATATCAAATACTGTTTATCATTTTGCAGTGTCCATTTCTGAAAGGCAAAATGCAGCCTACAGATGAAAGAAATCTTTTTCTCATATATATAATTAAATTAAGAATTAACTAAAAGAACTTCAGTTACCTGGCAAGTACAATCTAAGCTAATAATATCACAGAATATATTGAGATACAAGTTAAGATTCCTATGAAAGGAGCATGAATTTTGCACATTAGTGTTCATGGGATTTTAAATGATATCAGAATCAACCTGTCAAAATTTTAGTCTTTGGCAGAGTTTTCAGTTTAATTTCACACAACCGTTTGTAGAATGAAAAATATGTTCTTGAAATAGGCCATGGAAAGAGATATAAGGGACAAAAGAAAAACAAATAAGGGTTTATAATTACTGGTTGCTACAGGAGTAAAATTAACATTTCTTCTGTCATGCCTGCAAGGGAAGGGAACACAGGATAAAGTTAAAGGTAGCTTGATGTAACCTTTGCAATTTTTTATTCATGATAATCTCTCAGGACTGAATATTCCCTTCTTTTCCTGCTTCCCAAGCAAATTTAGTGGCTTTGGATGCTCCCATATTAAGGCTTCACTCCAGAATTGTCCCTCAACATATTTCATCAGGTTTTGGTTTATAGGAGCTTCTTTGGAAAGTCCTAAAAAGTTGATCATTTTGTCATTTTCTATGTTACCATCAAGGTGTCAGTTGCTTGCCTCCATTTTAGCCACCAGCACCACACATAAACATACAGGCACAACTCAGACACACTCCTTTCTTTGATACCCTTTTAAAGGTGAGAAATCTGCCATAGCTTAAATTTGTTCCTTAAGCAATACAGAAAATGTGACTGATTTGAAAATAATTATAGCATCATAACATCATTTACGGTGGAAAACACCTTTAAGATCATGAAGTCCAACCTAACACTGCCAAGTTAATCACTAAACCATGTCCCTGATATCCACACTTACATGTCTTTTAAATATCTCCAGATCCAGGGATGACAATCCAACCACTTTGCTGTGCAGCATGTTCCAATCCTTGATAAACTTTTTGATGGAGGGTTTTTTCCTGATATCCAATCTAAATCTCCTGTGGTGCAACTTGAGGCCATTTCCCCTTGTCCTATTGCTCATTACTTGGGAGAAGAGACCACCTCCAGCCTCACTACAACCTTCATTCAGATAGTCATAGAGAGTGATAAGGTGTCCCTTGAACCCCCTTTCTTCCAGGCTAAACAGTCACAGTTCCTTTACCTGTTCTTATAAGCTCATAAGACTGTTCTGTAGATCCTTCACCGAGTTTGTTGCCCTTCCAAGGATGTTTTTTTCTATTTTTTAAACTTGACATTGAGATGCTGAAACTCAGTCAAAGTTACATTACAAGAGTGGAAAGGTATGGATGACGCACAAGGGAAGGAAGAGAGCTGACTTTGGTGGTACATGTTAAAGATTTCAGAACAGACAAGATCAAACAACATTATTTGATATGGTCAGTGGTATCTAAACCAGTAGTACTTGAAAATTCCCTTTGACACAAGGAACTCAATGTGCTGAAAAAGCTTTGTTCCAGGAAAGAAAAGAAAACCCATTAACTGTGTGTGCACAGGTTTGTGCATGTGCACACATATTTGAGGCACCTTTGTCCAACACACTTCAAACACAGGTTGTCTGGCCAGCTAGCACTCACTGTGTATACTTAAATACCTCTATTTGTTTAGGAGATTTTCAGTTGTGGTTGTCACAAGCTCTATCAACTGAAAGCATTAAGAAACAGTTCTTGATTCCAACTCCTAACATGCAATCAAGTTTTGTTTTTTAAGCAGACTTTCTACATCACATTTTTTAGCTCAAACAAAATTTTTAAAAGAGAGGGACAACGCAATCAGTGGATTTTTCTCTGTGCTCCGACTCAAAGCTGAGTTACACCAGAGAAGCTTCTGTTAACACAGAGCTAAATTTCATTGAGGAAAACATTACCCTGTGTGTTATTAGAGAAGCAGTGATTCTGTTTCTAGTGAGAAGCCAACATGCAAGACACTGGGCTCTGTGCTATCCTTCTAAACCCAGAACACAATTCCTGCAGGCATTAAAACTTTTTAAAATCACAGCAAGTACTTTACAAGTCTCTTCAGGATTGCTGGATTCTGTACAGTTGTGTGGAGGGAGTCTTTCTAAATAGGATGACAGTGTGATCCTTCCTCCTTTTCTTTCAACTTCCAGTGTTTACAATATAAAATCTGCAAATACATGGAAGTGTGCAGCCACCAGTGGAGCTTCTGGTACAGTGGAGAAGCAGACCAGGAGTATATAAAGTGGTGAAAGCTGAACCATTTCCAGAAGCCAAAACAAGACCTCACCCTGTGAGAGTGGATATACTTGTGCACACACCAGTGGCAGCCAGGCTCAAGTGACCACCTTAAACAGGATCTCTGGGCTATGTGGACCATTGATCTAAGCCAGTGAAACACTTCTTATGGGAATTCACAGGCAAAAGGCAATACTAAAAGGTGATACCACTCTAAGTGCAGATATAAAAGATGAAGAACTACTTGAAAATATTCTACTGGAAAAAAAAAATCAAGAAATTTTGCAAATTTCTTTTCTCTTAATATGTATAAAAATATATTTGAAGCTTGTGAAAGATAAAAAGGGCTATTTTTGAAGGGTTTTATTAAGAACAATTTATCAGTTTGCAGCCACTGAAATTAAAAATTTAGCAAATGTTTATTAACACATGAGGAAAATTTGGTGGAATATCCATTAGCTGCAAATAAAATATTAACAAAATGCTCATAAACATAATAAAAGTGTAGAGCATTACCACTGTCCCTTGAGTCACACATACAGTACAGATAAAGATGTCCTCTTCTGCAGCAGGATTTTGGGGAACTGCTCAGATTTCAACTCCATAAGCATTTTAAGAATCACTACTGTACTATGCTCTGGAACAGATCATCTTCGAAAACACACAAACCCAGACCCTTCCATAAAACATTTATATATACCTGTTTTCAATTTTGTTTTGAAGAGTTCTTTGTGTTTGTCTACTTCCTCTACTACTTTCTACTAGACCAGAACTCATTTTTTGAGGAAACCTCCTTCTGTTCTGTTTGACCATCCAGTTTAACTTGATACAACTTTTTTTTGTGATTATTGTCTTTCAGTGAAGTTAGAAATCCCCTCTAAAATTGTAAGCTCAGGTACTGTACAAGAAAGTCTATATTTTTATATATATTTTATACTGGATTTCCAGTCAAACTATTTTATATCACAATCTCCATTTACTTCATGAGCATGAATATCTGTCTGGTAGGTAAAACTTTCAGATTTTTTATCAAGGAACAAAACAGTTAAGTTTTCTCAAGAGTATCAAGCAAAATGAGTAGAGAAAACAGACAGTACCTGGGAATGCAGGAAATCCACATTGAGATCCGTGTAATGAATCAGGCAGAGGAGAAAGTTGACACTGTCCTTCACCCCAGATGAATACACCAGGCACTATAATAATTGTGTCTCTTCTTGTCTAAATTATTATTAATTACTTATGAAATAGGGCACAGCTGCAACAAGGAGACAAAAAAAGTCATCCTAAAGCAGTCAGCAGTCTAGCACTTCAACTCTTCCAGGCAGTTTTCAGGTGGGCCTGACTTTTCCTTCCTCACCTTACTCCACAGCCCATTGCATCCTCCCAAGGAACATGGCATGAAGAAAATCCCAATAGAAATTTTTGGTTTGGTGTCATCCAGTGAGGTCTCTCAGGTCTCTCTCTCTCCCATCATCCAAATAGTCAGGATTTGAAGACAAAAGTCCAGGTTTCAGAAACATCCCAGTCTACCTGCCCAAATTGTTAATCTGATTTTGCTTACAAGGCATTATTAATTTCCAGCCACTGAGTCTTGCCTCCCTAGTGTTTGTCAGCACAGTGGAGGATGAAACTAGTCCCTCTTGCCTCCTCACTGTCATGACAAAGATCATCCAACAACATGGTGAAGCTGAAAGCCCTTTCCCTGAGCAATGCACAGAGGTTTTGGAGGAGAGGATGGGCAAGTCAGGTACCATTACTCGGTTCCTGGCGTTTCTACCATGATATCCAACAGGCAACACCTTCTACAAATCATTTGCTCTAGTTCTGTGACCACCAGCAGTTCAGAAACAATACTCAAAGACCACGTTTTCAAACTGCCCTCTCAGTCTTCCCCTGTGAAAATAAGGGATCTGTTAAACAGGCCCAAGTTATATACATTCCCTTAGTCTCACAACTTGCATTTATGATATGTGCTCATGCAGAGCACTTAGAAAGTACTACTAAGGAACAATGACAGGTATTTAAACATAAAGGCCAGTCACGGGGAACCTGAGACAACACTGAGTAGTAGTTCTATGAAATGATAAGCCACAGACAATGTATCTTCTGTGCCATGGCATGAGGTGCAAAGACAAACCAGTCACATCAGGCCTTAAGGAGATACATCTGTTAGTGAAAAGATAGTCTCTGCCCAGCCTGGGCACTGGATTCTAAAGCACATGAAGAAAAACTCTGTGCAAGCAAAATCACAAAAATCTGCTGGCTAGGTAAGTGGATCCTTCTGTTGCTGAGGTTTTCTCCAGATTCATCTAAGCTATGCTTCTACTCTCCAGGTTTAGTGAAAAATAATGACTATAGATTGGACATTTCCAGCAGGAGTAAATTTCATATTATTATTGTAGATGTGTTGCTATATTGAAAGATAATTTACTGAATACATGAGCTATAGATGTCTGGATTTGGGGAAGAAAATACTTCTGTGAAATTCCCATTTTACTCACTTTCTTCCTTTTATTTCACCCCGACAAAAAGCAAAGGTGAACCATTTGAAGGATGCTACTGTCCATCAGACAATGCAGCTGGAAGCATGCTTTCCCTTTTTGATAAAATTGTTGTGGAGAGGTTATTTTAAGCTTTCTGAGTTTAGTGAAAAATGGGTCAGGGGAAATAGTTTGCTTAAAAAATAAACAGTGTTCTGGTTGAATTTGGCCATTTCCTCCTTTGCCCATAATTCTTGACAAATGTTGTGGGAGCTGAAAATTGGAATTCTTTCATTGAATGAGGTTGGTAAAATAAAGAAAGCGGAAGTGGTTTCAGGCTTGAAATATTACTTTCTTTTTGATCCAAAAGATGGAATTATTTGGTTTTATCCTTTTAAAATTTTCATTGAAAGCAGTTGTAATAATTCTAACTAGTTCTACAAGGTACCCAATTTCCACTCTTGCATGTGGAGTATGGTGAAGGCAAGCACCTGTTGCAGAAATGTGTACCATCTGCCAGAGGACTCAAGATATGCCAGGTGAGTGAGGGCATGAGGCTGGGGAAATAGCAAGTTTCTTGGGCATCAAAAAAAGAAAGACCAAAACTTGTAAGAAGACATATTTTGCTATCTTGGTAGAATAGGGACTTTAACTGTTCTGTTTGGGAGGCAATCTTGCACCAATATGAATGACCAAGAAGTTGTTTGTTTGAAGACATGTAGAAGTCACTCCATTTTTTGTGCATGTGGGAGATTCCCATCAGTATTAATGAGCATATTGTGACTTCACTGAAAAGTGACAAGACCCGTATCATAACTAAACTGCTAAGTCTGCCCACCACAAAAACAAGAATAGTGCTAAAACCTGTTTAACTCTGTATTCCAAACAAGTGGATTTCTAAAACAGCAAGTCAGCCCTTAAAAATTGCTGTTTAACTGCATATGTCAGGTTGTAAAGCGCTGATCCCATCTTCTGGACATTTTAAGATCTACTCTTTGACATTCTTTAAAATGGTAAAGGGAAAGGAAAAAATAAAATAAAAAAAAAAATAAGAAGACCCTCCACACATTGCTCTCCTCTGTAGACAAGATGGTCATTGGTTTTCTGAACTATCATTTCATTTGACATTTCCTTGAAGGCATCTTTATCAAGGAATTCAAGAATTATCAAGGAAAACTCTCTATTCCTTATGTAAAGTGGGACTTAAGTACTGCCTTGTTCATTATTTAAAGTTGCAGCAGCTGTTTAGGAAAATAGACAAACTGGTTTATATGTTTCTTGAATGGATTGCTTAGAAACACTAGTTTCTCTGGGTTTTTTTACTTCTTTTTCATCTCAAAAGTTTCTCACTTGCTTTCCTAAAATCCTCAGAGTATCAGAAGAAATGAAGAGTATGTTGAATAACTTTCTCTTGAACAACAGGAAAATAATAGGTCAGATCGTCTAAGATGGAAAGTCCAGATCCATTAAAGGTGTTCTGCTCTACTGAGGATGCTTCCAGCAAATCAGAGCTGTAAAGCATGGATAATGCTGGGTGATCCTTGGGTTTGAGGAATTTAGCCCACTAACATCCTACATAGTGGGAACTTACTCAACTTGCTCCTATTAACAGTAGAGCCGTTCTCTGCATTTATCTTCAAGCCAGCCTGTGCTAAAACTGGGAAAGCATACTTACCTTAAGGAATTGAGTTTGCTAATTCCCAAGTCAAACAAAACAGAAGTGAACACCTGACCAGCTAAAAGGATATTAGTGCTGCCAAAAAGATAAATATAGTAAAATAGTATGGAAAGGATGTTATGTTGTTATTTTGGAGCACTCTAGTTAAAAATATTTTGATCCAGTAGATTCTCACCATGTCCTGGTACCACACTGTTAAATTTACCATTTATAAGCATATGGTGCCTTAAAGATAAACATCACCTTTACATAATGCTTACCTCAAGTGAAATTAGTATAAAGGAAATAAAAATATTCACTGACAAAATTACAGAAAAGAAATACAAGTTTATGAAGTCACAGGAAGAGAAACTGTAGAGATAATTATCAACTCCTTTACCACGTATGGGTCACTTGAACTATTAGATACTCACAGCTTTCTGTTTGCCAGTCATGTTCAGAGCAGTGAACCAACATTTGAGTTACTTAAGCAAGCTTTGGGTCAACAGAATCCAGTTTTTATGGATGACTCTAACTACCCACACATTCATTGGGAAAAAATACAGCAGCTCAGATGTCCCCCATTAAGTTCCTGGAATGTGCAGCAGTCTGCTTTCACAAATAAATCTTAGATGTACCAGCCAGGAATGAGGACTTGCACTGCTGGACTTGCCACTCACAAACAAAGAAAACCTGCTTTGTAGTATCTCAGTTCATGATAGCTTTGGCTGCAGTGATGACAATATTGGGGAATTTGGGATCCTGCTGAGCATGCTGAAGCTTAGTACTAACACAAAGTTTTTAGATTTTAGAAGAGAAAACTTCAAATCACTCAAATCTCAGTTGAAAGGAAATCCATGGGAAACTTCCATTAAGGGGAAAGGAGCAAGCAAATGCAGGAAGTTTTTCAAGAATGCTCTCCTGGAGGAGCAAAAACCCCTTAAGGGTAAGGGAAGTAGATGAAGCAAGAGACCTTCTTGGCTTAACTGAGAGCTTCTTAGTCTGCTCAGAACCAAAACAGAAGCATACCAGAGATGGAAAAATGGATAAATATGCACTGAGAACTACAAAGGTGTGCAGACATGCAGTTAAGCATCAGCACCCATTTCAGCTCAAACTGAATTTGGCCAGAGATGTCAATAACAATAAGAAATGGTTTTTCAAGTATGTAAACAACAAGGAGAAACAGAAGAGGTGAATTAGTCACCAACAATGCTGAAGAGATTTTCAACACTTCCTTCCTAGCCATAGTCACCAGAATTATTGGGCCCCAGGCCCTGGGAACAAAAATCTAGGTTAATGCAAAAACAGAACCACCATCGATGAAGAAAAAGTTGGTATGTGAACTATTACACGAATTTGATCCCTACAAATGGATGGGCCCTGATGTTATCCAGCAAGGGGTAAGAGATCTGGCTGATGTCATTGCAAGGCCACTCTCCACAGCCTTAGAAAAGTTGTGGAGTTTGGGGAATATCACAGAAGGTTAGCTGAAGGCTAGTATCACACCCTTCTACAAGAAGGGCTTAAAGAATGGCCCAGGAAGTTACAGCCCATCAGTGCTACTTCAGTCCCTGGGAAAGTTATAGAACAAGTCATCCTGAGGGCTATCACAACTTTATGTTGTTGGTCTTCTTTAATTGGCAATAACCTTTCCATCGCAGGAGTTTCTCCAAGAGGCTTACTAAAGTCAAAATTCAATAATGGAGTGTTAGTGGTATCTCTGTTCCTACATGCAGAATGGTGGTAAGGTTCTATGATTTTAATAATGTCTGCAATTCTGTTGAGAGTATGAGCATGCCATCCCTTGCATTAAGCAGCAGAAAAAAAGCCAGGAAGCACTCTGCCAAATAAGCAAACCCCAAAAATATAATTCATACAAACTCAAAATAATCTAAGGCCAATACTGCTGTAAACTTGGGACATTAATGCATAGAATATGCCTCTGAGTGCATCTCAGATTTGCAATCAAATTGCAGTTCTGAAGGACACTATTATTATAACCCAATCATAATGTCATATATGAATTTTCTTAGAGCAGCTTGTAAATAATTTCCACCCTGAGTCTTCAAACTCCTCTGTAAGCATTTCAAACAAGCAACTGTCAGTAACTATCTAACTTGAGTACTGAAGCACTTGTCTGAGACAAGAGCAATACAACGTTGCCATACTACTTGAAGTTATACAGATACATCCTGTTTGCTAAGGATGAGGAGATGCTGCAGCTTTCTCGGAAATACAGTAGAACAGGTGGGCATCTGGATTTACCAGTCATACTTCAGAGCACAGAGAATAAGGAAACAAATGTGTGCGTGTGTATACGTGTATATATATATATATATATATACACACACATATACATATATATACATATATATATATGCACACACACATATACATATACATATACATATACATATACATATACATATACATACAGTGTTTACATGTATGTTTCTGATGGTTAGACACTTTACTAGAAATGTCATGTCCAGAAGACTAAATGGAATTATCTTTTTTTGTTTTTCTCTCCAGATACCTACAGAAAAGAAGCGGTTGTAAATATACCAGAAAAGTAGTAGTTTTCCTAGCAGATGAGAAGTTATTTGGAAACATACTATTGCCTGAAGCAGAAAGTTGGAGACCAGAGAAGAACCACCCCATCTCACAGCCAAATTCATAGTGAGTGACAACATCAGATGGATTGTTATAAGAAAACTCAAACAAAGCTTTAGATACAGTATAAGATAGAATCTGATTCCTGCTGAAACATATGAAGACACCTATCTGTATTATTGATTAATGAGTCTAGTTCAAGGAAGAAATGGTGCTAAGGAAACATTTGCAGAGCCCAAGGAGTGTGCTTGGTCATTGATATTGCATGAAAGCACAAAACGTCATGCAATTTATGACTGTTTCGATGTTTGGAGGGAGACACCAGTAAAGCTTCTTGGAGATACACCTGAGGATCTATCAGATGCATTCATTCCAAGAACATACTGAAAGGTCACAAGAGAAAATGTTCAGCTGGGCCCAAAAATTAACCAACCTCCGCAAATTCACACTTGTACAATAGAAAAAGGAATGAGAGAGGCTTCATGGCAAATTTCTATTTGCCACATGCAAATTACCTTACTAACATTTAATCAAGACCACTGAGAGGAAAGTGATCTTCCTGAATTATCGCATGAAAAGGACACATTGCTGGGTTTGCCTTCCATGCCTCCATAATGGCTACAGAAAAGTAAGTCAAGTGCAGAAGGTACAACTAGCCCTGCCTCTGTCATTGCTTCAGCTGGTATTTGCTCAGCTCAATCATAGTACCTGGATAAGAATCACTAAAATTCATGAATAACTCCTTTCTTTGGGGTAAATGTATAAAACACATATGCTATATGACTGTCATAACCTTTTTGGGGTACAAAATGTCAACTTTGAAGACAAGAGAAAGGTAGCACCTTTAGAATTCATGAAATCACACTTACTAGATCCTGTCCAAACTGGGAAAAGAATTCTTTCCCACCTTGCTGGAAATCACTTGCAATCTGTAATTCCATACAAGAACACCAGCTGGTGTCACTGAATGACATTATCAGATCTGAAGCAAGGTTGAAGAAGTTGGCTCTGAACCGCTTCCACCTTGCAAAGGCTGCATATTCTAGCACATACCACACATGTTGCATGCAAGTCATTCAGCAAGGACGCTCTGTCTAACAAGCTGTAGCTGGGTGATTGTTGCCAAAAGACTCTGAATCATGAGCAGACTGAGACCGCTGGCACCTACAGTTATCCCAAAGCTTAACAGATGCAATTCCTGTCGAGGCAATGAATGTACATGTGTTGGGAAAGGTCTCCTGCACGGACTGTGAAAGTTGCAAAAGAGCGCTCACCAAAAAGATGAGGTTAACTTTTTACCACAGTGTGCAAGGTAATTTCAATGAATGTTTTGCAGGAGAAATAAAAGAGAATGATTAAATGATTTAAAATAATATGGATAGGCTGGGATTTACCTCCCTGAACTTTAACTTTAGACTTTCTTTATAGACAGAATAAGATATTTACCCTCCAGATGGTGGCTCATCCTATCCCTGTCGGGAGGAATGAATCAAACTCTGGTTTTAGTGCTTTCTCTGTTAATTACAAAGAGGGCCCAGATAATTATCTCATACTTACCAGCCTTTTGAACACAGGTGAATCCTAGTCATTCCATGTTCCAGATGCAATATAGTTCATCCAATATTTTTCCATAATGAAAATCTACTCTTAATACATATCAAGGTATTGTCTTCTTAGGGCTATACAGAACCAGTTAGGACAATAAAAGTGTACCTTAAGCAGCAAATAATGAAACTATAAAAATAGGTAACTAGACATTGTCTCTGCTCATCTGTTGTTCTACAAAGTTTACTCTGGCTAATCATCATCATTATCATGGCCAGGCTTTGTGACTGAAGATTTGAGAAGGGCTCTACCCATTTGGGTGTGTCCTTCAAGCCTTCTCAGTGGATGTTTTAGGTGAGGCACAGGGTGTGCCAAACTGGCCCCACCCTTTAAGTTCTAAGGTTCATCTGCCACAGCCGAGCAAGCTGGGATGGTGACAGTGAAGTCCTCAGGACTAGAACCTACAGCCCCTGGTATTCCCAGGAGGTCTCCCATCCAAGTACTAACTGGGCCTGACCCTGCTCAGCTTCCGAGATCTGACAGAATTCTGTATCAGGGTGGCATGGCTGTAGTTATCTCTGGCTAATAGAAGTCAGGATATACAAAACCTTCATCTCAGGTGGTATAAATAGTTAAAATTTCTGACCTGGGATCGGTGACTGCAGAACTGCATCAATTCAATAGTATTTAATTTCCACAGTGAATTCAGGAATCATGAAAGGAAATGCATGGCTTTGAGAAAAGCAAAAGTTTTTTACCTAAGCAGCAACCACTGGTAAAGGTTTTTCTGATTTTTGTCTATTCTTCTGCCATGAATCATTCGTATCTCAATATTTTCCATATTTATTCAATCAAGTGTTATTTTATCCAGATTTATGGTAGGTAAACTGGTTATGCTGAGCAGAGCATGATTGTTTTCTCATGGTTTAAAGCATTGCTGATTTTTATCATACATTCCATACAAAAACATCATCTTTCTATTGTGAACAAACTCAGGTATTATTTTCTAGTTATTTCCATATTTCTCCTGCAGTTTAAGATGTAGCTCCTCAAAATGGATGACATTTATTGTCTCTTCTTCTAACTTAGTTTTCCACTTCAGCTGCACCTACTGCATTTGAAACAGCACAGTGAGAAAATGAAACACAACATCTTGAGCTTCCTGCTATCTCATCTTTTGACTCACTCTCTAATTTCTTTATAAGAGGAAGATCTTCTTTTCCATTATTTAGTATACAGAGTAGATTCATCATCTCTGAAATTGGTTCCACAAAATAGGCATTCCTTTTTTTTAAGAAGTCCTCCATTAAAATCTCTCTCGTATTCTGTATTCTGTGAGACTTCTTCACATGTAACTACCCAGGGAAAAACCTTGCCACCTGTTCCAAAGCTAAAGCAGCATACTGAAAAAACTACACCTCCCTAAATTCACATGGCCTGAAGAGAGTGGGATTAGATGGTCACATATATCCAGCTTTGGCTGTTAGGCAATAATGGGAGATTTTGAATATTTACAAGGGAACTAGAAAACAGGCAGTTCCCTCCTTTTTCCTCTGCTCTTACCTCCACTTGGATTCTTCTACTTCAACAATTTTGAACTTGCAATAAGATACAGTGTCTTCCTTATGTGGAATGTAGCAAGAATGTAGGAAGAACACTTAGGAAAGAAAAATTCTCTTTTGTACTTCAGGTTTGGGGCTTTTGTTTGGGGTTTATTTCAGGGGATTTTTTTGTGTGAGGTTTTTTCTTTTTTGTTTTGGGTTGGTTTGGATTTTTTTTTAGTTCCCCAGGTTGTTAAGGATGGGGTAAGTATCAATCCCTCTGATATTTCTGTTCAGAAGTTCACAATTAAATGTTCGCATTTAACAAGCCTAAGTGTTTTCACTGAAAAGCTGCAGTTGTGCTGGAAAAAGTTTTTTTTACAAGGAAAATTGGAAACTGGCAGGTTGCTACCTGCAAGCTTGATTGTTTATATTTTCTTATGTGTAGACAGACTCTTGGAAACTCCATAATTGTATTCTCTAACGTCCTTGGAGTTTCCAGGAGAAGATGGAAAAAGGCACATGAAGACATGAAAGTCAGGATTCAGTCCTCTGGAATTTGCTCAGCAATTTTTACTTTCTGTTGAAGGGTAAAAAGGCAGTAAATTGAGACAGAAATCCTAATTATTTTGAAAACTTTCTCCAATTTAAATATATGTGTGCATATGTTTTTCATGCAAATTTGGGATGCCCTTTTGGATGCAATTTTCCCCTGGAAGTAATTTTCACCTTTTGGACACCTCAGATATTCAAAGGGGAAGGCAAACTTATTGCCCTCCTCCCTGTTAGTCAACAAAATCTTTACGTGCCTTCATATACAACTTCCTTACTTAGCCATATTTAGCTAAATGCAGAAAAGTCCACCTGGGAGTTTCTGCAGTATTGAATCTGGCTCCTAGGAATTCATGATTCATTTGGATAGATTACTGCAGTTTGTGAAAGACACCATTAATGTGGCCTAGAGACTATGACCTGTGTAGTTTGGGAGGCTATCTCCCTTTAAGCCCAAAAAAATGAAAACCAAGACATGTCCCTACCAGCAGTGAGTATTTACAGAATTGCACAAGGTTATGTTATTCATTATATTCAACCTAGACTGTGCATATGTGCTCAACAGACTTTGTAGTTACTTCAGAGGAAAAGCAATGCTAACAAAATTACCCGATGATCTCAGAATAGTGGTTCAAAACTGTACTAACTTGTGAGGATGAAAAATGGAAAAGCATTCCCATTTTCTTACTGTCTCTGAGTGCACCCCAACTTCCCACCTTAAAAGGTTCTTGAAAGCTGTTTTTTCTTCCATTTGCTTATGCACTCCACATTGTTTTTTCCAAAACTTGAAGCTGTGACAAGTTGATCTTAGAGCTGATTGATACATGCTGCTGGCATGGCTAGCTCAAAAGGATAGGAATCAATCTAGAATCATCTGCTTCACTTGAGGTAAAGTAAATTAATTTTTGATTGGATGGTTCCCCTTGAATCAGAAGCTGTTAGCTGTTAGTTTTTATTTTGAAGTACCTCTTTTTTTTTTTTTTTTTTTTTTGCATTTGAACTTAGGCTCCACCCTTTATTCATAGAGGAGTTTCTCTTTCAGTTATAAAATACTTTAAAACTTATTTTATTTAGTCATGAGGAGAAATATTTTGGTGGCATCTTTCCATTCCTGGTATTCACACATTCTCTTAGTGATTTTATAATACAGATGCAACACAGAAAGTCCTGCAACAAATTTCATACAAGACAATTCTGTCCCCCAACCCAGTGCCTCCCTCTTCTGAAAAAATTTGTATAAACTGGATAGCTTGTACAGCAGAATACATGTATCTCTAAGAAAGAAAACTGAAAGCAGACTCCATATACTGTAGTTTATTACTATTTTCTGGGAAAGTAATTATGGTGAGACAGATAGGTGCTTTCACCTTTCTCTCTTTATATTTCCTGCCAAGAACAACTTCCCTCTGTTATGATACTTATCTGATGGATAGAACAAGGTGTTTAATGAAAATGTCTTTCCAGAGGAAAATGGTTTCTTAAAAATCTTCATTTCATTAAGTTTCCTGCTTCATATCCAAAATTGCTGTATGTCATGAAAACACTGGTGGTGTTTTTGTTTTTACTGGTGGTAGTGCAGGTGAACCTGCACCTCCGGTAACACCCATCATAGTGCAAGACCTTTGATTCTGTCTCTGCTTCCCTTTTGTCCCTACTCTCTCAGGGCCATAAAAACTTTGTATGATTGCATTGTTATATTTCAGTATCCCCCACTCTCTGTCCCATGGGTACAGGAAGGGAGTGATGACTTTACAGGGTATGAACACTGGCAGCCAAGACAACTGTCGAGGAGAGAAATCCTAAACTGGACACATGAAGCAGCTGCACCCTACTTTGTGGAGGAGATAATCACCTAATCAAGCCCTGTCAACGTTTCTCATGGATGTCATCCATGAGGAGCCTAGACATGCATGGACATAGCTGGTGATTGCAGTAGGATTCTGATCACCACCTGCTGTCCTCCATGTTGGCACAGTTGAACCTATTGTGGACACAGAACAAACTGGCAGGCATAAGAGAGAGCATAAAAAAGAGAAAGAAACTCTCCTGACCAGTGTGGGAGCCAGGTAGCCCATGGCAAAAGATGGTGACCATTGTGTTTGGAAGAGTCCCATGCACAAGGATTACTGTTCTTAAATGTTTCTGTCTAGTCCTATTAAAACTATTATTAAAATCATAGGGCTACATAAACAGCTTGAAGAGGTAAAGTTGGTGTCCTTTATTACTAGGATCAAAGACCCACTTTCTCAAAGCCAGTCTAATAGCTTGTTATCCCTTCTTTATTCATAACATCCTGTCTTTGGCAGAGAGTATATGCAGATTTTAAAGGTGTCAATTTTGAAAATGCTTATATCCCCTCAGGTGTACTCTCTAGTACCTTTTGAGCTTCACACTAAATTAAAGCATTATATTGTCACATATATATCACTATATATTAGGAGTATTTATTGTGCTGGTGAAATATTAATTCTTATTTCTTGATCTTACTTCCACATTAATACTAGTAGCAATTTCACACAGACCTTAGGAAAATATCAAGAATCTGCAGCATCAGACCATGAACAATCCAAATTCATAAATGTTTCAAGAAGATACTTTCATCATGTCGTTTTAAGCCACTTCCAATCCAATAATTCTACACACCCCAAAGCAATCTTTCCTTATCATCCCACTCACCAAAAGGAAGTGTTAGCTTCCAAATCAATAACAAATCATTACATGTCAACTTACACAAGTTCCTTTATGCAGTTTAAGAAATCTCCTAAACAACTAGGCCTCCTGAGGATCCACTTCTTCTTTACATGCATTGTTTCAGGTGCCAAATTCATTAATCATAGAATGCCTTGGACTGGAAGAGGCTGGACAGTTTAGTTGGCAGGTGCAATAGTTCTGGTGCTACAATATGAGTTTGTTTGAATTCCCATATTATCCCTATAATTCAGTGCTGAAAAACAAACAAAAAAGAACCTGTACAAACTCAAACAAAAACAAAATACAACAAAACTCAGCCTCACGGGGAATTGATCATGTCTGCTATTTTGCTTTTTCCTGGAAGAGGCATAATTCTCAGAATTTTGATTCATTACAGTAAATAAAGCAGTGCTTTAGAAGTTCCTCTATGGAATCAGCTTTCTGCCGTTATCTAAAAAAGATAAGCCCTGAAAGGCATTTTTCATAACTTTTATACATGCTTTCATGTAAGCCTGGATTCACTATACATTATCTAAGAAGGGTAGTCATCAGTGATTGCAAGAAATGGCCAATTATTGATAAATTTGGGCAAGAAAACAAATTTTACAAAAGTCACTTTTTCAAAAATTTTCATGTCATAAAGGCTTAGCAGTTCTGGAGAAGGAGAAGGCATGAAAAGGGAGAGAGCTTAAGGAAAGTTGTATGATGTAATAATTTTAGATATAACATGGATAGATACATGGACAGTCAGATGTAGATATGTCATTCTGTGCTTCAGTAGGGTGCAATAGTGAAGGACCATGTGTTTCCTCTCCAGGTTTTTGTAGACTCCCTTTAGGTACTGAAAGTCTGCTATATAGGCAACCTGGAGCCTTCTCTCCTCCATGCTGAACAATCCCAACTCTCTCAGCCTTTTCTCAAGGGAGAGGAGCTCCATCCCTGTAATCATCCTGATGTCCCTCCTCTGGACTCCCTCCAAGAGGCTGATGTCCTCCCTGTGCGGGGAATCCCAGAGCTGGATGCAGCACTCCAGGTGGGACTGTTGAGACTTTGGTTCCTTCTCAAGGAAGCTAAAAAGATTACCAGCATGAGCCCAAACACTGGCCTTGCTGTGCAGGAAAGATCATGGGCAATTCATACATAGCAAGCCATAGCCAAATGGGCTTCAGCAGTTTCTAGGGAAAACTTGAACTTATTTTCCAAGAATAATTCAAGACCTAAGTTATTGTTCCGCATTTTCTTCCTGTAATGGCAAAATTATCCAAGAGGCAGCACATTTCAACACAGGAAGGAGGCCCAATTTTAGTTGCTTGCTGTGGTGGATAAATCTGACCCTATGGGACAATAAAGGTGCAAAGCTTGTTCAATGTGCCATACAAGAAAGACTTTTTACATACAGAATAGCAGTTTAAGTATTCATTGAGAAATCTGTAGAACTCTTCAATAATACAATTACAGACATAAATGATTCATAAATAGCCAGGAGGAAATAAAATCAGAAATACATGAAAATTAGAAAAAAACATATTAGAAAATAAAATTAATAAAAGCATTATTTCATATTAGATTTATTGCAGACAGATAGACAGCAATATACAGACAAGAAGACTATTAGAGGTGGCTCGTGAAACAAAGGAGAATGCTCCATCCAAAAGCACCTACAGTTTTTTCCTTTTACTGTAGATCTCAGAATTTTTTTTTTTTCAAAGACAAAAGTATCATCACTGTCATTTTTCAGATGGGCAAACTAAGGCAGAGCAATGTTAGGTGACTTGCCAAGAATTAAGAAGCAGCTAAGTGAGACACAGGTTCCTCACACTGATCCTTCTGCCAGGGAAGAAGAGTAAAGGCAGAGCTACAAGTTCTCCTCATGACTAGCAGTGGGAGGAATAGGTATGCCATATGATTTCACCATCTCATCTAATTCTATATCTTTATGTTCTTTCCCTTAACATTTCTCATTTGCTTCCAGAAAATACAAGATATACATGGACAATTGACCTCATCCAGCTTCTTCTTGGGCTGTACTCTTAGACATACCGTCTTTAAAATTTTAAGAAAGAAAAGTTTGAATACTTTATATTTTAATGACTGAAAATCTCAGAATCTTGAGACCTATTTATACTGATTTTTGGGAAAATACTAGTAATCATCCTGAGAGAATAAAACTAAAATTAATTTCTCAAGGAAAGGTAATAGAAGGCAGAAGACTTATGAAAAGCTGTCTGGTTACATCCTGTAAAAAAGAAATGGCAATTTTATTTTTTTAAATCCCCCCAAAATTATAAAAAATGGTTGATTGTGAAAACATTGGCTGATTCTGAAAAGTAGCATGTGGATCAGTTTGGTCTTTGATGAAGACAGGACTCTGGAAATGTCATGGTTTTACTAGCTCACAGTTTTTAGGTGACAAGCCAAGGGCTCATTAGGCTTGCAGCAAGTTTAACTGATATGTTAGGACAAACAATGGACTCAGAGGACTGAGTGCAATGGAGGCCATTCCTGGCAAATAATTTACTAAGATGGGGAGCTCAACTTCTGTTCAGGAATTGGATATGATTTTACATTTAAATTAGCTATACAGTGCTTCCTAACTAGTCACAGTAAATTGCCCTTTGTCGGGAATCTCAGGACATAATCTGCTCTTTTGCCACTTGGTGATTCCAGATAAGAGCAAACACAGTGTCCTTACTAATTTTTTCACTTGTAGTAAGTGAGCATCTGTGCTGGTTTTCACTCACTGCACCCGTTGCTACTTTACTTGCAATGACACCTTTTTGCCTGATTCTGCACTGCAGGACAGTAACAAAAGGCTCTGGCCTCTTTTATTTTGGCTCCAAAATTTTGAAAGCTATTCAGGCATAAGACAATGCTTCTTCAATCCCTGTTCTTCTGCTTTTTTAGGTCCCCCTCCAGCCTTGCTTCTGAGCAGCTGCAAGTACGTCTCCCACCCTAATGGTGGCAGAAAAACCCTACACTTCACTCTATTGACTGCAGATAAAGGAGACTGCAGCGAAGGGGAGTGGCGGGGGGGGGGGGGGCAAATCCTGCCACA
>JAWWEV010000134.1:16355490-16412214 GCA_035583235.1 Hafferia zeledoni
CCCCCCCCCCCCCCCCCCCCCCCCCCCAAATCCTGCCACAGTTCGAAAGAAAATAAAATTTAAAAAAAAAGAAAACTGGAAAGCCATCGACAAAGTGAGAGCAGCTCAATAGATCATTGTGAGGGAAAAGATTGCAACTGTTTAATTTTGAGAAGCACTCAGAAGTTACATAAAAGACTGAGCCAAATCTATAAATGATAAAATCAAGAGGCCTTATTGCTCACATCCCCCAAAACTAGAAGAAATGTCATAAAATTCTTTCCTAACCCTTGGAAATCACTGTCAGAAGGCTTGGTATTTTTAGCATGATATAACAACAAAACCAAAACTGTAATTTTGTGGATGTCTCCTAAACAATTATGATAGGTAAGGAATGAAATGGGTGTGTTCACATAACTGATTTGCAGGTAATACGTAAATGCAAGTGTTTCATTAAGAACTGAGTTATAATGTGAGTAATATTTTTCAAAATTCAATTTAGCAGACAATTATAAAGTTCCCTTGGCATGGTCAGCTTCTGAGTCAGCCACAGCTAGTCATGCATCTCCTACACTCATCCTACGTTATACAATCTGACAAGTAAGACTAAACTGGAAACAAATCAATCACTTGATGCTTACACAGAATATTATTTTAAAACCAAAACCAAAACAAAACAGTGTTTCTGATGACAAGTCACAGTTACAAATTAAGGCCTTACATCACCCTCCACCCCTCCACGATAATGATTTGATGATACATCAAATGCATCGTCCTGCCTTTCATGTGGCCAGAAAAGAACTTGTTTTTTAAGATTTAAAAAAAAAAAAAAAAAAAAAAAAAAAAAAAAAAAAAAAAAAAGAAGTGCAGAATAAGGAACTTCAGGAATCTGTTTGATTTGGATCCACCTGTGGTAAATTGCAGTCCTCACTAACTAATGTTAGTAAAAGTTTCATTCCTTCTACATTATAAGTGTGTGCATCTGTCAGATCAATTGATCTCTTGCAGCAGTGACAGGAGCAGCACCAAATTTTCTCATTATGATCAAAACATGATGAGTAAGTATAACTTACCAAATGTGACATCAAGCCTGAGCTCTCAGAAGTGAATTGATATAATTTATTTTCACAAATGCTGGAAATAGGATAAGGGACAATCTATGCAAACCTGGATCTCATTCATATCAGTAACAGTAGTCTGATACTGCTGATGTAATCCTGGGAAGACTCAGAGAATTCATGAATAAAGTTAAGTTCAAGATATATTTGAAATGCGTTAAATTGGGTGAAATGTAAAGACAGTGTGCAAAAGAAACCTCTGTCCTCTTGCCCAGGTAGTAATTATACTGTCATAATGCCCATGATGTGATAAATACAGCATCATCTAAAGAGTTAGTTTGGAAGGGACTTCTGGAGGTCACCTAATTAATGCTAGAAATCCTGGAACACAATGTTATACAGATTAAGAGTCATATTTTTTATTCCTTTCACTTCCTTTTGATCCAGATAATGCTTTCAAAGACATCATATTTTTCCCTAGTTTTTCCTCTATCCTAGTTTGACTGAGTTTCTACCTGCTTTTTCACATCCCATCAAGGCAATAAAAAAGCAAAAATTCCATTGAAAATGTCACAACTGAAAACACATTTGTGAAGTGGACAAAATGGTTACCAAAGACAGAAACGCTGTAAAGAGAACAGTCAAAAGCAACAATCACCACTGGAAAATAACCTAAGTAAAACATACGTGCCACTATACATTGTCTTAGGATCACTGAGTAGGAAATAGGCATTTGTCCCCAATCATGGCCTTAGGCAGTAAGAGCCCCTGTGCAATGCTGAGTAGGATCCTGTAAAGCTGACATCAAAGAGTGGCTCACCCTTGTCTGAAAGGTGCAGACAGGGGTCAGTTCTGTTACTGCCAGTGGTGATTTAATACACATGTGTAATTGAAAACACAAATGGGAGCTTGTGTTGTTTGCCTTTAGCAGGGACGTTTTGAGAATGGCACCATGTGACTGGACAAAGAACAAAAGCACGGGTCGACCCTGCAAAGAAAGACTTGCAGAAATGGAACAGGGGAGTTTTCCTCTGCCACTCTGTAGAAACTCAAGATCCAAAACATGCAGCTCAAGATCCTGTTCTTGGGAGAGGGACTGTCATCTTGCATGTAAGAATCCACAAAGCAAGAGATACAGTTTGAACCTGTATAATGTTTATCCTCATCTGTCAGGTAGAGGATATTAAATGTCTTAAAGGTCTGAGTGTTTGGAAGAGTCCTGAAGTCTTTACAATCTGATGCTCCTTTAGAGGTGTGACTGTAACTCAGGATCTTTGCCCTTTAATAAAGAAGTCACTCTTCTTCTAGATCCTGAAAAGGCTGCTAGTCTTCAAGCTTCTGATGGTCGTGAGAAACATAATCTAATTGTGCATGTCATGTAGAAATGTTAATTTCATCAGAGGGTTTAAGCTGACTTGCTACTCTCTAGAGTTCTTAGTTCCTTCTCTGCAGAGTAGTTGTGGGTTCCCCTTCATTATATTCCTTTTTTATTTTCTATGTTTTTATTGTGTCACATTTGATTGGTTTGGCCATTAATGTTGTTAAATTTAGATCAATGGCAGTTTCACCATTACTTTGAATTGCAGCACTCCCACAGCTGAACTGTAAGCCCCAGTTTATTCAACCACACTTTTTACTGGCATTTTTTCCTACCCTATTCATTCTTGTTGAACCTCCATTAATTCTGCATTATCTGTTTTATGATCAAGTACCTGGAAACTAAACATAGCTTTTGAAGTAAGGTAGAGCTACTAAAATAAATAATGTCATTTGTAATTGCTTCTATATTACTAATTATCCTCCAGCATTCTCCTATTTTTGTTGTCTTGGCTTACGCAAGCTGCAGATCAAGCAAAAGTCTATATAGGTCTGCCAAAAATTTGTTCATTAAATTGTTTCAAGACCTCATTCTTCTAACTTTACTTCATAGCCTAAGGCAAAATCTTTATGATTGTGAATTTTTAAAAGCCCCCAAGACAGCAGTCATATGCAATATTGTTGCAACATTTATTCAGAAGATGGACGATAGAGTTGTATAAGCTAACCACAACATTTTGAAATACCATCTCTTGCTCCATATGACTAGTGTAGGGGCTGCCAAACAAGAACAGAGTGTAGGAGGAAGATCTTCAAAATCTGTTAGCTTTTGATTGAAATCCATAAAATCCAGTGGGCAACTCTTACAAATGGAAGGTTCTCCATATCTACTGCAGGCTTCCAAAAGACTTGCTGAGTTAACGTGCTGCTGGACAGAATTTTACACCTTGGGTTCCCTACTCTTTTAGGAGACAGCTGTGTTAAGGTCAGGTAATTTACCAAATTTAAGCCTAACTAGTGCTTTCTCAAGGGACAATACACAAAATACTGTTTTTAGAAAAGAAAAGGAAGTCCTCTTTGCCAACAACCTGAAAGATATTACTGTGCTGTGGCCACATTTTGACATCAAGGGCTTCCTGCCATCTCACAGTTTTCCACGAATTTGAATATTTATCTCATGTCACTAGAGTACTTTGGAGAGGAAAAATGGACAGACACAGTATTCCGTTTATTAGTTTTCTCCAGGGATGGAAATTCTTCAAGTGTAACTTCCAATTTTTTTTTTTTTTTTTGCTTTTTGTTGGTTCTTGTTTGATCTGAATAAATCAAAATTATGTACACATTTTTGTACCCATGGTTAGCTTTAGAGAAGCCCATTGCTTTGCCCAGCCCTTCTGGGATTTAGTTTTGTATGCACATTTGATTTTCCTAGAAATCTGAGTTTTCTTTTGTCTGATATGTACTGCACGGCTGTGGCAAACCCACACAGTTCAGCATGAGGTTGGAAACTGTTGCTATCATAGTGCCAAGAGATAATTAACTCAGTAATGTTAACACACATGCTTGGCATTCATTATCAGAACAGGGTGGGAACAGAACGCGACAAGATTTCCACCGCGGTTGTCTACTGACCCTGCTGTCTGCTCTGTCCCAGCTGCCCACACATCCACTCTTTCTCTGCGGCCATGGCACCAATTTGTTCAAGAACCAGTGAGCAAAACCGCAGGTGCCAAGAAGCACTACAAGAAACACATACAACTGTGCTGCTGCTTCTTTCAGGGCATCTTTCCTTCCCCTGTCTCCCTGACATCTATGCACTGTCCAGCTCCCCTCTTCTCTCAGTGTTGACCAACAGAACCTGTAGGCTGTTTTCCCACTTCCTAGGAAGAAGAAATGATGCTCAGAAGGATGCACATGACAATCTCTCTCTTTAAAATGAAAGCTCACTGAAAAGGCCAGAAGAAGTGATATTTAAATGCCTGTGGTTCTAAAGCTCTGTGCCAGAAAGCTACTGTTTTCTGTGTTTGATGCATTTGCCTGAGGAAGGCTGAAGTGAGTTGTCTAAATCAGAAGACAGCATTGCATACAGGGGGTCTAAATGGCTCACAAACATTTCATTATTGACAGTGTAAAAGTATGCAAAATGCCCTGTGCCTCAGAAGTGGCTGCAATCTACCTCCTTGGAAGTAATATCTATGGGGTTTATGGACTCCAGCCACAAGTCTTTCCTTCCCAGCAGCTTCTTTTAGCCCTTGATCATGATGTTAAAAAATCAGAGAGATGTAATTGTTATTAATTATCATTCATTCATCTCTTTATGATCTTTTTTCCTGAGAAAACCGTTGCCCATTACTTGGTGAAAATTTTAGATGACAGAGCAATTCCTAGACAGCCTGGATGATGTAACATTTACCCAAAAGAATAATTTATGCCCAGTTCTGCTTATCTAGAGGGCATTTTATGCAGTAGAAAGGAAGAAGACAATTCCTTAAAAACAAAACAAAAAATACAAAACAAACAAACAAAAACCCACCACAATCAAACGAGAACATCCCCACTATTAAAAAAGAGAGAAAGAAAAAAAAAAAAAGAGAGATTAAGTCTAGCATAACATATACCCTGAAGTAGAAGATACTCGATATTATTACTATTGAGACTGTAGTAGATTTGGTTAATTCTTCGTATTATGTAAACTGCCATTATTTTCACACAATGCATTTTCTAATACGCACCAATTAAGCAGTTTCCCAGGGGAATAAAAGGGACTCTCTCTCACTTGGAAGTAGAACCAGTAAGCCAGAATGGAAGTCATAATATAAATCTTGAAGCAACAATATTTTTTAAAAATTGCATGCAACAAACCTTCCCTGGCCCAGGAGCAACAGAAAGTATGTTAATATATAACAGCAAGTATGTTGCTATCTATGGGAGGGAAAAAAAAAATAAAACAAGGAGAATAAACCTTCTGAATAAAGCTTCTGAAAAAGCTATGAGAAAGGTAGTTTTTAAAAAAACACTCAGCAAACCCAGCAATTCTGATGCAAATTCATTGAGTGAATATGAAATGGTATTGAAAAGCTTTGAAAATCAAATTCTAAATGTTTGTGTCTGAGATGCTGGACAGTCAGTCCATTTGGAAAGCAAGTGCCAGTCCTCATTTCTGAAGTTGGTGTGCACCTACAGCTCTTACCCTCTTTAACCTGGATAAAGAAAGGATCCTTGCAATTTAAGTCTTACACATCTTTGGCTACAGAAGCAATGACTGCTAGTAAACTCCGAGTCTAATTTTATCAATATTTTTTAATAAAATGTACAGACCTGTAAGAAATTCATAATATCTCAAAGAAACCAACCCATTCCTATGCACGTGTATTTGACTCTTTTAACCCTACAGAACCAATATTTAGTTATGTTACAAGAGAGAGAATTTCAAAGATAAAAGGGAAGAATTAAAATGCAGAAATTCAAATCACCCTCGCTTGCATGATGAAAAACATGCTCATTGCATATCAAGGAAGTCAGTCTAGTTAACATCAGTATATGCAAGATTTGGATCAACTGCAAGTCAAATACCACTACCTAGAGGGCTGAGGCAAAACAGAGGTGAAAAGAAGTACTCTAATAGTTAATCCACTACCACCTTCTTTATACTCTGAGCAGATACAAACAAACTCCATATTAGCTCTCTCTGTAGGAATATTTGTTTTGGAGTGGGATCAGCAGTATTCCCTAATCCCCATTTTTATTAGTAGTCCACAGAAAATTTTCAAAGTGACAATTATAAAGTACTGAATGCCACTACATCAGCAGAAAGCACAACACACCAAGCAACAATTCTTTCCATGAAGCCACAGTGTTTTATGTAGGAGACATTTCCTATTCAGGCAGCCCCCTAAAGAGCTGGACAGCATTTGGGATAATTCCCAAATATCAAAGACTACAAAGGAGGCAGAAGTTAAAGAAGACAGTCAGCCAAAATATTTCTCTTTCTTTAACCCTGAGAAAGAATCTTTTGAAAAGTGCCAGGGCAGAATCTGTCCATCCTGATTATTTTGAATAATCCTTTGTTCCACCGAGTTTACCCATTGAAGTGAAACTGGAAATACTAAGAATCTCCTTTAACACTGTTGAACTGAGGGGAATAAATATGAGAAGAAAGAATGAAAGTCATATTATAAACTTAAAGAGAAAAACACAGTAAACAAACAAGAAATGAATGAACCAAAGATAAATATGTTACAGGGTAAAATAAAAAGGAAAACTTTCTTTCTTTTCATTTTTATTTTCTCCACTTCCTGTATTAACAGCAAAGGACTGTTTTTTCTCTCAAAAGTGCCCCTTTACAATAAGCATGTCCACACCAGATTAGAAAACTGTTTTTCCCAGCATCATTTGGCTTTAGTTGAATTGCTATGGTTTCCCACCCTTCCTATGAATCAGCACTCCTTTTCCATCATCCATCACTTTCCACACAGTATGCACTGTTCTGTCTCCCCTGGGCCTAAAAGAAATAACTCAAGTAGCACTGGCTACACATCTGCCTTCTCTGAGGTCCTTCACACACATTAACGAGTGTAAATCTGATAAAAGAGTAAGATGTGTTTTCCTTATTTTGGAGAAATTAGTACATGTTGAATATTAAAATATTTTCTCAAAGCTATGCAAAATATTTTAATGTTTGAATATTTATGTATAAAAATGGAACTCAAGGGTTCCAAACAAGTACTAGATATCCTTAGCTTGGGGCCCTATATAATGCAGCCCAAACACAAACTGAAACATCCTAAAATGATAACAAGCAAGAGATGGATGGAAAAAGAAAAGCAGAAAAAGAAACAAAAAGAGAATAAGAACCTAAGGAAGAATAATTGGAAGGCCAGTGCACCATGAACTTCATTCTTATTAGTTTTCAGTACTCTGTCTCTATCAAAGTTGCACAGAGATAAAAATAAAGCTATAGAGTGAATTTGTGACATTTGTAATTCTGCCTCACAAATCAACTGAAATGAGAGAAAAAATTCAGAGGACAGGACAAACAGAAGCAGAGTCATCAGATATAAGGACAAAAGAGATTAACACTTAAAAAGAAAGGATGCAAAATAGAAATAGCAGAACAGGTGAATTTTCCTTGTAAAATTCGTCTCTGGTACTGCCAAGCTGCAACTCTTTCACCTTGCACAGGCTCAGCCAACCATAACAAGAGCAAGCCCACGTAGCAGAAATGTGTAGCATGGGCTGATTCTCTGAAAGGCAGAAAGAAAATCTAGAACAAGCTTTGGTCTTGTTTTAGCTGAGTGCTGACTCCTGCTCTTTGAGAAGCTCAGCAGACAGGAGCCCAGGATAACATCCTACAAACTTCAGTGGATGAGAAGATCAAGAGTGTTGTGAGAAACAGAGTTAAGCTTATACAAAATAGCTAGACCAAAATGAGACTAATAAGGGAGCAATACTGAAGGGGATGGTGTCAAAAGAAAAGAGCATCCAATATGCCACCAGGCATCTGGAATGCTGAGGGCAGAAAGGGAGAAAAAAGCTGTCAGCTTCTACAGAAGTAACAAATGGCAGTAGCTAGAATGAAAGAAAACAGAAGGCATAAAGAAAGAAAAAAACTCATTAAAATAATTAATTCAGTCTTGGCGCTTAGATGTCATCAAGGCTATGATACTGACAAAGGTCAGTGATAGGCATCTTTTTAAATTTATTCATTTTTGTCAGGTTGAAATTGCCATTTAAAAGTCAAAACACTGTATTAAAAAGCTAAACCGCTGTATTTTCCTTCCCCTGTACTAAATGATCCTTACTATATGATGGCACTGGTAAGGCCACGCATGGGTACTGAATCTAGTTCTGGGTTCCCTAGCACATGACAGACATGGAGCTACTGGATACAGTCCAACAAAGGGACAGAAATATGATTAGATGGCTGGAATATCTCTCATGAGGAACGCCTGAAAGAACAGAGACTGTTCTGCCTGGAGAAGGGAATTTTCAGGAGAATCTGATCATTATCAACACATACAAATACCTGAAGGAATGTTGCTAATACAGTGGAGCCAGGCTTTCTCCTGTGGTACCCAGTGACAGGACCAGAGGCAGTAGACACAAACTGAAACAGGTGGGATGGGGTTTTTCATATCCTCCAAACACCACACACACACACACTTTTCACTATAGTTGTGACAGCACTGGCACAGGCAGCTCAGAGAGGCTGTGGAGACTACGTCACTGGAGATATTCATGTCTGGAAAAGGTCCTGGGCAGCCTCTCAAGTAGGGGGGCTGGACCCAAAATGCCTCAAGTGCTCCTTTCAGCTACAACCATTCCGTGATTCTGTTTTACTGTAATGAATGAGTTAATAACTTAAAGAAAACATAGAAATGTTCTCAGAAACTGTTCTTCTTTGTCTCTTTAAGTATGATGTTACTTGGTCACTTTTAAACTCATTAGTACAGAAAACAGAGACAAAAGAACATGTTTAAAACAGATGAAAGAACTTAGACTAATACCTATCCCCATAGCTCCCTAAAATTTTTAGTTCATATTCATTTTCAAATGACATCTATGCTCTCTTTGTTTTCATTATGTGTTGCAAAGAAAGTCATAAAGGCTTTTGAAGGGTTAATAGTTGATTAGTAGATATTTTAGGGTATGGTACCAGTCTGAGCACCATGTGTAATAGACATTTATGAAAAAGTCAGTGGAAAATGTTAAACACAATTTCAAGCAACTTATTGACTTCTTATAACTTAAAACAAAATACTAAAAATCTATGAGTGATTATTAATTTTAAACAAAGTATTTCTATACTCATCCTTAATACTGTTCATGACTAGCTTCTGATACCTATAGCTGAAAGAATAGCAATATATTTTGTAAAGGAAGAAAGCTTTGGAAGTTTTGAGAATGTCATGCTAGATCAGTTACAGAGTGACTCAGAAAGCCAAAGATATTGTGTCATCAAAAGATACAGATGCTGACCAGGATTTCAGGAATAGCCTAGAGGCTACAGTCCCTTCCATTACAGGCCCTAAACTTAGAAGTTGTTACCACATCTCACAATTGACTGCTTGGGGAGTCGGGGCTCAAAATATCCACGGACAGAACTGCTTGAATTAATCATCACATTGGACTAGTCCTAGGTACCTAAATCCTTTACTTCCCTTAGACTCCTGCATGACTAGCCTTTGCTGAAAATATAGGTAAAATTGTTGAGCATACACTCAAACTGCATGGTTCCAAAGTCAGTAATGAATGCAGAATTCCCAAATGTTGTCAGTAATGGTATGTCACAGCTGGCTCCCTGTGCCTTTTTTAACTCCTGCAACAGTAATAAGGCTATTTCCTAACCTTTCCCTTTTGAACTATTCTCACTTACTGATATGTCTAGAATTGAAATTTTATCCAACATAATCAACAATGTAATTCATCTCGGAAGATAAATATTGTAGAGATTTTCACAGTTTACCATTAGGCTGGGCATAGCAGGAATTTAAACTTTCCTTTTATTTTTTTTTTACTTATTTCATGCGAAAGATTTAAAAGATGTGTTTCTAACTGGAAAGGCGAATTTCTTAAACTGAAAGATTTTGCACTTATTTTCTTTTCCAGACCTGGTAACATTATATTCCAGTTTCTCCCCAAAACAAACACAACATCCCTGAAAAGTGAAACGTCAGGAAATAGCAACTGTCTGTTACACTTAAGGACAAAAGAAAAATATTGTTAGGTGTTACTCAAATATCTTCTGCTTGTTCTTAAAAATGTATGTTAATTTAGCATGACAGCAGTGAGGACTAAGATTTTTAATGATGCTTCACTGTATTTGAAAAGAATAGTAAGATGGAAAAGTGTTTAACCTTTCTCTCTGGTGAACATATATCTTACTGTCAGCTTTGGAAGCAATACAGCTATGATTTATTCTGTGATCATGATTGGTAGTGGCAGAATACAGGAATCCTTAGGATTGAACTCTTAGATACAGCGTGATGTTTAAGAGGAAATGATTTCTAAATTAAACTAGCCAGAGTGCCAAATGGTTAACTAATCACCAGTTAACTGATGTCCAGGAAACTAAGGGAGAGGGGTGATGTGGACAGATTTCATGTGCAGAATCTAAAGAGAATAAAGCTGATCTAGACATTGTCTTGTGCATTATCACTTTACTTTTTTCCTGATAAGCAGGATGGCTAGGAGAACTCCTTCAAAACTTAGAAAAATATGCATGTTTCTTTTCTTCAGATGTTCAGTGCAGATGGAGGCACATGGGAAAAGATACAGATGCATAAATGCACTGACACATATACATTCACAGAAAAAAATCTGTGATGAAGTGGTGTGATAGAAAAACTTGAATTCATATGCTACTCCCACGTGGCAGGCACCAGCAAAGTGGCCATAACATTCCCAACACATGTCCACAAATTCCTTATTTCACACAAGTCTCATTATGAGTTCTACATATGCCATCTATTTACAGTTCATCTATTTTAAAGAATTTCAAGCAATCATAGCAATTACGTGTCCCTCTACCTAATCATAAAATGCCTTTGATACTGCCAGCTCAGATACATCCACTGCAGCCAGAAAAATATATGTGTCCAATATGTTTTAGACATCTCTGACTTCTTGACATCTTGCTAATAGGTAACGGTGTGAATATACCAAAAGCAGTATCTTTGATGCTGGCAGGACCTGAATCATATGCAGTGCACTGGTGTACAGTATACACTTCCACTACCTGTCAGAAATTCCTGTGTTTAGGCTTCGAGACTTTTGTCCTGTTAGTAGGCAGGTTTTGCCTATCCTGGGCCTCAGTGAGCTTTGGTGGGACAGAGAGGAGAGAAATTGCATTAATTAGAAATTTCAGTTGAAGTTGCTGGGAGGGAAACAGTCTGGGTAGAGTTTCATGAGAAATGTTCAATGCAATACTTTGTTCAACCTTGCAGCCCATCATTGCAGCCATTGAAAGAGAGGGATACAAATTATTTCTCTATTTCTGCATCTCCCACTTGTCCCTCCCCACAATCAAATCAAATAAGTGGGGATGAAACTATTTCTGGTTTCCATGTCTATTGCCACAGCAGCTGCATGGAGGAAAGCTTTGTTCAACTCTGCATGTCAAAGTGTCTACTTTGGGCCACTTGGAGGGAGCTCTCACCCCTCCTTTAGCTGTTCCTGGAGCACTGCCCTTGTGAGTGCTCAGCATGTGCTTAGAACAGTGAGAGTCCTGAAGGGACTTCAGTGAAGAACACAAAGTAAACCTCTATTAAGCTCACTTGAAGGAAGATTTGTCAGAGACTAAACTTGGACACAACTTAAAATTTGCCTAGGGATGCCAGAACACATCTCTCTCAGACCAATTTCCAGAAAGGAAAAAAAAAAAAAAGAAAAAAAGCCAAATAATGAATTCTTCCCTAATTTAATTAATCATTTTAACTGTGCCCTAATATAATAAAAATGTAATAAAACTATCAGGCTGAAGTGTTGGCTGAAATTATTGAAATGTGGCAAAGTTGCAGTCAACTGAGTAGAGGCTGCTGTACTTGCTGTGTCTGTTTGTGGCACCACTGCCATACAATGTCCCTTGCATTACAGGCATTTTAAATAGCTATTTACTCCTTGCTGTCACCCACAGCAATCTGAGCTCCTGAAGGTCTCCCAGAGAGTCTCTGTTTTTGTAAGAGCTGTGCCATGACCATGTGAGCACTTGCACCCTTTCCAGCCCTGAAATCTCTTGACAACTGTTCCCATGGAGCAAATATGCTACTGAAAGTGAAAGGCTGTTTAAAAATTTCCAGAGTTACAATCTTGTTTATACCAGCAATGCAGCAACCTGAAAACAAGCAGATTCCCATTGAAGTGGAGATCTGACCCTCGAACATGCATTTTTAACAGCTAAAAATTCTAAATATCCCCAAATAAACAGCTAAAAATAAACAACTGCTGCCCCTGCCCCAATGGCAGCACACCTGCCAGCTCCTGCCCCTGCTCCAGCCACAGCCAGCAGCTGCTCTCCAGCTGTGCCAGCCCTACCCTCAGACATCCCAGGTGCCACCAAGGTGCCTTGCCCACCATCCCAGGTCAGGGCAAAGGCCAGCTACATCTCAGAAGTGACTGTGCAGGAGTCAGCAGGAGACATATTTGCAGCAAAGCAGGCCTCTGGTGGTTTTCCCTTTGCCAAACCAAACCTGCACATTAGGGTGATCATGCCAGGTTCCTGCTATGCTCATGGCCATCCTGTCGGTGTTTGTGGGCTGGACAACACCGTTAGAAGGAGCTGGGTGCAAGACACCAAGTGAAGGGCAGGAATAAATGGTTTCCTTGGGCTGGAGAGCTTACAGAGGGGAATGCCAAGGTGTTGTGCCAGGGTCAGCCTAACTTAGTGCATTTGGTAATTTTCTAACAGAAACTGTGCTAAAGTGACAAAAGATGGCTGGAGCAATTTAAGGAAGAGACCAACCAAACATCAAAGAGTCACTGCAATTATTTCAACTTAGGCATTATAAATGTAGGAAATTCATAAGTTTTCATTTAAAATATGTAAGCTGAGTTGTGGAAATGTCTTGCACCAACAGCATAAAAACTGACTGCTCTTACTGAAGTAATGCCATAGTAATGCAGTGATATTTAATGCATAATAGATACTGTAAGCTGAGGTCAGAATATAATTACTGTAAATGATACATTAGATAAAATATATATATATAATTTTGCCCCATTTTGACTATAGAGTTTTCAATCAAGCTGAATACATACAACATATGAAGAAGCTGCATAACAATATTTTTTTCTGGCTAAAAAAGTACTAAGGATTAATACTATACTTAGAGGAGAATCTAATTTTATATGTTTCATCACTTAAACATGGTCATATGTTTGCTTAGAATTTCATGTAAAATTCTTTCTTTTCCCAGTCAAAGAAGAAAGATATAGTCTTCCTCTTTAGTGAAAAAAGCAAATTATTGCTTAACATGCAAACACATCTCACCTTAAAGGAGAACCAAGACTTTCGTAGAATTTGAAAAGGGGAATAAAGAGTCAGATGATAAAAAGTTCACCTACCTTTATCTACATCAGACCTTATCAGCAGTTCCAAAGAAGCACAAAAAAACTAGGAGAATAGAAACTGTAATGGGAAAGGAAATTCAATATTGACAAAGTAACATATGCAGTAGGAATAATTTATATTGTCACTAAGCTTTAACTTTACTATTTAAATCTAAAAAAAAAAAAGAGCAACAAAAAAAAAAGCTGGACTAGTCCCTCTACCCAAGATAAGCAGAGTTACAAAAATTTTAAGATACTTAAAAAATCTACTCTAAAAATGCTACTTCAATGGTAGTTTTGTCTCACAGGAGTCACAAAGCACTCTATGTCAAGGGTAAGAACTATCCCTGGGAATTAAGTGTAAAGAAATGTCTCTTTTAGGAGAGCCAAACATTTATGTTATTAATTTTAGAAAATAAAATGCCATGAAAAAGGTACCCACAGCAACCAATTGTGCTGTAAAAGGAAGCAATTTTTTTCAGAAGCAAGAATTGAAATCTAAATACGGAAAATCAAAAGCTGATTATGAAAAAAATTCCCATCCGACACATTTCCTTCTGAAACTCATGGCTACAAGTTGTTAGAATCGGGAACTCAGAGCATTCAAGGTATGATGTGGATATGGAAACTATCCAACTATCCCCTACTAGTTTTATACTATAAGAACAACAAAGTACTTCAGAAAGGATATAGGCCTAGCTATCTGGTCATTAGCCTTACCTCCCGTTGAAAAGGTGCTGTTGAGGAGAAATACAGGCCTGAATGGACCAGTCATCGGGTTCAGCACCACAAGACAGTGCTCACACTGCCACTGCTTCCCTGCTGTGGCATAGCCCTCAATGTTTCTCTTTTTTTTTTTTTTTTTTTTTTTTTTTTTTTTTTTTTTAGTTTATTTAAAGCTTAAGTGACCTTCTCACCATTTATATATCCAAGCTTAACTTATGAATGAGACTAATTTCTCATATTGATATCTTGGATTTTGGACACGAAGGCAGCAAACCTGTAATCCTGTCATCTGTAGCATGACTGTAATGGGACAATGCTATGGTTTTCTTCAAGTGCATCCAAATCACAGATCTTTCTTAAAGAAAGAAAATACTGCTAGATAATGTAGTGTTACTTGACTTATTACACAGGTAGATAGCATTAGAAGGAGCCTGTTTTGCAGCTCAGTTACTTTTTCACTTTTCATTGATTCAGACAGTTGTTTCACATGTTCATACGAGAGACCAACATATTTGTATATTGGCTTGTATTAACTACAAGCATGTTTTTACAGTTCCCTTTTCTTTGATATGTGTTGACCAAAGCAACTGTGAAAGTAATGATCTTGCTTAAAAATATATATATTTCAGAGTGAAGGAGGGTAAATTTAGGCCAGATATATGGAAGAAATTCTTTACTGTGAGGGTGGTGAAGCACTGGAATAGGTTGCTCAGAGGAATTTTGAATGCCCCTATCCTGGCAGCATCCTAGAGGGAGGTCTCCCTGCACATGGCAGAGGGATTGGAACCAGATGATCTTTAAGATCTCTTTCAACCCAAGAGATTCTATGATAACCACATTTGGAGATTGTTTGTGATGAGGATTTTAACAGAACTTTCAACACTATGTGTGAAAGAAACTTAAATGACCACAAGAATAGGCACTTGTCTGAAAAATGGGAAACTCAGGTTCAGTTTCCTGCTTCAAGATTTCTTAGCTCAAGCTCAGAGTTATACTAGTATGTACAACTAATACTCAAGAAATCTGCCTCCAAACATGGATTCTCTGAAATTTTTAGACTAACTCCAAGGCAAATAACCAGCCTCTCACTGATGGCCTTCTACCAGTCTCTTAGCTAGATGCCAACACATGCACAAAACTGTAAAAGTGGGACTTCTGGGACAAGGCAATTCAAGGAGCAAAACTGTGGTGTCTAGGAGAAGAGACATTGCAGGTTGCATTGCCACAACCTTGTTGACACAGTTCCTCCCTCTGACTGTGTAGGTGTACCCAGGGTGAGAATGAATCAGCACTGCAGCATCAACACCATATGACTCTCCCTATTAGGAACACCTGTTGATAATTTAACAGCCTGAACAACAGCTGAAAAATGAGACTCGGTGCTGGCAGCCAGAACATCTATTCAACAGTAAATCTTTCCTCTTCAGTGGTTATTCAAGGCATTTGCTACTACAATCTTGTTTACAATGGCTTAGCTCTGTTGGTATTTGTGTGTGAAAAGCACACAAGAAAAGAAGAAAAGGAGGCAGTGTATTATTATCCAAGGTAAGAGAAGGCAGCCTCCATGGCACATCAAAACTGGGATCAATCATACATACGTAAAAAAAAAAAAAAAAAACAAAAACCAAAAAAAAACCCCTGAAACCAAAACTTAACAAAAAAACTGTTCCCCAAAGGTATTTTACATGGAGGACAGAATTGAGAGGCAAAACCAGATACTTCCCACCAGAAATGGGCTGATATAATCTTCCTTTAGTCAATGATGAGAGAGAAGTGGACAGGTCTCTTTTACTGGCACCTTTGATGGAAAGTGTTGAAAGATCTCACTTCAATTCCAATGTGGAATGAGAACTTACACGAAATAATCTTCAGTTCCTTAGCACTGTAGACATCTTATTTACCAGTCTTCTAACCCTCCAGGGATGTGTGAGCAGGGGTCTGAAAGGTACCTGCACAAATCAACCTAGTTGTAACACTTCACCAAGGTGCTTGGAGCCATGTCCAAGAGTGATAAAAAAGCAGTCCAAATACAACATCTAGGTTGAGGTGGCTGTTGTGGCTCTAACCATGTTAAGTTAAATCAAACCAGATTTAATCTTTGACAATTTTATGCAAATGTCCAGCTGTGAAATTTCACCAGAGCATATTTTTAAGATCTAAAGGATGGAAATTTTTTATACAGATAACTCTGGCATGGAGAGAGAGAACACTGATGCAAACAGTCAGCAATAATGGCGGTACATCATAGCAATATTTATTTGTGGTTTTCCGTGGGGAATCATCGCTCCTCTTTTGGAAGCCATCCTATTTCAAAGGACATAGGCACAAACTTCACCATGGCAATTACAGTCAACATAACAAGTTCTGAGCAGTCTCTGACATACAGCTGAGTTTAAAAACAGAGCACTGAAATAATATCCTGCCCATATGACTTTTTGACAGTGATAGACAACATTGTCTATTCTATTTGAAATTAAAAATAATCAAAACTGTTCATAAAATAATATTTGAACTAATTTTCAAAGCTTTATAAAAGTCACAGTTCCAGTTTCCACATATAAATCTCAACGATTTGGAGAAAAATGCTAAGATAATGCTTCATGGAAATTTTTTGCTCAAACTATTTTGGTAGCCTCAGATATATCACTCTTCTTAATTTATCTTTTTGATAGGAAGTTTTACATCCTATATTCAGAGTATGGACATTTCCTTGTGCTTTGAATGTAGACAGAAGTTTTCCTGAAGTTCCTAATTCCCACACAGCTTTGGACTCTCTGACTGTTTGTTCTAATGAAGAATGAGGACAAATATCAAAGAATCATGGAATCATGGAATGGCTGGGGTTGGAAGGGACCTTAATCATCTAGTTCCAACCCACTGGCCATGGGCAGGGATACCTTTCAGTAGGCAAGGTTGCTCAGAGCCCCATCCAGCCTAGCCTTGAACACTTCTAGAGATGGGTCATCCATAACTTCTCTTCTCCAGGATGAGCAATCCCAATTCTTCTCAGTTTTCCTCATAGGAGAGGTGCTCTATCCCTCTAAACATCTTGGTGGCCCTCCTCTGGATTTGTCTTTCTTGTGCTGGGTACTCCAGAAACAGATGTAGTTCTCCAGGTGGGGTCTCACCAGAGCAGAGTAGAGTGGCAAAATCACCTCCCTCAACCTGCTGGCCACACTACTTGTGATGCAGCCCAGGATATGATTGGCTTTCTGGGCTGCAAGTGCACACTGCTGGGTCATGTCCAGCCTCTCATCCACCAGCACCCCCAAATCCTTCCCCTCAGAGCTGCTCTCAATCTGTTCATCCCCCAGACTCTTTTGATACCAGAGTCTGCCCTGAGTCAGTTGCAGCACCTTGCACTGGAAGCCTCCAATACTGCAACAAAAAGTAGTTCTTGTTCTCCGGCCAGCTCTTACTGCAAAAGAAATTCAACTTAAAATTAGGTCCAAGGAAGAAAAGAATTTGTCTCAAAGGTACTGACAGCACACACACTGGCTAAGAACACTTACAAATTCATTTACAAGGCCATAGTTTTCAAATAATGGTTTTCAAAATTTTGGAATAGACCTCTGAATATTTATTCTATGGAAGAAACAATTCACAGTTCTCCCTGTTATGGGGAAATAGTTTAGAGAAAGAATAAACTTAGTCAAGAGACTCAGCTATGCAATAGCCATAGAAAAGGCAGTGTAAGGAAGCAGCCATTTCTTATTCAGCATCTAGTTGTTAGTTGTTAGAGGCTGCAAGAGGTCCACTTGGATGGCAAGCAGAGTTCATTAGGATTTCAACATCATGGGTTCAAAAATTCAAATCCATTACTTAATAAGATCACTGAAGATTTAAGAATAAAAACTAAAAAAGAGACAGGGAGGGAGAAAGCAAAAAATTAAAGCATTAAAACACGCAGGCTTCCTGATTGACATTTATAATCACATTTTGAAACCTGTGCCAAAGTAATATGTCTATTCATCTGTAGCAAGATCTGAACATTCAGCCTGGTGATATTTAGGGATTGTATTTTGAATGTTTTACTGTGTCACTAATTGGGTTTTATTTCATAATCCTTTTCTCGTATGGCTAATCTTAGAGGAGGAAGTTTTTTTAATATTTTAACTTATTTTATATTGTGTCACCTAATGTTCTAATTGGATGTGTTTCACTGGATAATACAGAACTGAGTCAGGAAAGATTTAGTCATCTTGAATATGCTATTGTAGTCCAGGAAGAGGACAAAAAAGTGAGAGTTCAATTTCAAAACACTTATAAATATTTTGCAAGAAAAATATTCTAAAAGAACATTGAAAACTGGTATCCCTCCACAAGTTAGTCATTGTGGACAAGGATAAATCTTATCCCTGCTCATTTAAATAACTTCTGGAATCACTGCTAGCAGAAGTATATTTTTTTTAGGAATGTATGAAATGAACTGTGACCTATTTAAATAAAACAGAGATGGGCCAGTTTTAATAAGTGGATTTTGTTCCCTTCTTTCATTTCCATGAAGACCATGAAAAATTGGGCCACAAAATAATTGGCTGCCTATTTTGGCTGGATTTCTATGCATGGAATGGATAAATAGCACTTATACTTGGTACCAGCACATGGTTAGAAGCTACAAAATGAGCTTCTATATGTTTCCATTGCAGGCCAAAACCAATTTCAACATCAATGACCTCAATGGATTTTTGGATCAGACTACTTGGAAATAAAGCATAGAATTAGGTTGGACCATCTCTGTCCAAATTAGAGTGAGAACATTTTTTCACCACTCTTTTAAATAGCTGCAAAGGGAGAATTAAGAAGGCAAGCAAGAGCTTTATCAAAGATCCCATCAGTTTTAGAAAAATACCTAATATGGTTGAAGATTCTCTTCATACAAATCCAGACTTTTATGAAACATTGTCAAACAATTGTTCTGTTTATTTCACAAAAGTAAGTAATACATTTAATAACAAGAGCTTAAAAATATTTCTGAAGATTCTTAACGCAATTTTTGATCCTTTAGGGTAGGATTCATGTCATCTAACTTTTATCTTCTGAAAACTGATATTTTCTCTCAGACACTGTTTGGATACTTGATGAAGGAATTCTGACAATCATAGAGCCAATTCAGCCTACTGAGGGATGGTATATTATTTTTTCCACAGATCATAAAGGGGAGAGCAGAGACAAATAGCTCAGATAAGATGTCTAACATTTTAGGCTAATCATGTTAAGCAAAACAAACCCAGTTCTCCATACAAATGGAAAGGTCTGTTTTAAGGTGCCAAACAGTTACAACTGAACTCCTGTCTTACAGCTGTGTCATAGATGAAATGGAATAATTAAATAATAATACAGGAACTTATAAATGTTCTTGGAAATAATTTTTCAGTCTGTTCTTGTTACAGGAAAGTTTGTTATCTCAAGCCATTTCAAGGCTTTTAGTAAGGTACAATTTATGGATTGCCTTGGGTCATGAGGATACACACCTTAAAAATAACTAGTGAAACACAGAATTAAAAGTTACAAGCAGAGGGGAAAGTGTTTTTTTCTGATTTCATCTCATAAGTGAAGCCTACCTCAGTTTTGAGACTATTCTTATTTGTAGACACAAAGACAAAAACTTGGGAAAGGAGAAAAATTTGAAAAGAGAGTCCTGCTAAGAATGAGATTCTCTTTCCATTCATACCAGGATACAAGGAAGGAAAGTAACCTCCAACAATGGAATTGGCTTATAGTGTGTTCTGGAAGACAGCAAGTGCTCACAGCACTATGTTAGATACAGAGTGAAGGAATTAATGGGTAGCATGAAGCAGAAATAAAACATTTGTGTTATGTGGAACAGATCACATGATTGTGACCTTCTTAGATGTGACTTATATGAGTAGTAGTTGATGGGAGAGAAAAATTATATCACAAAATACTACAGTTGATATTATTCACCAATATTTCACTTATTATTATTTCTTCATAATATTTTGTTGTGTTTATGAAAGCAGATTCTCAGCCAAGACAAGAGAGTATCAGTCATAGTGACAAAAAAGAACAAATCCTAATTAGTCTCATTAAAGTCACAGTTAATAAGATCAAAGTTGTCATTTTTTAAAACATTTCCATATTTTCATGGATGATTTAATGATGATTGCATTCAAGTGAATTTTACCATGCATGATGATTCTATTTTAGTTCTGATATAGTTACCTTATCCTCTGCTATCTGCGATCTTGGAAATTTGGATTGGCAGTATGAATTCTGAAGTGGAATATTAACAGGGTTTTGGTTGGGTTTTTTTTTTTGTGTGTGTGTGTGTGTGTGTGTGTTTGTTTGTTTTTAAAGCAAATGAGCTTGAGACAGAAAAAAAAAAAAAAAGAGAAAAAAAAAAAAGACAAAAAATACACTGAAACTAGATGGTTCATAATGAGCCCCAATCCTTGGAAAAAGCAGAGTGAGGACGTGTATCTGGTGAAAATATGATATAGTGAAATGGTCTAGTGAAAGGTGTCCCTGCCAACACCAGAGTGGTTAGAACTAGATGATCTTTAAGGTCCCTTTCAACCCAAGCCACTCTATGATTCTATGATATAATGCTCTCCTTCACATTAACAGCTTCACATTATCAGATTACAGAAAAGAATAAAGAAAATTCTGGAAAACAAAGAACAGATAAAAATGGGAGTGTCCAGGTCAATATCACCATAAGCTCTTCTGACATTATATACAGAGATTTCTTTAGTAAATCAAATTAACCACTTGAGTTCCCATTCTGTATGGTCTCTGGTACAGTATTTACAAGACAGAGATTTTCCACACTGTGTAACTTCCTGTCTTTAGTGGCAGTGGGGCACTATAGCCAGATTAGACCACATCAGCCACCCCACTGTATGATTATCTAGGCAACCACAGAAATACTTTGAAACTAATGGGCAAAGACAGCTCTCTCAAAAGTTTCTGCAAAACCATGATCCAAGTAGGACATTAGGATGGATTATTTGCATAGAAAAGTTGGCAGTTTATCTATTGAGAGTAAGAAGAAAACAAAACCAATTCTGTTTTAGTTAAGCTGGTACAATGTCCACATCAGAAAGAACTATTTTAAAGAAAAAGTCACTCTGTTTGGCAGTAACAACACTTTACCTCACTGCAGTAAAAACAAGCCAATGCATGTTTTCCCCAAATTATGGGGTGAAGCGTTTTTCTTGCCACTTTTTTTTTTTTCTTTTTGAAAAAAGAAACAAAACAAAAACAGTTCTGCAAGTTTCACTAGGGGGAATAAAAGAAGGGGAGAAAGATCAATTTTCTCTGGGTTCTTGCCATTGCACCCACACACTACATAAAGGAATACTGAGGACAGACAGTTCTAAATCAAAGGGGGAAAGCATCAAAGCCCCAAAATAGAATTACCATGTTGCCACTTCCCATGCCCTTCCTGGAACACTTTGGAATGAAAATGTTTGATTTGCTTCCTCTGAGTTTTGAGGGGTTGTCTTGTAGGGAACAAAAACGACAGGAATCTGGAGGGAACATTCTTCCCTTTGTGGTCCCAGGCCAGTGGGAGCCATGGGGCAATCACAGGTGGAGAGGAGAGGAAGCTGTGTCTCTAGTTCAGCACGTGCTACCACACATATTAATAACATCCATGGTTATACACAGGCAGAACCCCTTGGATGTGCAGTTGGTGAGGAGGAAGAAGAAGAAGAAAAGCATGCAAGCCCTTCTAATATCTGTTGACTAGCCCATGCTGGTTAATTACCCCGCAGGCCAGAAGTCTGACAGAACCTAACTTAGGAAGGAGCTGAGTAGTGAAAGCATTTGTTGTGGCACTGAAGTTAGTGACACTCACCTGATAAGAGGGTCTGTTTAGGGACTGCAAATCACTCTGATGACTGTGCAGTTCTGGGGGTAGCACAAAACTGCTGCTAAGAGTAGCTCTGGCAGGGGTTGAAGCAATCATGATTCATTATTAAATTATGAAAGCTAATCAAAAATTCTGTGGGCAGTCCCTGGACCCTTAGTGTCTTCAAAGACTGTCACAGAAGTCTCTCATTATAAAGAATGGTATTACATAAAGGTGGGGAATGATTTTTAAGGGACCTGAATGGGAATTTGACAGAATGGCCTCCTGAGAAATTCTGTGGTTGGCAATATCATCACCCTTCTCATGATATATGTCTGTGAGGTTGGCTTCTTTGGTAAGTCTGCTTGAGCAGGTTAGGATATGCTTTCAGATACAAAACCAGATTGAGTAACAAATCAGAATGATGAGGAGTCATCGAAAACATCTTGCTTTGACATGCCCAGGAGCAGAGAAATGCTGGATGTCCTGTCCTTCTCCTCCCACTCCCTTCCTCCCCTGCTGCAGACAGATGCACGTGAACAGTAGACACGGTCAGACAGAGAGGCTCCATGTGAATCATGGTGGGAGATGCTCTTGGACTGGGCAATATTAAGGTGGTACAGCAGGAAGCAGGAACAGTAACTTTAATGTAATCATAGTCCATATATTTTCTCTTGAAGCATGAGAATCAAATAATACTCAGTGCTTACTGAGCTTCCAAGTCTGGCCACAGAACACACAAGGTTTATGTGAATCATTGTCAGAGGGCAAGTTTAAATTGTGATAAGTAGCCTATATATAAAAGCAGTATTTCTGCATCAAGTAATAATGCTATGTTCCCCAGGAAAGGAGTGGTTGAAATCCATCCCTTGTCACACAGTAGCACGCACAATAAATGTAATTTTAAATCCATTACAATGCTGCCAAATACATTAAGCAAAAATATACAGAGGATTTATTCACCAGAAGATTTACAGATTTCCTGAGTAGTACATCATTATCGGAACTGTCAATTTGAAAATAAAAATTGTCAAACCATCACTGAAACACCACAAATGCTGTGACAGAAATACACAATAACTGCTGGGTTTTTAAAAATAAAACCCTCAGCAAACCCTCTCCACACAGTTATCACCTCTGTAGCCTACCAAGGAAACAGTAAAGTACTGAAGGGTACCAAGGAGAAGTCTAATATCCAACATAGTTAGCATCAGCACCACTCCAATTATTACGTGTTAAAAAGCAGACTGATGTGCATGTAATGATGGGATCCAGAGGGTTTAACATGCAAAAGTGATAAAATCCCAGCTAAAAGATGATAATTTGTTCTCATATTTGTGATCTGGATTTGGATCCCTCACCAGGCTCCTGAGCAGTCAGCCTGACACTTCTCAGCCACCTTAGATGAGACAAAGCTTTCCAGGCTGATGTGTTCAAATGTTCTGCCATCTTTCCCTTCCACATCCTTTATGACCATTTCATCCCATTATTTCCTGGTAGACACTTGATTATACTGCAATATTGACCCACAAGTCAAGTCTAAGTCTGTTGCTCCCTCATTGTGCAGTAACTTAAGCACACCCTTCTCATATCCCAAATCTTGCAGGTTCTCCAGATTTACAAATTGACCTTCAAAGGACATCTGGCAGTTTAAAGCAAACAGGCACAAAGGCCATATAAGTGATTCCATACACAGTTGACCTGAAATCTGATAGTCTAACATATTTATTGTGCTGTCCTATTTCCCTAATGTGGTTTCTTAATCATGCATGTCCATTCTCTGAAGATAGGTGAGCTTTTTTGAAGAAGCCTAGGATCATTTACTTTGTTATAACTCTTTCTTTGCACCATGTGAGCTCTCTTTCCCAAGAAGCCTGCCTCCTGTCTTGTTCACTAGCTGAGTCACAACCACTTGCAACAAAAGCATGCCTCGTTTTCCTTGCCACAAGATTGGTACCTCTTATAACATCTTTCCCATTACATTTTTCAGATGTCGCACCAAACTCCTGTGCTCTGGAATTCTTGTGCTGTAGACCCTGTCCCTTGCAGGGAAGGCCTGTGCTGTTACCATCTCCCTGCTTCACTGGGCTTCTGCTTGGATGTAAGTCATTTACTTGTTATCTTTATGCTGATTACATGTCCACTCTTTATAAGATTTCATTTACTACAGAGGTAAAAAATAATGGAGAAACCAAGCCAGTGTTTCATTCAAAATGAGTTTGCAGTTTCGTACTTAGAAGCATGAGAAGATCTGAATAGATGGTTCATGAACAGATCAGGAGAACTTGTAATGAACTCCTGTGGCTGAGAGCTGAAGCAAGACTATCCCAGATTAAAAGGAACCCTTTATACAGGAAGGAAACTTAACCATTTAAATGACTTGATAGGGGATATGACTTCTGTGGCATTTGAAATGCTCATGATAAACTTGCAAGTACTAAAATACCTGTGCTGTGTCCTCTTCTCAGGCTTGTGCTCAGAAGCAGGAGGGACTGATTATCAGAATATTTCCTGCCTTAAAAACAGTGGCTTTACTTTATGGAGGGATATGGTGGGCAGCTTCGCTGCATAACCATATCAGAGGAACTTGGTGCTTGCACATCATCTTATACCTTGAAGAAAATCGAGAGTAAAATGGAGACAACCATAGAAAGTTTTTCTATTGAATAGCTGATCAGATTAAAAGACATTAAAGAGACTAGTGTTCGTTCAGTATTTCTTCAGGAGTTTGGAGATTTGGATGTGAAGGTCTTTATTCTGGAATCTAATGAAGGCAACATCAAATTGAGTGTCTTCTCTGAAATCCCTGTGTTGGGGATCTGGAGTTTTGAAGTCAGTGACTAAATCTGCATTGGCTTAAATAAAACCTAGTGAAAAGTTTGAAGTGTTGTGACACAAAATGGAATGGAATTACTGCAGTGTAGCAAGTTCACTGTGGTTTAGATTAACACATTATTTTAATGCATTTTAGATGGCATTTGCTGGTGGCAAAGGACACTGCTACAGTTCCTGTAGCTCTGCTGATGTCATTAAGCTGTGGTAATTCATTTGCTATCATCATGCTAAGCTTTTCCCGGCTGATGGTGTATCCTAGATTATGATCGGGTTTGTATTATTAGACTACAACAACTGACCTTCTGTTTGGTTGCAACTTTATTCAGCTTTGTAAAATGCTATTTGGTCACTAAATACCATGTCTTGTTAATACCATCCTTAAACTGCGTTACTCTACAGACTGATTTGAGCTGATTCCCTGAATGTCCTTAGCTGGCCTGATTATTTATTCTTTCTGGATCTGTATCCCAGACATACATTCCTTTGTATATCTCACTGCTATGCTTACAATATCATTATTTATTAACCCCATTTGACAGATGGTGAAGAAGGGAAATTGAATAAAAAATAAAGAGCAAGACTTTGAAGAACCCAGCAAACTTAGTCCTGCTTTAAAAAGGAAAACTGCAGTAGGTATGGCAACAAAATCAAACTCTCTCAAGCACAAACACCACTTGTTTATGTTATTACTCCCTTTTGCACAGGAAAATCCCAAAAGCTGAATCAATTTTTGCAGTACAAACATAATTTGGCTTGATTTGCACGTTGTTGTGCTTGTGAAATCCTGGCAGCCAGAGATAGGTGTCCTGCTTTGGCTGCGGACATCTGGTCACCCTCAAATGGAGCCAGTAATGCTAATTAATTCTAGCAGTACACAAAGCCTTGTTCTGTACTGTCATAATTCACTGAAGGCAGTGAAAGCTATACTCCTCTCTGTGAGATTTCAAGCAAGCACGTGATTGGAATATTATTCCATCTGTATTTCACGTTCTTCATTAGCCCTCATTTACCTCAAAGGAAAGTTCAATTGCTCATACTTGGGATAAACAGCAGGTTAATTTAGCTTGCTGAATAGACCTTTAACCAGTAGGAAAGCTTAATATTTCCTGAAAACACTGCCAAAATTTTATTGCATATTAACTGAAAAATAGTTTAAATAAACAACTACATTATCTTCACTTCCTGGACAACGACCTGTGTTCCAAAACCTCACAAACAACCAAAAACACAAGCTAGTACCTTTCAGTTCCAGTAAGATATAGCTGTCTAATAACCTTACGTGCCTTTGAAAATACCTGGTTTAATGGAAGAAGTGTTTTAATACAAGCGATAGCAAATCCTTCACATCAGTAGAAAAGGATAGTAATTTTTGAGTCCAAATTGCTTTATTTTAAGAATCTGGGGGTAAAGTGACATTTTCAGTACAGGTAGTAATTATTTATATCATCAACTTCTTCCACCACTGGATTTATCTCCATTCCAGATTGTTGCATAACATACTTTTAAAAGAAAATTTCAGCTAGTGGAACCCAAAGCTGGATGGCAAGGCATGGCCAAGTGTTTCAGTGACAAGTGTGACACACCAGATTTGGGAAGGGAAGGGTGGGTGATGGCAACAGGGGCGACTCAGAAAACACACCCAGAGATTTAATTCACATGCACACCAGAACATACCTTTAAAGCAAATTTACTGCCTTTCTAAATTTTTCTGTTGGATATAATCAGGTACTGTGATGGCAGCAGCGAGGGAAGGGTGAGTGATAACTCAACAGTAATTTCCCTGGTGCCTGTAAATAACAAACATTGTTAGCAGATGAGTGATGGAGGTCAATGGGCCATACAGTCATTAGATGGTTTAATGATATGCTGCAGGTTATCTCAGGGCACAGTGCACTAATGACATTCTCAGCCTTCCCTGCAGCAAATAACCTCTGCAACCCGAGATAAGCAGTCACATAGCACAATACAATACAATATCAAATGACCCTAACAAGAAAATTTCTCTTCTATATGACATTTCATATGCCAGTATCCGTCAAAATCTGTCCTGAGAAGAATGCTGTCCCACTAAAATCTGGTTTTGCTGACTAAGAAGCTATTAAAAGGCAGAAACCAAGAAACCAAAAGTCCTTAGACCTTTGGCTTATGGTTAGAAAGGCAATAGTTGGAGAAAAATGCTTAGCATGAAGCATCTTGCTTTGTTTTCCTGACTGTTACTTGATCCTTGCAAAGGGATAGTCCAACAAGTAAAAGTATGAACTATCTGGTCTGTTTGTGCTGGAGGTCATAGTAAAAGGTCACAGCAGGCCAAGTAATCTAAGTCTTTGAATTTATGAAAGCTGCTGGGTCACTTGCCAATGGGAGGTTTAGGAGCAGGATGGTAACTCAAGATATCTTTATTTGGCATGAGTGTGTTAGGTAGGTATAAAAGGGTAAAGTAACTTTAGTGTTAGCCCAGAACCCCATACCTGGCCGCATAGTCAAGCAGGAAACTGTAGTCAGCCTGACTATATCATCAGTAACACCATACTGTGTACGTACTATCGACTTTGCTTAAACCAGCGGACCACATTCAGCATTTTGTCTTTTGTGTCAGTACAGTCTTCTGTGTCAGTACAGAGGTGACTGCTCAGCCCCTCAATTACTGTAGATGGTATAAAGTAAAATTAGAGATGTAAGAGCATGTGAGACAAAGACATGAAAGACAGTGTGGCAAAGAAAGGACAAGGCATCATAGACTTGGAGTTTCTCAGAAGAAACACTAGAAATGAAACAGGAAGGACTCACTTCAATTCTTCCATGACCAGTACGTTTAAATATAGCCAGTATATCTACTATTTACTTGGTTTAAAGTTCAATATTTAATTCTTTCATAGAAAAATATTTACTCAGCATTAACAAGTTTGTAATTTAAAAGCAAAAAATGCAGTAGAGAAAGAGTCTGAGACCACAAAGGAAATGGGGAGTAGAGGCTGGAGAACCATGGCAAAAGTTACAGGAATCCCCTTTCTCTTGTTGTGCTAGTCAGCAAGGTCATGTGCTGGAAGCCACTTATTTCATCTGGCTTGTTACACTGTTAAGACCTGTTAGTCTGTTGGATTTCAATTTGGCAATCACTTGATGTATGATTGCAGTAGTATGGCTTCCTACCTATTACCGCTACCTCACCACCCAAAAGTAGCAGATAGATAGATAGATAGATAGATATACAGTGATGACACTTAATAAGCTGAAGTCATTGTTATCACCCTAAATTTAAAACCTCTTAATATGAGACTAGAATTTTAAACTTAAGTACAATTGCGTCCAAGTCTTAAAAGGAAGAAGCAATATTCTGATGGTGAAATAACAGTCTTTGATCCCTGTTTAGAGAACACAGGTACTATGAAATTTCCTTAGATCAGTTAACTGGGAAAGCCACACAGTGGGTCTTTTCTACAGTAGCACTGTCCATTACCATCATGCTGATGAACAACTATATGAGAAATACTGGACAAAGTGTAATACAGGCCATTTGTTTTTGATAAATATTGTGCTAGAGCATTGTTGGGAACATCCCTGTGCAATTTGCTGACTTTCTGGGAGGAGGAATGCAGTAAGGAATGACGCATCCATGATTTTACTCACAGTTGATGAGACAAATGTAAAAAAGACAATATCTGTAGTGAAATTCAGCATACACTGTAGAACATGTATCACATTTCTTAATGGGCAGAACTTCCAAAGGGCTTGACAGTTCCCATTTAGAGTAATTAGGCCACTTCCCTTTGGTGTCAGATAATGTGATTCAGTTCTTGAAGATCTCAGCTAATTTGTTTGATACTAAGCTTTTTAAAATCTCCTGAAGTCCACAAGTAAAGTTTTAGGATGCTTTTTTCTCCACTGTGCAAATCTGTTCCTATAGCTAGCCTTGAAGGCTTTTCTAGGCCATGGATTTGGCAAAAGTAGTGACCAACACAGCAACAAGATTATACATCCGCTTGATGCAACTAGATTCATTTCTGTTGCCTTCAACTAAAAAAAAAAAAAAAAAAAAAAAAGCAGACCCAAAATGCAGTGTGAAATAAGAATAACCTTTTACTGAGACCTTTCTCACACTTGTAGTACACCTCTCTGCTTAAGTTCTCTAGGACAGGTTTAGCTAACCCTGCAGTCATACAGTCTGTCTCCTTCATTGAGCACCTGCTTCCAGAGAAGTCATTGGAACATCCCCCTACTGGAGACTTTGGCTTCCTCAGTCATATTTTGTTGACATCAACCAAAGTGTACAAAATCTATTGGAGGACAATATACAAATAGGCACAGACTAACAGCATGATCACAAAACCCAGTACTCTGGGTTTGGATACTTCGCAGGACTGAAAGTGAAATGTATTGAAACAGTCACAGCTTCGTAAGAGGAGACACAAGAGGCTTTTTTTTCTGGGGTATGATGATAGCCGTCACTGCGAATGGAAAGGAGGATGATCCAATAGAGATGGTATATGCATGAGACGGTAGACAGGGTAGTGCCAACTGCAGATGTTTCTTCTAATTTGAATTGAATTGGCTGCAAAAATTTACTGTCTTGCTCTGGAATGTACTTCTTATTTTTTCTTCTTCTTCTTTTTCTTTTTTTTTTTTTTTTTTATTTGAAGCTTTGTTAGCTGCAGGGCTTAATTAATTGGGATTTTTTTTGGAGTGTGGGGGGGCAGAGGGAGTGGAGGAGGAGGAGTTGTCTTAAATGGGAGTAATTCCCTTTAAAACCTTTCTTACTCTACAGCAATCACTCACATAATTATGTATGATACATTCTGGTGTAACTCAACCTTTGGTCTGCTCTACACGAGGGAAATTAACCAGCAGAGCTATTCTGTAATAACTTCCATTATTGCTATTTTGGTATAATTTAACTGTTCTGGAATAACTCCCCAGTGCAGACATTCAGTTCCAGAATAAAAGCAATTTTATTCCAGAATAATTACTCTGCTTCCAAGGGGGAATAATCACTCCAGAATAAAGTCACTTTTATTTCAGAATCAAATATGCAGGGAGTTACTTGGACATAGATCCTCAACAAAGTTATTGTAGCGCCAGTTAATTTTGTCATGTAAGCAGAAATGTGAGTAGCCTCCAGCAATGATATGTCTTGTTATATGTATCTGTGTTTACATTCTAATCTGCATAAAATTAAGCACTAAGATCTAGTGTTGAATGTGTTAAGCTGTGTGAATTTTCTTTTTTACCTTGTCTCACACATAGACAGTTCAAAATTTTGTAATAAACACATATCTAATATGAAGAAAAGAAAGTTTGAATTCTTTCCTCTGCATAAATTGCATAATATGTCAGTGCAATTTGAAGTTAATTTTCTAGTTTACAAAAATAGTAAAAAAAAAAAAAAACAAAAACAAACCAAGATTAGATGTGCACACAAAAGTGTTTTTAATTTGGGAATTGCCTTGGTAAATATGTAAAATGACTGCAAAGGCAACTTTAAAGCAATTATAGAGAACAGATCCTCCTAGAAGCTATGCTGAGGCACATGGAGAATAGGGAGGTGATTCGAGACAGCCAGTACAGCCTTACCAAGGACAAATCCTAACCTAATTAGTGACCTTCCATGATGGAGTGACTACATCACTGAACAAAAGAAGAGCTATGAGTCTCTTATCTCTGGACTTCTGTAAGGCCTTTGATATTGTCCTGTATCACATTCTCCTCTCAAAATTGGAGAGATTTGGATTTGATGGGTAGACTCTATGGTGGATAAGGAATTGGATAGATGTTTGCATCCAGAGAGTAGTCAACACCTCTGTGTCTCTCAGAGGTATGTATTGGTACCAGTGCTGTTTCATAGCACAAAATCACAGAATAGTCTGAGTTGGAAGGGACCCATAAGGATCACTGAGACCAGCTTTTAAGGTAATGGCCTGTATGGGGCTCAAACCCATGACCCAGGTGTTATTAACATCATGCTCTAACTAGCTGAGCTAATCTTATGGACATCTTCATCAATGACACAGACAGAGGGGCTGAGAGCACCCTCGGCAAATTTTATGAGGACACAAATCTGAGTGGTGCTGTTGACACCCATGAAGGATGGGATGCCATCCAGAGAGACCTGGACAAGTTCAAGGAATGAAGCCATGGGAACATCATGAGGTTCAACAAATCCAAGTGCAAGATTGGGGCAACACCTGATTGGGCTAACACCTGGGTTGGAGTAATCCCCAGTATCAATACAGGCTGGGGGATGAAGGGATTGGAGAGAAAGACTTGGGAGTTTTGACCAGTGAAAAGCTGGACATGAGCCAGCAGTGTGTGCTTGTAGCCCAGAAAGCCAACAGTATCTAGGGCTGCACCAAAAGCAGCACCACCAGCTGCTCAAGGGAAATGATTCTGCTTTCATGAGCTCCCAGCTGGAGTACCGTGTCCAGCTCTGGGGTCCTCAGCACAGGAAAGTCAAAGGAAAAACACAGCACAGCTATGAGGGAAATTCTACCGAAAAAATTGACTCCATTCCAGCTGAAAGCATACCTAGGTGTAAGTTCACTGCTTGTGACCAAAGACTTTAACAAATCCAGTTGTTCATGTTAAGCAAGGAAAGATGAGGAAATAACACACTGGATCACACAGTATTATAATGTTATGTAATTCATTTGACTTAAAACTTATTTCTGCTAAACAACTATCTCTCAACAATGGTTTTAAGTGAGAGTACATTCAGACTCTATAGAAGAAAGAGTGTTTTTTTTACAATGATGGTGAAACACTGGATCTGGTTACCCAAAGAGTTGGTAGATGGTTGAATCATGGCAACATTTATGGTCAGGTGATATGAGGATGTGAGCAACCTGATCCAGTTAAAGATGTCCCTTCTCATTGCAGAGAGGATTGGGCTAATTGTCCTTTAAATGTCCCTTTCAACCCAAACTATTTTACGATTCTATGATTTCATATTTCAGTCATAGCATGGCTGCAGTCTGAATAAGCCAGTACAAAAGCTCAAACTTGGAGACAACATTAATTCATTGATTTTCATGCATGTAAAGAGCAATAATTCTGTTTTATGACTGAACAAATTTTTCAACAGTATTTAATAGTATTTTGGCATTCCTTTACTCAATGTTATGGCAAAAGTTGAAGTTCCCAAATTTAGCATATGATTATAGTTCAATTACAAGAAGTTTGGAGACACTTTCCTACCTGGCTAGCCAGAGACTTCCCCTGAACTGCTATGATGTCAGAAGGAACATTCCCATTGCATCTGAGTCAAATCCTAACTCTGGGACTAGATGAAAATTAACAGGCATTTCATAAGAATTTTTGAGTTCCCCTGGTTTCAGTTTTGGGAAACTGATCATAAAAGTAAACAAACAAACAGTAATCTTACTAAACCTTAGACAAGTTTTTTCTTTAAATTCAAAGTTTAAACAAAATTTTAAAAAAGTTAATAACTAAAGTACATCTCATGTATAAACAAAGTTGTTTTTTTCAATTCAGATCAGGATGTGAAGTTGGTAAGCTAGTATTTATTTGAGGTTAGAAATGTTCTTTCACAGTTATTCTGCTGTCTGTGAAAATCATCTATTTTCAGTAGGATCCTGACAGTTGCTGAGCTTTTTCTGTCAGGCACTCAGCACCTGTCAGAAGCAAACCTTTAGGTAATTTTCTTTTTAATACACAAATTTATATATACTCAATGTTAAAGGAATTGGCAGGTAGACAGACTGGTATGTATTTTGAAGAAATAGCAATTTTTTTTTTTTTCCACAGTGTGGTTATAAACTGCTTTAATCTCCATTGAAACCAGTTTTAACTTTATCCTACAATTTTACTCCATTTCTGTTGGAAAATCTTTGACTGAAAATTGTTCCAATCATGTTGAAAATTAATAAGGACATTTCTCCAAAATCTGAGAAAATATATTTAGAATTATTCTGGATTTATAATAAATTTTGCTTGGATTTTAATCATCTGTTCTTCAGTTACTTCACATTTTCACTGCTATCACCTGGCATGAAGTGGCTGTATTCAGCATGCAGAGCTTATATTTAAATTAATCAAGAAGTTGAATTGGATTAGTTGTGGATCTTTTGGGGGAGCTGCCAATGATTTCAGGGGCAAAATCACCAGCTGTATTTATGATGCATACCTTGTTTTTAAGTTTGTCAAGATACAGGATACACTATTGTTAGGTGACAATCTAAGTTGCTGCAAAGCAAAATCTAGTCTTGGTGTCCAGATTTAATCTAGACTATGTCTTCTACATATCTCTTCATTCTATCATTAATTCAAAATCCATCTAAAAATATCCCACCTGAGAAATATAAAATATTAAGTTGATAAAACCCCAACACTTCACAACACAATGGAGATTTCCTCTGGATAAACACTATAGTTAGAGGAGTAGGGGAGAATGTATCCGTATGCATATGCATATTTAGAACGATTTGCATTCTAATACATTTCATTCAGAGTTGTTTTCATTTAACAGATGGAGAGAGTTTTGCAAACAGTGTTTGCACCTGCAGTGTGAAGTAGCTCTTTCTGACTATACATTTTGGTGAAAGTAGACCTACAAAGTGATCTATGTGACACTACTGTGCTCTCTCAGAAGTAGCTTTCTGAATGTTAAAAATGAAAAGCTGACTTTCCTAATTTAAAAAAAAAAAAACAAAAAACAAAAAACAAAACAAACAAAACAACAAAAAACTCCCAAACAAACAAACTCCAACCCAAACCAACTAATGAAGCAATATGATGAGCCACTCCCTTATCAAATTACATAGTCTATTTTTCACAATGATGACTGCAACTGGCACACTTACTCTGGCTTTAGATGCATCATTCAAAAATAGCCCATTTCTTTTGACTTTTGATTATTTTCATTTTGCCTGGGAATTTTGCATGCCTAATTTCAAACCAGAATGGGTTTTTCTATCCCATATTTAAAAGCCAGCTTGACAAACTATGATTCTTATTGCAATAGATTTACTTTAAAGCTGAACTAGCATTCATTTAATTTAGGAAATCGTTGTTTTTAAAAAGATGGATGCTAGTTTGCCATACCAGTAAGTAAGGGTAAGAAAATTTCATTTATTGAGTATATACTGTTCACAAAGAGAAAACACAAAACTTAGGGCAAAATTAGTGAATAATCTAAGACCTGTTTAGGGATTCAGGGCTCTTTTTGGATGTATGGTTGGTAACAGCCCATTCTGAGCAGCCAGTGCTCCTGCCATCTGCAAGCACAGTCCTGCATTTAGACCTTCAGCACATGGAGTGGTTGCTCAGCAGGCAAACATTGTAAAAAACAAATGCACCTCTTTTCCTCCTCCTTCCCTTAGCTTTTACATCTGAGCGATGTCACATGGTATGGAGTATCCCTTTGGCTAGTTTGGGTCAGCTGACCTGATTGTGTTCCCTCCCAGGATTTTGCCCTTGATGCAGAGGAAAGAAATGTTGACAGACAGTGCTGATGCTGTGCCAGTGCTGCTCAGCAGCAGCCAAAACACTGGTGTGTTATCAACACCTTTCTAGTGCAAAGCAAAGCACTGTGAGGGCTGCTATGGGAAAAAGAACTCCATCTCAGCCAGACCCAGTACATGCAGTTACCATTTGACTGGTATTTATGCATATCCAGAGTCAAGCAACAGTCAAGAGCTCTGCTGATCTGACAGATTGATGGGATGCCAGCAATCCCAGCCATGTGCCTACATTTTTCCTTCCAAACTGACAAAAATTTCAGCTGGGGAAAAAAAAGTCATTTACAAAAATCCAAATGTTCCATATCCAAAATTGTTTCTATTATTCAACAACACTTTTTCTAAATCACCATCATTCTTGAAAGCTTTGAGTCAAGTCTTGAAAATATATACAGCAAAATGAGGTTATAAAAACCAGATATAACGAAATGAAGAAAAGAAAAATTTACAAAATTACTCAGAGACCAGAAAGATAAATCAAACTCCATTCAGACTCTGTAAGAGTCCTCCCTTTCATTTCAATCACATACAGATCTGAAGCTTAACCTACTTGATTGTGGTTCATAGTGATATGTTCATAGTGCCTATGAATACCCTTGGTCAAATTGTGAGGATGAAACTATTTGGACATTAAATAACTGGCTGATTTCTTCAGAAGTTTCCCCCAAAACTCTGGCAAGGGGTATGAGGTATACTGATGGCTGATATGGCAGAGCTTATCCAAATGCTCTGTCCAATAGAGGCAGTGTCACCTTAGCTCCAATCAATAGCTACCCCTTAGAGCTCTTGGAAACATAAAGGCACTATAAGTCTCTATATGGTTGGCAAGGGAATAATAAACTTTGGATTAATCACAGTTTTTCACTATCACCTCCAAAGCCCAGCTGGATACACTATAGGTTGAAGAACGGAAGAGACTGATCTGGTTTGGACTCTGCCCACTGTGGATTTTTTCCCTTACACTTTGAAAAGGATTTACAAGAAGAAAATTTAGCAGCTGGCTGAAGCTACATTATCCCAGCACTGGGAAATTTGGTGGGTGTTATCAGACTTTTGGGAACTAATGTCAGGCTTCCCGAACTTCTGCTTTATTTGGGCCCCTGTGGGAATGCAGCCAATATTGTCATGGTATCGCTGAAGCAAATCACAGAACATCTGCTGATGATTTCCGGTTTCATACTTCCTATCTGCCACCTTGTTGCCAGTGATTTCATGAAAAGGATATACAGCCTCTCCAGGTGCACTCAACTACTAATTTATACTTCGTTACAAGGCACCTCTGACACCAAATCTCCTTGCCTTGCCCTAGTACCCATGCATGATTTTGATCTAAAAAAGAAAAAAAAAAATAGAAAAAGAAAAAAAAGATGCTTCAGCTGTTCAAAGGCACTCAGCATGTCTGCATTTTTAGGAAAAATTTGGCTCTTAACAGTTTCCACTAATCTGCACTAAGCAGACCTAAAATGTTGGGTCCTTACTGTGGAGAATAGTCATTTTAGAAATTCTGGTCCTGTACAGTTAAAACCCAGATGTTCCAGGCTGTGGAAAAAACACCTCCAAATTGTCCATTTTCCTGTATAGTACAAGGACTTGACTTTGCAGACTATCGCACATACAATGCACTGCCCCTGCTTCACATCCTGACTACCCTGCTGAAATTCAAATGCATGTTTCCTTTCCTGTATATCCTCTTGATGTCTCTCCCCCTATGACAATTTGTCATACTGGTTAAAGAAGCAGCCTGTGTAACAGAGAGTGACATAGAATAATGTGTCATGTCAAATATATTAAGCATTTTAAGGCATCACAGACCTGGAAGATTTCAGATAAAAAGAAACATTTGCTTGAACCCTAAAAAAAAGTTATAAAAATCCACAGAGAATTTGATATTTATACCTAAGCTTCAATAGTGCCTCTGATTTCTCTCTGATGAGGCCCATGCACAGCTATAGCTGTAATGTTAAGGCTGTAATTGCCATCAGCTTTTTAATACTGTTGTTTTGAAACGTCAGGCTTAACGTTTCGTGTTTTGGACAGTTTTCACTCTCTTTTTTTTAACTATGGACATTATGATGGCAGCAGGGTTGAGCCAAAAGATATCAGTAACTTCTGGTAATCAACTCTGCCAAGTGACGGTTAAGTAGGATTTTCTTTGCTTTAGCCTTATAGGTTCCCTGATTTTGCTGTTTGTGATGCTGTGTGGCAGCTGAACACACTCGGTGCTGAGGGCTGGTGTACAGTGGGGCTCTGGAAAGCTACAGTGAACAACCTAGAGGTTTTAATCCAAAATCATGTGGCGGGATGAAGGCCAAAGCCCAAGTGGTGTGCTGTGAAGTTACACAGATAGTCCCCAAACGTCCCACATTACCTTCCTCTTTCTTTTTGCCAGAAAATTTATTCCCAGAATCCACTGATAACTGATGTTAATTAGACTAACTAGAAGGCAGAATCATATTCTTACTTTTTTTTTTCTGGTTTTTATAATATTGAATCTGTTCCTCTGATGAAGACTCATTTTTATTGTGTGCTGAAACATAAAGTTTGCCACAAAAGACCATTGCCTAATCATACAAAAGAGAATCAGCAGGAAGAAGGTAGTGAGGAGAAGCTCCAGCACAGCTGTAGAAATCCAGTGTCTGTTTAACTGTGGAAATTAATTGACATTTGAGAGAGGAGAGCATTTGTTAAATTTAACTTTATCAGTGTAGTCTCCACTAGTGTTGTTTGACAGCCTACCTTAGGTAAGAAGGAGTAATTCTTTTTATCAGATAGTCTTTCTGAATTACGAGAAAGAGTACCAGCTTTGAGAGATAAGTTTGTACATGAAACCAAAGAGAGCAATACTTCAAGCCCTTATAAAAGTTCTGGGACTTTTGATTCACCCTAAACCATGATTTTAGATGGAGGTAGAGTTTGCAGCACTCATAATTTAACGCTGTTTTTTCTTCTTCTGAGAAGTCATATAGAAAAGATTGTTAGATGTTCTTGGCTAAAGGTTAGAAAAAAAAGAAGTAAAGTGGTATCAATCTGTGGAATAGAGATAGGTCAGTCTCACCATGTTGGAGAGAAAGCTCAGCACTCAGTGGACTAGATTACCAGATCACAAACCACAGATAGCAAGTAAAACTGAGCGGGCATCAGAAGCCTTAAAAATTGGGTCAATACTGGACTAGAGTAAGAAGCATAAGAGATTTCTTTCTTCTTCTGTTGATCACAAAAAAAGTAGCATCCAATCTTGAGACAGAACTAAAAACACATCTTGAAAAAAACCCAAAGTTGTTGTTTTTGTAGAAAATGGAGAGAGGGTGAAAATATGCCTGAAATCAGGCTTCACAGAGATAAAATGTACAGTAGAAGGACAGGATTTGGCATCAAAAAAAGTCAAATAGATATAAGGTAAACTAATTGTAAATCTGAAAATAATAAAGAAATGGCATTTTCCAGTCTACAGGCAAATTCCACAGGTAAAAGTTCTGATTTAAATATTTTCAGCATAAATGAAGTTTTGGTAACAGTAGAAGAAGTAGAATAAAGAGCACAGTAAGATTTTGTACTTGTAACTGTGCTCAAGAGAACATAGGATCCATGACCCGATATTGTCATATGTGTGTGTAACATAATAATCCTTTCAGAGTTCTAATGCACAAAAAGGATATTTTCTTGCTAATGCATATCAATTATGATAATGCCAGCTACAGAGGTTACATTCTGACTGTTCTGAATCTCAGTATTTTGCAAGGATTATTATTTTAAATGCATTATATGAAGTGCAAGATAGGTACAGCCTACTAGTCTGCTAGAAAAATGATACCCAAACTGTTAAAGGTACTTTTCCTAAAAACTTTGAAAACCAAATTTTCAGTCTAGTTAGTACTGCAGGTAGTCTTACCAGCTGACTGGGCAGCACCTTTTGAAATGAACCTTATTTCTTCCTGAATTGTTGACAGAGAGTTGAGAACTCAGTTACCAGATAATGTGATCATTTGTGTGACTATAAAGACTGTTGTAAAGGTTTATAAACACAAAGAAGAAAACCAAAGTTGAAAACATATTTTGATAAACAAATATGCCATTGTACCAGCAGCTGGAGTGAAACCTAAGTATGAATACAGCTCCTTCTCCTGGAGATTTGCCTTCTTTGTAGAAGCAGCACTGTGAAGAAGGGAAAGACTTCAGAATGAGTGACAAATCCCTTCAGCTTCTTCCATTACAGTACACAAGGGAGATGGGCAGCAAGAGCGTGTTCCCTCTGGCCCAGTCTCTGCCAGCTAAAAAATAAGTTGACTAGCTTAAAACAAAAGAGAGGCACCTGCCAAACTTGCTTGACAACAAAGGGAGCCTAGTGGACATCTCAGATTGTATGTTCAATATAAAGATGAATAAAATTAACTGGGACGGATCTCATGAAAATTTTGAAGATTCAAATCTCATGAAGGGAGAAAAAAATATCAAACAACATTGTCAGAGGTTGCTGACCAGAGCAGTATGGGACTGAACCCCACAAGTTTCCTCAGGTATCTATGTGATGAAAGGCACCCACAGAGATGTATTCAAAGAGGTTCTACTCCCCATTAAGGGCATGAAAGATCTTGATTTGAGCCAGTAGTTGTTAGAGTTCCAACTTGGTTTACAGGCTTAAAAATAAAGGAAGCAACATATGATGCTTCTTAGTTATCATGCACAATGAACAAACCCAGCAAAATCAGTGTTAAACATGAGAAAGCTCAAATACACTAGGACTTGGAAGTACATACTCTTGGCACAAATGAAATTTTAACTTGTACCTTTGGAATATCTTGCAATACCAATGTAATTTCAACAAAAGCACTTGAATACCTTTGACCCAGATGAAACTAAACCATTCTGTTAAAAATGCCACGGTTTATTTCCCTGTCTTCCACTGGCATCAGCAAAGAGAAATTATCTTGCATGGCTGCTCTAATTATGCATGCCCACACCATGAAACTTTCCTGTGTTTTAAGTAGTCCAGTTTAATTCATTGGAACATGTAAACTAATCATTTACTTGTAATGCCTTGAAAAATTCATCCTGTGCCTAGAGAATAAGTCTTGTCAACTTGCAGAGGTTACACTGTGGTTTTATAACCCCACTCCATTGTTAAGAACAAAACTCAACTGTACAGTGCCATGAGCAAGAGCCTCCAAAGTCTAGAGCAAGGTTTCTGTGGTCAAAGTCCATGGCTGTGTCCCCTCCCCAGGCCTGATATGAAAGGATTTATTTTCCAAAAGCCTTTTACTGCTGTTGACTGCCCGTGTCATGTCTTCATTTAATAGCTGTGGCTTCCGCTAAGTTTATTTACTTGCCTCTGAAGCTTTGAATGAAGGACCGCTTACATTTAATTGCTTTCTAATGCTGCTTGAATAGTAAATGGGTGTTTGCTAATTGATAGCTTCTTCTCAATGAGGCTTTGTATCTCACCCTTGTCTGTCCCCTCGGGTGCTCTGGGTAACCTCATTGTTAGGTTTGCTGATTCAAATGGAAAGGGTACAGGAAATTCAGATTCAATACTGTACAGTGTAGCCTAGAAAATGTGATCCAGTTCTGAGGCTCACATAGGTGTGTTCAAAGGGGAATAAGCAACTGTTCTGAGAACAGGAGTACAACCACCTCCCCAATAGTTCTGGGAGAAAGAACAGTACTGCTCAGACAGAAGGTAATTAATAATTTAGGACCCATACATTTGACCAGGTTTATGTCAAAAGTGAAATAATCTTGCCAAAACAGAAATAACCATTATTCATTATTTAACTAGAAACTCAATATCTGAAGATAAAGTTTTCTCTGCAATATGTTTGGGGAAATGCTCAGGTAGAAACACTGGCTACTGAGTGATGTTGCAGGATATGACTCAGTTCTCAGAGATCTGGATGAAACTTTTCATATGAAGTGCTAAAGAGATGGGTTGTGCAGTAGCAGAGACAGACTACTTAAGATGACTGCTGAAGCACTCCACAGTTTTCCCTTTGAAATAAAAGGAGCGGGGGGTTGGGGAGGAAGGCATGTAGAGGTTTCTGTACACGTCACATAGAGAAGCAAGCATACATGGATTTTTCTTGTCCTCTCAAGTGTTGCACTGAATGGTTGATAGGAATACTCTAGCAAAACCAGAAGTCCCAATACAAACCTTACACTAATTTCCAGATGACTGAAGCTATCATTTCACTTAGAAATCCTATTATGATTCCTTGTGTTATTCCAACAGATATAAAATCAATATCATGCTAGCTACTATACTAGAGAGTATTACAAAGCAATTGTATAAAGATATCTGGGGGTTTGACATAATTTGCACTCTTAAAGAAAAGGGGAAAGCTTGCTCTTCGTGTCACATTATAAGGAGTAGCCTGCAAATTGCATCCTTAATCTATGATCACAATCTATGCATCCATGGCAGTGTATCCATGCAGTTTTGAAATCTGTTTCCTGTTCTCTGGAAGTACATGACGATTTTTGTAGTGTCCTTGCTTGTACTGAATGTAATATGAGCTGTGTCCTTCTTCTGATTTGCTGGAGCAACTGATAACACCAAGCGTCCATTTGTATATCAGGATTTTCAGTCTTCTGTGCTCATGTACAGAATATTACTATTGAATATGTATTTAACCAGACAACATTTTCAAGCAAAAACAGGCATACATTCTTGCTAGAGATCAAGATTGGTCAAAAACACATTCACAGTTTATTTTACCATCCTTGCTAAACTTTCTGCAAGTCAGATGAATTGCCAGGCAGGGGTTTTTTGTTCTTTTTTTTTTTTTTTTTTTTTTTTTTAAAAAAAAAAAAAGCTGTTCTTCAAAAGCTCTCTCTTTGCTTTGTAGTTCAGTGGAGATAAAACAACTGTGCACATCTGTGCTTTTCTAGTTACTGTATTTATTTGTTTCGTTCTTCCATTTCTTCCTTTTTCTTTGCATATCTGCCTGAAATGTGATAGAAGTTGCTGTGCTCAAACAAACTCTTCCTGTCTCCTTGTCTTTCTCTGTTTATCCTTTTAATATGACCTTGGCATATTTTCTTCTCTATTGTCATTCCTAAATATTGTTTTCTCTTTCAGGTTCAACTTTTTTGATTTCTTTGCTTCCATCATCACTTTTATGATTCTTATTTTAAAACCTATCATAAAAATCTTTGTTTTCTGTTTTATGTCTCTGTCTTCCATTTCCTTCTTGTAAAAACACTGCCTGTTTTCTTGGGAAGCTATTAGGTGTCATTTATTGTTTTGATGGTTTTCTGCCTTGTTTCCTTTACACAATAGCTTTAGATAACAGAGGATATGTAAAGAAATATGCATGGTTTAAAAAAAACCAAACCTTCATACAATTAAATTAAAATTACAACAGAAAATGAGGAGAAAGTGACTCTAGTGAACTACATGACAAAGAGTAAATGTTACTATCTTATCTTGGTACTGAACCTTACGGAGATCCACCTTGCTCCACGCAACAGACCTGATAATGCAGTGAATATCTGTGTCTGTGGTTTTTAGCTGTATGCACGCTGTGTGTGCTCTGTGTATACAACTCTTTGTGAGTGTAGAAGGGACGCAGAATGAGAAATGACAAATTGTTTACATCTTACTACAATACTTTTCTTAAAAATATAAAGTGAAAATGCAGGTCTAGCCATATAGGCAAAAGCCTTTGCAGCATCCAGCCCTTAGAGCTTAGGATTTTAGAGGTCCTGCTGACAGCCTTTTCTCTATCAACTCTGATTTTCACCCTCTGGTTTCTGAGATGTAGTTATCACTCAGCCTTTCATTTTTACCACAGAATCTGGCAATGAAAGGATTTCTGACATCAATAAATCACAGTCACAATGTATCAAAAGCATTGTCCATTTGGTCAGAAAACACGAGAAGTTACTGAATTCATTCCTTCAAATGGCAAATACCTTATCATAACGTATTGTCAGCCCCAGAACATATCTTTACCAGAAAACTAAATTCTAAGATGACACCATTTCTTTTGTTATTAATGGTCAGGCCTGGGTAAATGAGACTGAATATTTCCAATGAATATTCAACATTTGGAAGGATGTCTTCTGACTATTTTTCACCATGAATTTATTGGGTAACAATCATCAGAAATGGTGACAAACAGTTAAGTGTCCTTTAATGTAGACCACTTTTAATGCCTTCTGAAAAGCTGACTGCCTGATGGCTATGCAGCTCTGTTTTGCAATAAAGGACATGGTGATGAACTCCAAGGTGCAGAATATTAGTTTAATATTCATCTGCACCTTCTGCACTCTGTGGAATTGTGCACACTTCACAGGCATCTGATGCTCTCATGGTAGAGGGCTTCCTGGTACACTTCCCAGTGTGGTCTTTGGGAAATACACACAAATGAGTACCTGATTTCATGATCAGGTTTAGTTGTGAGAAGATAGGTGACCTATTTGAGCAAATCCATTTTCACTTTTAACATGTTATTATCCTCTTCTGATTTAGTCCTAAATCAGCACTCTGGAGTCCTTGACGTCTCCTTTTCTTTCCATGGTGATTGGTATTTTCTGATACAGGATTTTCAATTGTTATATTCTCCATTGTCATGAAGGTCTTCTTTAAGGAGTAGAAGTTCACTCTGTATACACTGGAAGACTCATTTACCTCAGTTGAGCTGTATTGCTATGTGTCAGCCAAGGACCCAACCTACCTTCAAAAAGTGTAAGTTGACAGCAAGCACTCTTAAAAAAATAAATAAATAAATAAATAAAAAAAGAAAATTGTTACCTATTTGTACTTTCATTTCTGCAACTGACACCTAAATCTTTGAATTAAACACCCAGAGATAACACAGGCAGTGATACTAAAAGACTTTATGTACTCCCAGTAGTCCCTTGGCATAAATCTTTGAAGACTCGGAGCCCTAACAAATACAAATGATGTGCATGTATTGGTTCATAAATTCTGTTTATTACATCTTTGGCTGCCCTCTGTTTTCCATACTCTCCTCTGCATGCTGAAAAAGATGTTCACCTACAGCTTGCACATACTTCTATTCATTTTTTGCTATAGCAAACTAAAATACTGTAATAGGTTTGGTGACAGCAAATCTTTGAGTTTTGTCTTTGCAGTGACAACAAACACATACTAATGAATAGTCAAGTAAGCAGATATAAATAATTAACAGATTTTCTTATTATTTTTAGAACATGTTAATTCTGGCTGGATCCTGGCATATAGAACAAGAGAATGCTTTGTAAAATCCCCCATTGTATTACAGAAATGCTACTCTTCTTTTTCTTCTCACTCAAATTTCTGATTCCAATTCCCTCCTGAAAAGCAAGACAACAAAGTCAACCTACTACAGAAGAATTTTAAGCTATGACTAATTAACCATTCAGCTTCAATTTAAAATTAAATTGCTTCCCAAAATATTTTTGGAAATTTCATGGTTGAATTTTTCTGTTAAGGAAAAAAAAAAAAGGAGGGATATTTAATTAAACACCACTGTTTCTGCTTTCCAGGTTTTTGTCTTTTCTATTTGGATGTAGTCCTACTTACTGTGGTAACTGGCAAGCAATCCTGCTTCAAGAAATCAAAAAGTACAGCTGTGTGCCAAAAGAAAACCCTTCCAATGAGTCGCTCCTATTGTAGCCACATGATTTTAACTGATATTGACAAGCAGTACATCATATCTTGGGTGAGAAAATTTAGTTGATATTGAATCACACAAAAAAAAATGAAAAATAAAAAAAATAATTTTAGAGGTCCCAAGGCTTTAGAGGTTACAATTTTTCTACCTTCACTCATTTTAACAATAACCCAAAGGGATGCATTTGACATTTCTTTCAAGAGGGTAATGTGGGCAAGGCACATAATATTAAATAATGCTGGACTTTAATTCTGACCAGCTGTTGTGATTTTTCTTCTCAAAATTCATTCATTCATGAATGCTTTATACACTTTGGAAAATAAGAGATGGTGAAATATATGACATCATTGCTGCTAACACTAGGAAACAAAAGAGGGATATTTACATGAGAAAGGTGGCTTTTCTGTAACAGTGCAGAGAGGAAGGGTCATAGGTTCATTCCTCTGTTTGCAGGCCGTGGATAGTGCTGTAAGCTTACCATGCCTTATACTGTGGGGCTCACAGTCAGCAAATACAGCACTGAGCCCATTGCTGACTACAAAAAGACCATTATCCCGTGATAACAGTTGTGCTGGCTGTGACTTTTCCATGGCACTAGGAGTTCATTTCATGTTCAATGGCTCTATGAGAGAAGAACAAACCAGTCTGCCTCTTTTTTATATGGGTTTGTTCTGTGACACTAAGGGACTCAGAACAGGGCAAGTTGGTTTCACGACTGCTGTTGTCAGCAAGTCTCCCACACACAGTTACTGACTTAATTTGACCTCTTTATGGTAGCAAATGCCATGCACATGCTGTGCAGAATTGAAAAGATGAGGCTTTGGATTGCAGGAGCTCCTCAAAATGCCCCAAGGACCACAAATGAATTTCAACATACTGCTTCCTGCAGCAAAAGAGGTCCATAGCATAGATGAGCCTACATTAACAGGGGAAATTTTGGCAATTAAAACATATCAAAAACTTTCTGTTTCCTTTAAGTATATTTCTTCTAATACAGAAGGTTTGGCCCATACAACAGACTTGGGGGAAAAACAAACAAACAAACAAAAACAACAACGAACCAACAACCAACCAAAACTAGGATTTTGCTTTTGGTTTATAAAAATAAGCTATTAAAAAGTTATGGAAGTCTGGAAATATTTTTGGATGGTCACACAACATACTCTTCTTGGTTTCAGGGAGAAAGTGAGAAGCATGTTGTTCCTTCTCATGGCCTTTGTATGACTAGCAGGAAGAGGAGTGCTTTTAGGGATGCTGTGCAGGCTCAGAAAACATGTTCCCTGATCATGGAAATAAGCAAAATTTCTACCACCTCACTCCCTTTCAGCAACATCAGTGTGATTCAGTATTGTACAACGTGTATTAAAAGGTCTCAATGAAATTGCGAAGAGGTACATCTGGGTTTTTACCATAAAATGACATAGTTACTAGGAAGGACTATAGCTCCTCATGAGATTATAGATAACTCCAGTGCTATTTCTTTAAATGGATGTTGAATGGACAGAACTCTTTTAAAGTTCAAATCAGGCAGCTTTAAACCATCAAAAGAATAACACTAATCTCCTCTTCCTGCTTACTCTTACAAGCTGGGAATGTCTGTCTCTTATTTGCCAACAAAATGTCAAAGACTTTACCTAACGTTTTTACTAGCTGGCTGACCACAGAACAGCCCAGAAATTGCTGCATCAGTAAAGTACTCTGAAAGAGACACTGTAATCTTAAACCAACAAAGGCTGTGTCTAAATTAAGGGGCATAGAAATATTCTACTCTAGTGTCTCCATGAAATAACATCAGTGATTCCTCCCTATGCTCAAAAGTCCCAAATGGGCCACAAAATCCACTTGATTTACCACTGTACCTGAGGTGACCCTACAACAACAAACCAGCATATGTTATTGTTGATGGAATCATAAGCACAAGACAGACTACTTCACAGAGCAGGATATTTATATATCCAATGTGTTCAACCGGCTGCTCAAAAGAGCAGATGAGCATAGAATTCAAAAAGCACTTGGGTGTGTTTGTATGATATGCCTGTGTATGCAGCCAACTCAAAACACTGTTCCTCTCTTGAACTCAGGCAGTTTCCAATATTAATTTATCTACTTATTTATTTATTTTAGTGAATATTTGACATCCCTTCTGAAGCTTAGAAAATTAAGCCTCCTGCTTCATCATTCAGCTCTCTGCCTGACATATGGTTGCTCTGATTCATCACAGCCATCAGCTGCTGCAGTGCACAGTTCAGGGATGTTTTAAGTTTTACCATATTTAAGGGCAAGAGGATTTATGTGTTGCTCATCTTTTTGATGTTCTGGACTTGGATGTGCCAACTAACAACATTTATACTGCCTGAATTAATGATATTCCTTTTTTCTCAGAAGAGCAGTCAATGCAGGAGATGTGAAGGGGAAAAAGTATCTCAATTCCAATTCTCCTATGCCCAAGGCTGTGAAACCTGTAAATGTAATGCAGCGTACTTTCTCTATTGAAAATTTAACCTAATTCCCTCACAGCAAGTGCAGATACATTAAGAAAGAATAGACTGGGCTGTGTACAAGTGATTTAAGCTGAAACTGCTGGGCTTTGGTGTTACATTTATTCCCTGAAAAGTTTAGCCAAATGTGTTCCAAATGTAGAAAATTGATGACATTAGACAACATTATATACTAGCCTGCTCTTTAAGTACCAACAAATCATTCAAACAAATAACTCTACAGAGGTAAATGCAGGCAGGAAAGGCATTTTTATAAAGGCACAAGACAGGGTATTCCCACTATGGAGCCTCAGGCTTTCTCTGCTCCCCAGAGACAAGAAAACACTTCTCTGTCAAGCCTCAAATCTTGAAGCCTGCGACTAAGAAGGCAGCCAACACCAATATCCCCATGTAAACAGTAAATAACAGATAGACCTACCTTTGCCTCAACAGCTGCTTCAGACAAATGTTGTGCACATCTGCCAGCCACAAAACATAGAGGGAATCAAAATATAGTTTACCCAACCCATTACAATAACATCAAGTCACCTATATTGGACTGCTTTCCAGTCACTGAACACACCACAAAGAAGATATAATAAGATGGGTCAGAAACAAGAAAATCAGTGCAACCACTGGAAAAACCATATCTATCTTTGTGCCCTATGTAGTAAGATATGAATTTAGATGTCCCTAATTCAAAGGATAGAAATTTTTTCACTGTGCATCCAAGCAGATCAAAAATCTCCAGTCTTTTACCATATAGGATTTACCTTATATAACTGACTCTAAAAGAGTATGCATGTTTCCTAAATCAAGAAAGTTATGAACAAGAAGAAGGTTGGGGTTTTGGTGGGTGTGTTAATAACTGGTATAAACAAAACCAGACAAACTTTCAAGCCTATATGTTTTTGTCCAGGGTTGAAATAAAAGCAGATGTCTTTGGAATTACATACAAGCTGAGAAATACCACTTTGAATCTGTTAATCAGTTAGATCATTTGAAAGAAAATGCAGCAGGTGCCTCAGAGACAGAGGAATGACACCTGGAACAGAACAGATGACAAGAGAGCTATGTCCTACAAGAAAAGGAGAGGGGTGATTTATCCAATTTATCAACAACTGCACTTGCAAGAATTAATGGTCATGGAAACAAGGAGTCATAATGTGCTATAAAACTCGTATATGTCTATTCAATTCATTATTTACAGTAGCATTATGAATTTTAGTTCTCAGGTACTTATTGTGAAAGCATTTCACAGGTTTCCTTTGAGAATAAGAACTGAAAACACAAAAATGAAATTAATGTTTTGTGAAAAATATTCTTTTTCAGATCTCTGAATTTGTCTGTTTTTCATCAATTGTTCACTCATTCTAGTGTTTATTGGTTGTTTTGTTTCACACACGCACTTTCCTTGTGGGCATTTGATGTTCTTGCTAAAGTATATTGCACACGGAATATGTACCCTCCAGGTCTCGTAATGGTCCAGCGGAGGACAAGGTATTGTAACAGCTGAGAAGATGTGTTGGCAGTTCTTACATTTGGTCTTCATCTGGTTTGGGTCTGTTTATATATGTTGGTCCATAAGAGTGTTGTTTTAGTGATAAGTTTAGAAAATATCCACACCAAGGTTTGGAGGGCTGTTGAAGGAGATGCCTGTAGGTGGGAGGACACATATTGCATTTGTAGTGGGCTTCAGAGAAAGACTTTAGAAGGTAAAGGTGGCATATATATAGTCCAAGGTACAGCATAAGTATTAGCAGAAGCATGGTGGAAGAGATAATTAAAATATTTTTTCAGGGTACCTCATTATAAGACTGACATATTGCAAAATCTCTGTGTGATGCAGCTGTGCACTCACTCAGATACAAAAAGTGAAGGTATGTGTGAGAATGAAAAGAAGTTGACTGATTTGAATTTCTGAGGTTTAGTCTCCGTGCTGTATACACTCAGGGTAGTCTTGGAGGCTTCCGTGATGTGGAGAATTAGTGTGTGAACTGGTGAAATCTGTCAAAACTAGGCTGATCCTGGTGAAGTTGAGAATGTGTTGAGTGGTTTATGAAGGAAGTCTACTCTGTCCTGAAGGAAGCATGCCCCTTTGGAGTGCAAAGTTTCCCTTGATAGAGTACTGGGGAGAATGTAGGAACACTCCTATGCAGGAGGGGATGGTACATAAGACACCAGGTGATGTAGCATCTTCTTCAACTTTCATCAGCCTGATCAATGCAGTCTGTGTGGATCAAGATATTACAGATCTTTTTTTTGCCTATTGGCTTAATCACTATTTAAGTACCATGTTTTAAGCACTGTTAAGAAATGTTTTTAGAAAAAACTGTGGTACTGCTTATTTTATGTTGAATATTTCAATGATCATTCTTATCCTAGCAGCCCAAGGTGGAATTTCAGCTTTGCTTGCCAATTAGGCTCCTTCTACAGACTATGGAGAGAGATATTTACCTGCAAGGGCAGAACCATACCATTGTGTGTAAAGCAGGTGGGAAGTATCATTTGAAGATATCTATTGTACTTCCTTAGATGTTTATAGTTAATAGAAGGACTCCATTTTCTTATCAGAGATTCTCTTTCCAGTAAGTTTCTTCACAAAAAAACCCAAAAATAAACAAACAAAAAACCCCAAACAAAACAAAACAACAACAACAAAAAAAACACAAAAAACCCAACCCAAAACCAAAACACCCACCAAAAACTCCCACATTAACTGTTGCTCCTTCACACGGTGAGATTTACAGGTTTCCTTTTCAAATCCTTTGACATGAAAATGTTTAATTGTGGCATTCCTCCAAAATCCAAGTGTAGGGTAAGAAAGGGCAATTCCACCACAATTGCTGGTTAAAAAAACTTTGAACTCTCAAAAGTCCACCAGCAGGAGGACTGAAGAAAAACCCACCCAGAAATTCCTTAGGCTCAGCGATTCTTATAGTTCCAGGAGAGTGAACGTTTCCAATGGAACTCTTGGATAAGTTGGACAATCCATCCACAAATATTTACTAAGGATGTGTGAGCTGGCACTGGTGTTTGGGAGTCAGTCTCTATCCAGATGGTCTTGCTTTAATCTCTGGAACAGGACTGTTGAATTTCTCTTAGTTTACAACAGCTAGAGTCAAACTAGGACAATATAAGTCTCCTGTTCATTCTTACATCCAGGCTATGAATTCCTGTTCTTGCAGACTTGGCTCAACTATTCCTATTTCAGCAGCTTCCCAGCCAAGATCTTCTTCTTCTAATGATCTCTTGGGACAGAGTGAAAGGAATGGGCATCTAAGCACAGGCAGCTCAATCACCACACTGTTATCCATGACAGATTATGGCAGTCTGTCTTCTACAAAATACTGCACCACACACTGCCTAGCTCTGCCCTGTTGTCTTGTCTGTACAGTTTGATTGACTGAAGCATTGCCCAGCAGCTCTTTTGGGCCATTTCAGGCTTTCTGCAGATTAAGACAGTGCCGATATGCCTAAACTACACATTTTTAGATTTTTCTTATTAAAAGAAAAGGACAAAACCCTGATTGTTTTGCTTTCAGTGGAAGATGAGTTGAAAAAAAGAAATGTAACCTTAGGAACTGTAAGGCTCTTGAAGAACCTATAATCTACCTTAATCCATCTCATCAGATCATGTTTTCCTCCCAATCACCATTTCTCTAAAAACCTAAGATGCTCTGAAGGCAACAATGTCAAAGTAACCTCATTCAATCTAATGTGTATCAAGTGCTTACTAAATACATGTAATATTCAAAGCAGAAAGAGTATACTGTACTGTTCCACATCTAATCTTCTGTACAAAAGCAGTGTATTACTTGCATATACCAGTAGAAAAGAAACCATGGAATTAGCTGATAAACTGTTGACTGTCCCAGTATACTTGTTAATTAGGTCAATATAGAGACCTTCATGGTGGTGAAAAATGACAGGTAATAACACTGCTGACCACAAACAAATTTTGCCAGTTTAACTCACTATCAGTGATCAAACTCTTAATGTAACAAGGCACTTTAGATCATTAACAATGATTATGACACTAATAAGTACCTCAGGCAATTAAGCAAATACATTGTTTTAGGTTACTTGATACACTTTGAACAACCTGGTTGAGCACATGTTTCACGCAATACTGGCAATGACCCCAGAATGAAAACTGGCAACACCTTTGGTGCTGCTCTTTCTGTTGACTACCAAACCCTATCAGGTCTGTGTAAAGATCTCCTGAACACAAGCCAAAAAAAAAAAAAAAAAAAGGTAGGTGGGTGCTAATAAGAATGGCTTGAAAGCCTGTTAATGTAAAATCCAGATCTTATTAAAGAATTTAGAATTATTCTCAAAACTAGCACAGCTGCAGGTGTTGCCATATCATAAATGTTTTGATGTTACAGTAACAGACAATGGGGAAAACACTGAGAAAGGTAGTTTTACACTTTTCTTCATTTGACCATTGCACTCACTTTTGATTTATACAGACATACAAACTGATGTTTTAAATTCAAGCTCTAATGAATTCAAAATCTAAAATAAAGTTTAGTTAAAACATCTATGCTTCCCTCAGTCAGTAAAAAAATGAAGCATGCACTCCTAGTCTATGCATTAGCTCTCACTATCACCCCCTTCTTCCTCTAATCAAAATACAACTTTTTTATAGCTTCAAAGAATCTTCATGAAAAGTTTTGATAAACAAGTGTGAAAGAAGACATAATTCCAAGATTAGGCTAAACATGTCGTGGAGACCTGAGAAGTCCTGTCACTGTTCTGCTAGCAAAAATTAATAAAATAAATAAATTGGAAAAGTTAAAAAAAACCCCAGCAAACAAACAAACAAACAAAATTTTCACATTCTTACCTAGGAGCATTGATAATAAGAAATATCGTGTGTGACAAGTAAGGGTTACACATATCTTGGGTGTTTTGTATGAGAAAAATGGCAGGTCAAATCATTATCTAACACTCCACCTTCTAGAGTCTGAAACTAACCACATCATCCCTTTAGCTCTACCTTTGGTTAGTAAGAGAGGCACTGTTAATTCAGTGTTAACAAAATGAGAGCAACCGGGGTAGCCAGTATCTGAGCTCAAATAGGACTGAACAAACCTACCAGCAAGACAGTTAGTTGGCAGCTACAATTTAAATTAGATAAATGTGAAGTGATATGAAGTGGGAGAAAAAGCCTAATTATTTTTCGCACGCTGCTGGGATCCAAATTACCTAGAGATCTAAATTACCTAGAGTATTTCAGGAACATATCTAGCACTTATCATGAGCAGGCTGGCGTGCCACTGAGATTTTAGAACAAGTGATTGGGCAAAATAATAAAGGTTGCAAGGATTGCTAAAGGAAATATTGGAGCAGACTACTAGGATTTTATAATTTGGTGATACTTTTTTCCTCTTTATACTGTACACAGGGTTGTCTGTCTCTTCTCCCAGCCCCAGTGTGCCACAGACAGTAAAGCTTTGCATGAAAAGGGTGGAAGAGAGATTAAACATTGAGAGCAATTAAAATAACCAAGGCTATTTAGTTTATAATAACGACCACCCAAAATAATAAAAAGTTTTGGGGAAAGAGGTCTGATACTCTTCCACAGCCAGTCCCAGCCCCACAGCAGAATTACAAGAGGAAAGTTGATTAAATTGACAAGCAGAAAATGCAAAACGAGCAGAAGGGAAAGTGTCTTAAAGTATCACATTATCAGTCCATGAATTTCAATGCCACAGGAAATTGTTGAGGAAAAGAATTTAACAGGATTTTAAGAGAGTTGAGTTATTTATATTGACAAGTTAAAGTTTCATGCCTACATGAAGTTAAGTCGAGAATGTAAGAGACTTTAACCCTTCACAGTGAAGAAAGCTGTGGGTAGGGGATTACAGAGAGGCATCAGGATGCATGAAGCCACGGGCAGTTCTGCCTTGCTTTCAACTTCAGAGATGGCAGATACCAGCCTGCCTGTTAGGGCAACCTGCATTTTTATAGTAGTTGGTGAGGAAGGAAGGAGAGAAGAGGGCATTGTGGCCTTTCGTTCATATTTTTATTGTAATCAGGATAATATGTAAGATCTAGGTGAGTTCTTTCTAAAGACATCAAAACTCCAGAGGTTTAATACACATCCCAAAACTCACTGGTCACTGAGTGCTTGCCTGTAAAAGCTACATACCTGCTGACTGCAGTGCTGTCCCTCCCTGCAGTTTCCCCAAGGTAAGATCATGTATGCCCAGCACTGCTGCAGAGCTCTACTACACACTATGAAGACTTGAGAACTAGACCTTTTTTTTTTCAAATGATCTGCTTTTGTCAGATCACACAACAAAAAGGATAATCAAAGTATTGCAGTGTCTCACATTCCACTAACCCAAATGAAGCTACAAAGAACATATGTGCAACATGTTATTAATACAAATCATATGGTACTTATTAGAATGGGACACTTTCAATATAAAGGCATTCATAAAGCAGCAACATTATTGTTACTGGAAAGAATGTGACTCATTGAAATGCAATGTTTGGGCATTTTTAAAACCAGCTGAAACTAAGTACATTACCAAGCTTAGAAATCCTACTAGGCAATGTGGTGTACACATTAGCTTCCTAAATACCTTAGCACTGAGTTGTTCTGGTTCTCAAGAGGTATTTAAATGTTTAATTTCCAGTGACATCATTGGGATCAAAGACACCTACGTATCTTTGAAGGTTCAGGTTTCCTATAGTGCAACAATATTTTCTAGCCCAATAGGCATACTTACTGCATACACCCTCTTCTATATCTACTCCACTTCAGAATGCCATTTGTATTTCTCTCCCAGATTTAACTCCCAGTGCAAGCAGCAAGGCCTAAACTCAGCAGTTGGGTTAAACACACACTAATTGATTCTGAATGAGGAGAGAGTACTGAGTCACAGCATTGTGGAGGGAGAACTGCCTCGGCATAAGAACCAACTGCGTTGTGGGGTTTCATTTGAGTTTCTAAATTGCTTGGTGCATTGTCAAAGTGTCCCTTTTAAGAGCTCTGGAGAAGCATATTTCCCTCATTTTTCAAGAGATTGCTTTCATCAGTTCCTGCAGAGTTTCTCTAACTAAATCAGTGCCTCATTTTAATACATTTGACACAATAATGCTCTGCAGCTGCATGCAAAAGGCATGGATAAACATAGCAGTGAATTAACAGGCCTCTAAAAACTTTCCAACCAAAATTCTTGTCAGATTTTCTCAGTTATAAAAAAAAAAAGGTAAAAAAATCCCCCAAACCCAAATAAAATATCCATCAATTCTTCATCATGCGTTTAAAATTCAGATCCAAACAAGCTTTGGGGTTTTTTAACCACTCTGACTTTCTCATAGTTATTTAATTGATATTTAACCCTTTTGTTACACATTTAAAGGGACAAATGAACAAGACTTGGCACATTTCTAAATGGCAGGGGAACAGCCCTATTAATTGCTCATTTTCACACCTACTTGCTGGCTACTGAAAAAAAAGGATTTTGGCTTGTTAAAGAATTAGAATTCACCTTCAGTTAAGATATGACCCTGTGCCCAGGTTGACGTTCCAACTAAAGTAATATTCCTATGTTTAAATATCCTCTTTTATATCACTTGAAAGATTATATTTCTGACCTGAACCCATCACTGCCTTTTGTATGTTGTTAAATATTTCCCAGTAATGATTTCTAAGTCTGAGGTCCTTCAGGGTGACAAATGCTGTGATGCATCTATAGTAAGAAACTAATTTTTACTCAATTTTGTTAAGGAATTTTGTGAGGAATTTTTTCCTATAACAATATCTTTGAAATAAGATAGAAACTTGCACTTATCATATTTTTAAACAAAGTACAGCAGGTTTATGGCAAAAGCCTCATATATTTCAATTGCAATTGGCTGTGAAAACTACATAAATTGCTTTTGGTTAAGACTTTTGTAGAGGAAAAACATTCTTCCTAGCTATTTCTGCATTTGCTCTTGATCTAATAAGGGAAGTACAAAAGACATAAAAGCCAAGAGAATAAAAAAAAATAACCATTAATTATGAACATGAGGTTGTCTCACTGGAAGGAGGAATAACCTGAAGGATGCATGTCAGATTATGCTCAAATTTGCCAGATACCACAATGGGTGTAACATACAAAATTGTGTAGGAAACTTTGCCACACTTGCAGAAAGCTGCAGCACTTTAACACAATGTGCCAAGTGGAATTTTATGCCCAGAAGATTCCATTAACTTCTGAGCAATGTACTCTCAGCAATATTTAAAACTCACTCTGAAAGTCTGCAGCTGGCAGCTATTTTCCACTCACCAAATGTATTTCCCTTTTTCACATTTTAGGTGAATTTTTGCTAGCCTCTCTACTGTGGTAGGTCACAGCATGTGAATCTCTTACCTTTCCTGGTTTTTTTCCTCCAGCTCCTCCTCCAGTTTTAGACAAACACCTGCAGCTATCCACTGGCAACCTTCTCTCCCTTTCCTCTGGCAGATAACCCTTGTTTTGGCAGCCTTTTTTTCCCAGGCACTGCTTGAATTCAGGAGCCTATGCAATGTAAAACAGATATAGGGCAATATCTGTGGCGTATAATGTGGAGGTATCACATGGTTTTACACAGTCAGTAGTACTGTTGTTCTTGCTCCTTTAATGTGCAGTTTTATTCCTAATGTACTTTTGTCATTTGTCTTCTCCTACAGAATAAAATGTTATGAGAGCACACATTGTCTATATTTCCATGCATATAAAATCAATTTTCTTCCAATGTTCGGAGAGGAAAACTTGTGCCCTAGAAGGTCTGAGGATGAAGGCTTACCAGTCCTTAAAATCCATGCCTACCTATCCTGGCAGGGTTAATTAATTCATGCCTTTATTCTGCAAAAGTTGGTAAACAGACATTTTGGGATCTGTCAGGTAAAAGTTCAAAAGGTGACATCCTAGCTTCTTTGCATGGATGTTAAACTTCTCATGAGATAAGAGCTAAGAATGGGGATTCATCTTGATGTTCAGCTCAGCTGCAGAAACTGTCCAGCAACTCAGCAACTGATGCATGTCAGAGTTGCCAACACATTTTCTGCCAAGCAGAATTCACTGATGCATTCACTTGTTAATGAGGATATCCAAGCACTCCCTGTATAGCCTGAGCATATTTATACTCTTTGGGTTGGAAGATGTTTGCTAAGTGTGCAAGATTTGTGATGACAGTAGCATTATGCCTTTAAAATTCCTGTTTCGTTTTCCATTTTCAAAGGAAATGGATTCATTCAAATAAATGGATTATAAGGCTGGGATTTTCAGAAGCACTTAGCACTGGCCTGTATCAGCTATCTGAATTCCAGGGGGAGTCTGCTATTGACATCAGTGCCAGCAAATTCATGGCAATGATGAGCACTTTGAGAGACCCCGTGTACACACACATTTATTCAAATTTATTGTGCAAGGTTAAATTGAAGGTGCATATAGCAGAAGTACTCAGCACCCACAACTGGGACCAGCTTCTTTACAGAACTCCTTGGCTAGAGAAGTCAATTAACTGTAATAGTAATTGTTAGTGATGCTGGAGTACCTAGATCTCTTTCTGACACGAAGTCCTACAGACATTGTCTGAGTCCCTGTTAAAGATATGATATAATTCCCAGCTTCAGTGGCTTGGAACTGGACCCAGAAAAAAAAGACAATGACTTCACAACAGAGAAAACCTGGCTGAAAACAAATCTGTCAAACTTTCAGAGACACTCAACACCTGCTGGTTTCTGTTCATTGAGCCAAACTAAAACAGGGCTCTGGTGCAACTACCTGAGTAACTGAATAGAGATGTAAGCACATGGCAGTGTATTTGTATGAATCCATTGTCACTGTTTTTGTGTGCAGAGGTACAGAATTATTGCATTTCTTTGTCACAGGGATATGAGGAAACAACTCTGCACTCATTACAAGTCATTAAAAATAATATGATGCATAGTCCCAAGATATCATTTAGCACTTTAATTAGAATGTTTTTATTTTATCTAAGTAAATTTTCTTCACCAGAATCTACATACAGAACATGCACCATTTGAATATCTAAAAGAAACCAGTCTGGCTGATGGAAGTCCACCTGAACAACAGTCTCAAAGCAACCAAATATCTCCAAATTCTTCCCTATATGCAGAGCTGTCTTTTCAAACGTTAGTATGAAAACTCTCTTTAGTCTTTCACCTCTGCTCCCTCTCCTCCAATATAAATTTTTAAAAATCTGAGTAAAAAACAAAATTAAAGGGAAAGCAAGGCAAGGCAAAGGCAAAAGAAAAGCAAAGGCAAAGGCAAATGGGAAGGGGAAGGGAAAGGGAAAAGGAAAGGGAAAGGGAAAGGGAAAGGGAAAGGGAAAGGGAAAGGGAAAGGGAAAGGGAAAGGGAAAGGGAAAGGG
>JAWWEV010000134.1:16412314-16442932 GCA_035583235.1 Hafferia zeledoni
AAAGGGAAAGGGAAAGGGAAAGGGAAAGGGAAAGGGAAAGGGAAAGGGAAAGGGAAAGGGAAAGGGAAAAGGAAAGGAACACAAAATGTGACAGTGGGAAATCTCTCAGCAGAAAACTTTGTTATAATAATCTAAACATACAGAAACCAGTTCCTGGATATATCCACCATCTGAAGGACAACACACTTGCACTTTCATGTTCCTCCTTGGGCTCTGATGGAACTGTTGGCCCAACTCCAGAAATATATTGAATACCTGCATTTTCACTTTCATTCAGTAGCAGGGGGAGTGGTAGCAGGGGAAGAGAGCAACAGTACAAAGCGTAGAGATCTCAGTGATCCCTGCAAAAGTCCCCAGTCAAGGCCTACAGCTGTCCTGGTCTAGCTGAATCCCTGGTTCTGTTTTAATGTCCTACACCCTTAGTGCAGTTATGTCCTACATCCTCACCTCTTACCAGATGCCTCTGTGGCACATCCCACATGGAATGGAATACAGCCAATGCAAGGTAACTACAGCAGGTAATGGCATTGCACTATTTCCAGCCCATATATTGTACAAGACTGAATCAAGCCTTTCTTTGACAGAAACAGTCCTTATTAATTTGATGACATGTGCACATAAAGGTTCTGGATTCCTAAACAACTCCTCCATAAGCTGAATAATAACCATCTGGTGTGGCAATTTTTAAAAAATACAGATATGCCAAATCTTTTCTTGGCAAGGTTTTAGTCAAATTGAAGAAGGCAAACCCACAAGCAACAGTCTCCTTCACTCCACAAGCCTGATCTACACACAGAAATCATCCCTCCTGTGCTTTGGAGGAGTCAGATGTCCTGTGGGGAAAAAAAACTCTGCAGCATATAATTGTTTTATACCATAATTAAACCATACTTACTGGGGAGCACAATAAATTTCACAGATGCTTCAGTTTCTAGCATTTCTCAGCTCTCATTTCTTGATTTTAAAAACTTATCAATCTTCTGTATGTTTTGTGTGTGTGTATTACTGTAATTGCCACGGACTCACCAAGTTTTATTTCAGTTTTGATTTTCTGTAGTGTACTTGCTTTTCAAATTTTTATCCAGTGAGCTTCTAGGTGAACATCAACTATTCAGATTTGGAATTGGGATGTTTATATACAAAATCTTTCTTTGACAGAGTTTCTTTCAGAGCTCCATGAGAAAAAACCCATCTTTTGGATGAAGCTTGGATCATGCTCTAGCAGTAGGAAAAGAGGCAGTGATTCTACAAAATGTACACTGACATCAAGGCCTTATGCTTTAAAAATAGTTTCTGAACAGCTCGCATGTAGCCTAATCTGATTCCTTTCCCAGGACAAAGTCTTTCATAGGAAATATTATATAGTCACTGTTGCAAAAATGTTCATATGCTCCTAAACAAACTTTGAAAGAGATAGTATGGTATACTCTGGAGTTACTAAGCCCTCCAGAACTCTTCCTACACTTACACAGGTGAATGTCTGGGTTTTTTTCTCTTACTTGATATTGAGCTGGAATTGGAATGCTGTGTTCCTTTATTCAAATGGACAATGTCTGTTTTCATAATGTAACCTCAGCACCACAGGACTCCTGCCTGAAAACGGGAGCCACCCAAGAACTGGAGCTGTGCTGCATTTACGCCACATCGTGAACAGGACACCTTAAGCATTGACTGAAGTTTAGAGAGATCATCCATCTTCAGTTCAGCTCCTCCCTTTCCAGCCGGTATTTACACTACCGCTGAATGATAGGAAGGCAGGTAGATGAAAGCAATGACTAGTCTTCAGTAATTGGCAGCATTCAACAAATACAACTGTTAGAAAAGATGTTGTGCTGGGCTTAAAGGTCAAGCCCCTGCTATCTCTTTTTCTTGATTATCAAATTGCCAGAGTTTGCATTTCAAGGATTTTAATCTCTTCCTTACACCAGAGAAACAATATTTCATTTAAGATAGAGGCCCTTCTTCAACACCTCTTCCACAGCAGGGTGTTGATTTCAATACCGCATGTCAGAAATAATCAATCTGGTTTTATTTCAAGGTTAGCTAAAGGAGTTTTATTGTGTTTGAGTAGGGAATTACTATTACAGAGCAGAAATAGCATGTCCACTCAAAGCAAAAGTTCTTTGGCCTCTGTAGTTAATAGAGAGTTCTCAGCCATCTGTGACAGATATTGCTAATCTTTTGCCTAAAATTAAAAGAATGTAGAAATAATTTGACACCTAAATCAGGAAATGGGGTTGACCTCTTTCCCCTTTTTTTACTCAGCTTTGAGAGGTGTCTCCTCTGAGCAGCTGGATTCAAAGCTTCTATTAAAAAATTTGCAAGTAATTATGAAGTGTTTTTGGTAAGTCCAATGACTTTACTCCTGATCTTACTTCCCTCATACAGTAGCTTCAAGAAGCTCTATTTGATCAGCCAGGAGCACAACCTGTTCAATTTGTACTCCTGAAAGTCAGTCTGCATTTCTGCACAACCCCATCCACCTTGTTCATGCTTAGGTATAGTGACTCTATTTTTGAGAGTGAAAGCAGATAAACTTTTGTTTCAATGCTTTATCTAAAGCCCAGACAACAAAACCACTCTCAATTTGTATTTTGTAAGTGCTACTATTTCCCAATTCTGCCTCCACAACCACATCAGCATGGTGTCAGAAGGGAAGATTTTTTCCAGTAATGGGCCATCTGACAGACTTATCAGGAAACACCAAGCACATCGTTAACATTTTCTACCAGAGAAGCCTTGACAGTGTCTGTGCTCATTCATCTTTTTCCTTCACCCCATACCCAATTTATCACACTGAATACTCATTCCACAGGGCTGCTAGTTCCTGATGAAAAACAGGAACAGTCCAAGTTGCTTCAGGAATATGTCTTAGATCCATTTCTTACTTGAACAAAGAAAAGGATGTTTTGTTTGAAGAGCTAACAAGTGAGGGAACATTCCAGAAATTCTAAAAGAAGTTACAAGTCTTTGGTCATGCAAGCTGGGAGCATCCCATTCAAATCAAAAGAGATCATCCTTGCCATTTATCGCTGATATCCCTGACAGAGTGATACCTATATTTTTACAAACGTCTAATGTGACAGAGACTTTCAGAGAGAGATTTACTGGGATTGATTGCAGAAATGAGTAGAAACCTTGTAATACTATAATTTTTCTTACTCCTTCTCCATAAGACAGCTGTATTTTCAATGTTAAGTGGAGCCAAATGCTACTAACAGAGCCTCTGCCTTGCTAAATGTAAGTGGTTCATGGCCTTTTGTATTGCATTGTTCCCTTCTGTGTTAGCCTACTGTAAGCCATAAACCTACTAAATACTAAGAACTTAAGGTGAAACTAGAGTGGGAGAAAAAAAAGTGTTTCATTACAAGATTCTCTTTTTTTTCTTTAAAAAAGTTTGGAGGAAACGCTGTAGAACTAGATCCCCATGTGGCAAGATGGTTTGGGACTTGGTTCAAGTAATGTCTGATATTTATTAAAAGGATTTAGCCAAGTTTCTTTTTTTGCTAGCAATAATAGTCATAGTAGTAATAGTATTTCACTGTTTTGGTTTGTTCTTGTTCTGCTTTGGTTTGAAATCAGTTGCATCCCTTTCTGAGTCTGATAACAAATCAGACATCCTCTACATAACTAGTGCAGTCAAAATGCTTGAAAGTGTCAAAATCCACTTCCCTTCCTACCTTAATATCTTTCTCCTCTTCACATGCTTCTCAGTTATTCTATAGACTGTCCCAGAAAAGATGAAAGAATTGTATGTGTGCCATAATATTAATCATCCTTCTAATATAATGATAACATTTGGACAAACTCCCATAATACTGGATGACATCTAAAGGAATATGTTATTTTTCATAATAAAAGCTTTCATAAACCATTGTTCAGTCATTATCAAAAACTGAGAACCTGTGCATGCTATGAATCTAGTCTGCTATAAAAATGTTATTTTTTATTGACTGATAGATTATGTGTTCGAAACATTTAATTGTTTGCATCAGAAAATTTATTTGGTAAACTGAAACAATTAAGTCATGACACTTCTCCACCGCTTTGGTTTTAGCAATGTACTCAGCATAAAAAACTCTGAGATAGGAGCTGGAAAACTCTTGTGCAATTTGGTACACTACTTCTATAGAACTTATTCTACATAGTTTGCTCATTATTAGTAGATAAATTTCATTAAGGGTTAAGCTGCAAGCTGTAAACTTACACCTAGACTTGTTGAAGTTTTACATAGTTAGCTTAAATGAGGTCCCAGAGTCTGTTCAGTATGGGAACACTTATGTGAAGAAACACTGACAGAAAATAAGGAAGCTGCAATCATGAATAGAATCCACAGCTCTAGAGATAAGAAAAGAAACAGCCCGCCTAAGGCAACGAAAGGGCCAAAGGAAGAGAGGGAAGACCCCAGACACCAATATTACTGTTGGTTCAAACTGCCATGTGAAGGGTGGGGAACTTTAATTGTACGGTTACAATTTCCCAGGGATTCCTTTGTTCAGGGTCCCTATTTGGAGGCATCCAGCTTGAGCTGTAGTGCTAATAATAGAGAACTTTATAGAAAAATGTCCTTTTTGGCTTATGTAATCAGCAGAAACCAAGAGTCAAACCTTTTTATGGTGACTGGCATAATTTCCACAACAAAACAAAGTTTCAAACACTCCTTCAAAAGTTGGCTGAATCACTGAGCTGCACTAACAAAGTAATTGCTCTCTGGTTCAGATAGAAAAATTGTGGTATGGTAGAGATGTAGGATGCTAGGGATGACGTTTCAATCAAGTTTCTTAAATATGCACATTTAGATTACTTAATTGACTGTAAAATAATTATACTGTGGCAGAGAGCAAGACTTCTAAACATTTCAAAGCCAAATGTTTACAAGCCCAGAATTAAGACATTATTCTCTCCCAAAATATACAATAAAACACCAAAAGTGTTTTGTTTCCTCAGTGAAGTCTTTGAATCAGACTTGAGTATATACTTAAAAAGATAATTTTATTATTTTCTACCTCTCATTTTCTACCCTTCATCATGCTATTTTAATGTAGCAGTAGAGATGGAAATACACTTCAAACCATGGGTAAGAATGAGGATTAAAATCCCTGTATGGCATCAATGGTTTCAGATAGATCAGAATATATAGAGCTGGTCAAGTGAGAATTTCAGTTGGTTAAAGCAGTAGCCATCTCCTTGAGTTGGATGGTGAAGGTGGATGATGTGGCAATGTCCCTTTGAACATTGACCTGTGAACTGACCAGTGTTTGAGATTGCCTGCAAGAAAGATAGGAAAGAAATCTGTTTTCCTCTTATCTGAGAATTCTAGCCTAACAGCAAGTGGAGTGGGAGTTACATTGCAGTGTGAGGGTGTGCTTCTCCCATGAGGGAGAAAAGCCATTTGGGAGCACCAAACACAGTTATATTTCAAAAGGAATGGACTAGGAAATAGATTTTCATATCTCTCCTCCCAATCTAAACCATTGTTGGTTTATTTTCAAAAGTATCACCAATAAAAAAGCAGTGTTTTTTCACTAACAGGTATTGCCACATTGGTGTCTATAAAAGGTTCATCAGGTCTTGTATCCTCTACATGGATATTTAGGGAGGAGCATGGGCTGTTGAAAAACAGTCATATTTTCAATTTGTTTTCCAGAAACAACAGGCACTAGGTCTTCTCAGCTCGAAATCTTTCATTGTCTCCAATAGTGTTTCCAACCAGTCACATCTAAAAGGATCACATAATTCCTACTCCTGAAAATTTTTTTGGTGTGAGTTGCAAGGAAAACTTACCATGTAACTAACTAGCCTCATGTTCTACCCATCAGGGGAAAGTGAATTCATGGAATTAGGGCTGTCTCTGCTTATGATGGGCACATGCGAATCTGCATGCTGTCATCCTGTTAAGAAGATAAAAGCAGCAGATGGGGTAGGGAGAACTGTAGTTGGGGCTGTATTCTAGGTTAGTATTACAATGAAGACCTAATACCTCTTTCTTTCCACCCCTGAAAAGCTTGGGAGACATCAGTTTATTAGAGCAAATGTTTCTCTGGGATACTCTGCCAACAATGTGCTCACCATGAACTGCTCACAATGGGAACAACTGTCTATCTTCAGCATCGGAACCAGAATATTTGCTATGTTCCATGTCTGGATGGCACATCTCAAGTACCTTGTTGTGCTTCCTGGTGGCTCATGCCTGCACAAAAGACTATGGCTTGCCTGGCCAAAATGTTTAGAGAATTTTTTTGGAACAGGAATACATTCTCAAAAAATTCAACATTGACAATTAATTCAAGTATTATGTGATCAACATGGAGGGTTGAGCCCTGAACCAGAGAACGCATCTGTCCCTTTTCCAGGGAGCTGGATGTGGAATAGGTGAAAATTCTCTAAAACCCCTCAGGAACAGAAATATCTGAAACTCCAGTAACAATGAGATGAGAGAACTGCAACATTAGCAACCCTTTTAAATAGACAAGGATTGTCATAGGAGAAGAAAAACTGATTTATTCTTTTGATTAATAATAAATCATGTTGCCCTTTCTGTAGACATTGTTAATGCTTAATATTTGTCACATATCTTACATAATAGAATACCCCAAATATAGCCCATTAGCTTTAAACACTGGAGGACATTAGCAGAACAGGCTTTTGTATGTGAAGAAAAAATGGGAGACAGATTTGATAAATTATTGGTCATGGAGAATTTGAGCAGCCCATCTTCTTCATTCTCAAATGCAATAAATTTTTTAAGATCAGAGTGTATGTCAAATGGAGTTCATAAAGTGGAAAATGACACTATTTACTTTCATCAAATAAAATGCTGTCAAAATTTATGCCTCTGCACCTCAGACATCTGTCTGAATGCTACTGTTATTTTGTGTAACACTTTAGCAACCCAAACTAATAGGGCAATAATCCAAGTTATGCCAGTAGAAGATTTTAAAAAAACCCCAACATAAAAATCATAAATTCATAAATTGAGCAATATTCCAAGATTTTTACTTCTGTGTAAGGGAAAATGGTGTGACCTTACCTAATTAGCAGAGATGGGAATTAGCTGAGAAACCTGACCTGTGTCACGATCATCATACACCTTGAAATGAGATGTGATGACTTTAACCATCTTATCATGTATATACCCACATGTAATGGTGACAAAAATAGTCCTGTTTCAGTTTTGACCACAGGATATTTCATTGCACAGTATCAGCTGGATTTTTTTAGCAGTGATCCAGAAAACACTAAAAAAGTAACATGTGCTGCATCCCTGTTTCAACTACATTGAGATTAATTGGGCCTATGGAGTCCCCAGTCTCATCTTCCTGAGTAAAATGACCATTAACACTGTGATAATACAGGGAGTCTTCTTGATCCACCATAAAAGCTTTGTTTTTTTTTAAATTTTCTTTTTTTTTTTTTTTTTTTTTTTGCGTGTGTTTTTCCCCCTTTGCCCAGCAATGACAAAGCCTCTGTTATTTACCATGATTTCCCCTTAGACTTTCAACTTCCATTGTATTGGTCCATGACCATGCCATTCATTAAAATAGATCAATTTTAACAGGGTAACATCCACAAACATCCCTGCCTACTCAAGAAAGCATCCAAGTTCATCAGATGCAGTCTCAGATGTCATCACTAGTCCTGAAAGTAGGCTTTATAGATCACTGTTAGAAAATGTTCACAGCAAAGTGCAGTATTTGTAGGTAGAGATTATTGCCCTCTAACTTCTTTTTAAGGATGTCATAAACTTTTACTCTCATCTCTGAGGTCTGGAAATAGATAAGCCTACCTTAGCTATGCTTTGGAATGAAGCCTGGATGCTCTTGGTAATAGTGGAAATTATGAAATAGCTCCCTTGTAAATGGACTGATGCACAGTGGTGACTCTTACCTTCTGCATCTGTCCACAGATCCCCTTGTTGCAAATACTTTGACTTGAAGAATCCATCATGAATACAGGTTCATCTGGTTAAAATTCCCAGGTGTAAGATTAATATCATTGTAGACAATATTCTGATTTAACTGAATAGATGCAGCAGCTTGGTAAAATATCAGTAGAAGTCCAGAAATCTGTGCCCTATATCAGAAGGATAACTTAAAAATATAGTCATCCATACTTGTGAGGAGTTCAGCTACAAAGATAGTCAATGCTCTTGGATATTTCCTCTGAGCAGCTGGAAATCCTTAAAGGGCTAAATGGTGACATGGCTGTTGTTTCTCCTACCTGACTCTCTGACTGTAGCTCCCATTTCTTTCCTCCAGTCTGCAGTCAGAACATCCACCCATTATATGAACAAAAAGCACCAGGCTGGGTTCTGTGACCTGACTTTCCCTCCAGTAATGTATATTGAACTGCTTCAAGCCCAGAAATGAACCACCAAGAGACAACAGAAGGGAGACAGAGCAACCTGCACGAATGCAATAACTTTCAGTATAAAGCCTCTAGCAGCATTAGCTCCCTTTGATGTTAAACAAGAATGAAAGCCAAGTTAGGAAAAATATATTTCTTTCCTCTCTCTTAAAACAGTTTGGATTGAGGCCCATTTTCTTTTTCCATGCTCTAGCTAGGAATTCTCAGCTAACATTCTAACTAGAGGATATGTAATACCTGTGCTTCCTGCTGAAGAGTCTGGGCAGAGATGAGCCACCAGCTCCACCCACACATAAACACACAAATTCATCTTTAAACTCCCTCTTTAATTTGAGTGGTAATCAGCGTGGGTAGCTACTGTCTGATAATTATATGGCACTGAGATGTTGTTAGCCAGATTTCTCCCTTTTTCAAGACTTTTTAGAGTTACGTGATGACAGGAGAAGGAATAGAGCCAATCCTGAGTCAGATAGTGCATAACATACTCTCTAAAAGGAGTCTGACACTTATTGGTAATGCAACAGGGTGCAGAATCTCAAGTGTGAGCAAATAGGTTGGTTCCAAAAAAATATGGGCTCATGTGATCAAACAGCTCACAGATTACACCAAACAGAATGCTGTCATTAATATTTATACATGGAAACTTGAGATCTGTGGCTCAAGGAAGGACAGCAATAGTTTATAATAAATAACACAGAAGGGTTGTTGTTTATAGTTCTGCAAAAGAGAAGCAAATGAAATGTCTTCTTTCTATGCATGGTCTTTGGAAATATATTCCTATACTTAAGAATGTATATTCTACCAGCCTTTGTAAATGCTACATGCAATAAGGATTTTCTTTTTTATCTTGGGACTAAAATTCATCTCTCTCTGGTGAACCTTCTCAGCAGCACTAGAGATCAAGACAGGGAAGACTCAAAGCTTAATTTATTAGATTATAACCATGAGAAGAAATTCAAGAAGCAGGGAGCTATTAGCTTGACCTGTCTATACACTGTCACAATGCGCTTCATGCCCTTCCTTCAGAGACTGACAGGAGTGTTTAATGTAAGCTCTCATTTCTCAAAACAAAAGCCATCCCTGATGAAATCTGGAAGATAAGAATGCCGTCATGAGTATGTACAACACTTGCTCAGCTGATGCCTGTTGCCATCCACACGGCTCACCTACAGACTATTGGCTATGGATCAGAGATTTCCTTATTGTAAGTCCAGGGTGTTTCCACCTGTACAAGACAAAATGTGAAACTGAACCTTTTCACTTTATTAGTATACTTACAGGAAATTATTTTTGCAATTATCAGATGTTTCAGATTCACTCTGACATTTAATCAGCTACAAAAACAGCTTATTGCTTCATGTGTTCAAGTGCCATGAACATTATCCCTTATACAGCACGCCTTGTTTTATGGTTTAATTAGTTACTGTTAAAAGACAATATCTTATTGTATTCATGCTTGTCAAGATTTTATATTTGCTGTAATTAGCACATAAAATAGAAGTATAGAGTATTAGCAGAAATCAAGTGTATATCATTTCATCCATTCTAACAATTTACAAATAAAGATATTTTTCTAGGGTAATTAAAGCGTAAGAACAGGTTTTGAAAAAAATTAGCAGGCTCTGATGTTATGTTAGAGAACAAAGGTGTAGGCAAAGCAAAGAGCATTCTGGGTGTTTTTTTTTAAAAAAGCACAGCAACTGTTCAGAACTACAATGTGTTGGCACCCACTACATTTCTCAGATTTCAAGGAAGTTGTGCAGAATGAGATACTGTGCTCTTGTTTCAATGATGGAACACAGTAGGTTGGATTCTCTACAGTGTTTTATCTGATTCTATCTAAGTCTACTCCAGTCAACTTCAGGAGAAGGGACAGGTTTCAGCAGTCTTGTCCATCAAGGTGGATGTGTGTTTGCCACTACCTTAACAGTCTGTACAACTTGCAATACCATGGTCACACTCACTGTGGATAGTAAAGCTGGTAAGCAAATATTGGTCTTCTCTCTTTATCATAAATGTGGTATAATGTGTATTGGAAGAGACAGATTATATCTTCATTTCAATAGACCCTATATGTTGTACTTAAACATAATTGCAACTTAACTCAGCTGATCAAAATGGAGAACAGACTTCTTGTTCTGCTTAGCTCAGTGGTCCTCAGTACTGCAGTCACTGAGGAATCTGTGGTACCTATTTGCAAGCTTTGAAGAAGGCAATTAAAGGAATCTGGTTTTCAGAAAACTAAATTCATGTGACAGTGACCCACACCTCTGTTGGAAAATACAGAGGTAACGAAATGCAGAGATAGATGAAAACAAATTCAGTATGGGCCTCTTCCAGTATTGTTATCCCTAGAAACTGATATAACTAGAAGTGCTTTCTGGATTACAACAGTGTGGAGGATGCCTGAAACTTGCTGCTAGTGCAATGCATTATTAATGTTTAAGATATCAATTCAGTAAACATGCATTGAGACTAGAAGGATGTAGATGTATTCTTCATCACCAAAGTCTGAAAATACAGCTGGGCAAATTCTTTTCAGAAGATAATAAGCTCAAAAATGTGATTTCATGAATTTTTGGGCTGAAGTTGACAAAATGTTTTGAGGAAAAAATTGTAGGCTGTAACATAAAAGCATTTCAATGTTTTCTAAAGTAGAGTTTTCCACTTTTTATTTGAGAGTTCTGTTCATAATTCAAAATGGGGGGTAAAAACCAACAATCTGAAGCCCTAGGAGAACTCATTTACTTAAGGCTTGCCAATGTGTTGCAAGTACACTCCACTCTTTCCCTTTGGATTTTTGGTTTAATAGAAGTTTATTTTCTTTCTCTCCAAAGCAACAATTTTTATTTCATCACCACCATCATCACCTTTTTTTTTTCCATTCTCCGTTATTTTTTTTCATTCATTTCCACTGCCTTCGTGTTGCAACCAAGATATAACAGAGTTTCAAAACCTATCAAGTCCCAAATGAAAGTTAAATATGCTAATGTGAATGTTAATAATTTTAAGATGTTTACAGGCAGGATTAAAATGCAACAACTTCTTTCATGAAAGGAAAAAAGGCTGATCAATCCCACAGCCAAGCTTATTCACCACCAGCTTTTTTGTAGGGGAAGCGGTTTATATTCAGCAATATTCTCTTACACAGGCAGGCTGGAGACATTCATAGCACTGATTTCCTCTCTGTCCGTTTCCTCCCCCGGCTTCCTACCAGCTCATATCACAGTTCATGGCTGGCTGCAGTGGCTGCAGTGGCTGCATTCTCATAAGTCTACATTTATTATTCTCTGCCCACCTATGGAGTTGCTTCTGTAGTTACTATTGAGTTATTAATTAGAGTCATCTGGTGAGGCAAAACTCATTGCTGTTCCCTGTTCTGGGAATTCACTGGAGAATAACATCCATAACCAGACCTTCCAGAACATTTGTACATGGAAATGCCTTGAATGGTACTCCTTGCATACTTTTTTCACTTCCACTGGCATTCTGTTGACCTTCAAGATCTACATTATTTATTTTATTTCAGACTAGTTCTGCATACTATTTGTTTTAATATGTAGGAGAATGCAGTTTGACCCATCATTGTATCTCTAATGTAGGAAATACACTTTTTATTCCCTTCCAAATAGGAAAAAAATATCAGATGGGGTTATTTTGAGAGCTTAATGAAATACATTAACGTAATCTTCAAATAAACACATTTAAAGACTATTTTAAAAGAAAAAATAATTAAAAGCAATGGAGAATACATTAATTGAAATATTCCAATTTTAAATTTATTACTTTTGCAAATGTTGGCAATCCACACTATAACAAAACTAATCAATGTATTATCCACATTATAAATATCAAGGATCACGGGGTTAATAGTATGAAATTCCTTACAGTCTTTGTTGCATTCCAGGCTATATTTATTTCTGTTTATTAAATTTGAGAAGTAGCATGTATTAATCTTATTAAGCCTTAAAAAATAAACTGCATATTGATAAAGGGAAGATATGCTAGCCAATATAAAGATCTAGTGTTCAGTTATTCTGAATATACTGGTATCTCTCCTATGGTCTTTCAGGCAAGTGTCTTAATTTGTGGTTTAACAAGAGCATCAAGATCCTGTCTAGGAAGCAATGCCATGGAAAATACTGATGTGCCTGATGCTAATGCATCTCTTTGTAACATACCTTTTTTCTGTAATGAATTGATACTTATGTTGTGCTACTTATCTGCTGGCATATGTTTTCTATGCTTTCATTGTCTGACATGATTCAGATTTCTGGGAGTAACTACTGGAGTTGGACAACCAGATCATAAAAACAGGTTTCAGCAAGGCACTCTGCAGCAGATCCTCAGAGATTCTACTACAATTGTAAGTGATTCTGTGAACTTCTAACCCATACATTGACTACAGCTTCTCTACTTGACCACACAAGTCTCTCAAGTGTCACCAACTCCATAGTTACAGCAGACTTATTCTTTCATACATCTTGTTTTGGAAAACAGCTTTATCAGCAAATACTTGTTTTTGCAGGTGTTCAACAGGTATCAGAAACTGTGAATATCACTGCAACCACTGGCTCATGTATATGTAGGGAATACCCTTCTGCCTTCTTTCTTTAAATTCCCTTTGACACTATATAGAGTACATCTCATTAATGCCCTCAAAAGGTCCCAATGACAAAGCCAGAGGCTTCAAAACAGAAAACATTTTCAATCTAGTATCATTTACACAACTTCACCAAAACCTTCTTCTGTTGATTAACTAGTTTATCACTCAAACCAGTCATTCAATAGTCCTCAAAAGTCTGATAAAATGCTCTGCTTGCTATTATTGTAATTAGGCACACCTGTCATTTTAAATCTGATTCCACATGCATCTCCAGAGATTTAATCATTCAAGGTAGAACACCAAGTAGCTGGTTGAGTTAATTATTTGAATAATCTACAATTCAGACACTTAATAGTATACCTATGAATTCCCATGTGTGCCTGCATTTTCTGCTCAGTTCTGCAGAAGTTTGGCAATGCTAAAGGGAGCCTTTCCTGTCAGTTATAACAGTACAAGATAGGGGCACTGTTAATCCATTGTTGCTGTGGATTCTTCTGTCCCCAGTTAAAATGGGCTGGCATGAAGACTGTGCATCTGGGCAGTCCAATCAAGTTACACAATCAAGAGATAAAAAACTGAGGCTACATAAAGTTGAACAATTAAGTTTATCTCGACTTCTCACTTTTAGAACTGTGTGGCAGTCTGACCCTGGCTGAATATCCAGTGCCCACCAAACCCACTTTTTCATTGTCCCTCTTCAATTAGATAGGGGAGAGAAATATGAGAAAAGGCTCATGAATCAGGATAAAGACACCTGCCGAACATAAGGGAAAGCTGCTGGCAGCTTCTCACAGAACCCACCCCATAGCCCCCACCCTGTTACAAAAAACCTTGCCACAGAAGCCAAATAAACACTGAACATAAAAGGACTCTGTGTCTTAGTTGCAGGTCTTATGAACAAATCCAAGATTCCTTCAGGTATCAAGTGGGAATTTTTCAGTCTGCTGGTAGAATCTGGAATGAAAATGTACTCAGAAGAGTATGAAAACCAACACCTAAGGCACTTAAAGGCGCTCAGAGAAACCATCACGGTAACTCTCTTGTTTAATGGTCTCCACTCTAATACCTCCTTTTAGGGAGCAGTGCTGATGACTGAAACCGGTTAACCTAATAAACACATGAACCACTCATTCTTTGCCTGATGGAGGAAGAAATAACTAAAAGGCCCACAAAGTATATATTTTTTTTTTGCTGAAAAAACATGGATGGGAGAATTTTAGATATTACAAACCAGAAGAGTGCTGCCTTGGCAGCCCTGATGCACTCTCTGCTGTGACCCAACTAATTTTAGAGTTGGGAAATGTCAAAAACACTGAAAGACCTGTTGGTAGTGTCACTTGAAAATTTCAGTGTACTTCCCCTTCCTTACTCTTCTTCCTTCTCTTATTTCAGGAGAATCAGCCTTTCCCTTCTCTCTAGATAGGGATCACTGAGATCAGGAACAGGCAAGGCAGTTGCTGAACTGTACCGAAAAGCTTTGTGCAGATGGTCCAAGGTAGTGGTGGAAAAATTAAACCCTTGAAATCAAAGAGACAAATAAGAATGCAGCATCTATTAAAGAAATGAAAACAGTCCTCATAATCTCCACTGGGGAGGAAGAAGACAGCTGACCTATGATCTGTAATGTCTAGAGGTTTCTGTTTACACTTAATCTTCCCTTCCTTTAAGAGGAATTTTTTTTCTTTCAAAATAAGACACGAAAGAACATTCCAGCTTTCTCCCACATAATAAAGGTAGTAAAACATAATGTTCATAAAGGTCACTGTGCCTTAGCAGAGGAGGAGGGATGGATTTCTATTACTGGCTTTCTCTTCTCTGTCTGCTTTTGAATGAATCACATGCTGACATAATTTGAACTTAGAGGACACTTGATAAAAGGATAAAGCATTTGTTTACCCCACTGTGCTTGCAGACTATCCTGACAGAGGCACGGCTATTTACAGAGAGGTGGGTGACGCAATCCACCCCTGCACATTTTAGCGAGTGCTCAGGAATGTGTAAGGGGTTGGGAGTACCATGAAACTTTCCCTCCTCTGTATATCTTGAGACTGGAAACAAAGAATATGTCTGCCACAGCCTTGTGTGCCTCCTTCCTGATCTGCATCAACAGAGAGGGCAAGGGCTAACCTGGAAAACTACAGAGGATTCATCCCATCCTCAGGTTGTTTACATGTGTCCTTTGCAATAGCAGCTAACCCTCAAGAAGCAAGTGCCTATAATGACCCAGCCCTTCCTCACTAAAGGGCAAATAGACCCTCTTTTAAGTTGCCATGTGTGAAACTGTATTTTTTAACAAGTACTTGGCATACAATTTTTGCAAGTGGTGATATGCAGCAGGCAATTCATTAAGATGTGTATTCATCTAATTAATTGAGTGTTTTCCACTCACAGTAACATTTGGCCAAAAGCCAAATGTGAACTTATGAGGTAAGCTACATGTCACGTTCAGTACATCCCCAGTCTTGCAATACACCCACAGAACTACGGATTTCAAAGGCTGATGTGAGCTTGGGAGACAGATTCAAATTAAATTGTTATGATCTGCATTTTCACTGCCACCTTATGTATTCCTGAGGCTGTAGTCACATGACCCTAGTCAAGGGCAGTCTTTGCAAGGGTAAATTTGTGTCAATAGTAGTAGATAAGAATAATACACATACCGCCTTCTATTGAAACCATAAGTTAAATCAGGTGCATACATGTATAAAAAATTTACATCTCTGAAGAGAAACATGAATAGCGAAGGTATTGTTTAGCACAAAAAAAAAAAAGATGGGGAAAATTATGGATGTCGCCTGATAAATGGTAGCTCAGGGAAGTTCACTGAGTCTGAAATTTTGCAGCACTCTTAAGTTTAACCCTTGACCCTTGAAAGGTGCATTCTTTAGTTACTATATATCTATGAAAAATTGTGTTTTCTGGGGAAAACATGACTGGCTTATTGTTGGATCTTTATATTTTCTTTCCTGTAGAGAAAAGGAAATAGAGACTCTCAGGCTAAGATTTTAAAAACAGCCAATAAGGGTCTATGTCTAATCCTGCTGAGGCAAATAGAATTCTTACATCAGATTTTTGGAAAGGAGCAGAGTTGCATCTGCAGTGGATGGTTTAGAAAACACTCTCCTGCTGTTTTCAATTATCCCTTTACATAATAATTGCCTATATCTTATGTTCTACATGTTGTTTCACAGCTTTTGTAAAATGATCAGGAATTTACCATTAAAAAAGCCTGACTTGCATTTTTCAACATGGGAAAAAAACCTACCAAATGAAATATGTCTAAACTTCACAATAGTTCAAAGTTATGTTTCCTTGGGTAGTCAACTGATAGCCGGCTGGGCTCACAAAGTCAACCACTCGTTTGCATGTGTCTCCACAGCTAAATTCCACCAACCCAGCTTTTCAGGGTCCTCACTCAAGGAACTCAATTCTTTTTCCTGACCCCAGCAAAGGTGACTGTCAAAATGAGCCCAATGCACTTCTATTTTCCCTAACTAATGTTTTTAAATTGACATTCTAATGTCTTTGAAAGAAAAAAAAAGACTCTACCTTTTTATTCACAGCACTTGCTAAGGTTGTGCTAGTTTCCCTGTAAAGTATATAATATGCAATAACATCTACTCCAGTATAAATTTTGAGGTATACAAACACTTGTAAGGAATAAAATCTGTTCCTTTGCTTCTTGCTAAACATAAAATACCTATTATGAATTTCCACTTTCTGTGTGCACCAGGCTATTCTTTTCTTCTAGCTTTGCCTTCAAAATTATGTATGCAATTCCCAAGTCATGTGACAGAACACTGGTGGTTCAATGGGAATCAATGAGTAAAGAAAAAACTTCAATCTCAATAGGAGCAAAAGATCTGATGGGAAAAAAAAGGCCAAAATGGAAATCACTGGCATAGTTCAGACAACACTTTGCAGATGAGCTAGACCAGTCTTCTACACATTTTTTTTGTTTGTTTGTTTTGGTCATCTTATCCGCCTCTCTCCCCTGCCCCAAAAAATCATAGTCTGTTTTAAATGTCCTTTGGACAGATAAATACTCCAGTCTTCCCCAATGAGGGATGTGATCATCCAAAGCTTTCTGTTGCTAAGAAACTTGCTAACACTAAAGCCAGGACAATGTATTAATCGGCCTCCTGCCTTGGTTAAGGCATGCGCCCGGTGTCCTTTGCCTTCTGCATTCTTGTGAATTGGCTGGAGGCTGAAGGTAAAAAACTGGTTCCATTCTCTGAAGTGTTTGCAAACAGCAAACTAACCATTTCACCTCTTTGCAAGCTTCCAAGAAAAAGGCTGGCTGGGTAAGTGAAGTAAAACTTTGGCTTCTTATAATAGGGAGTTTCACCCAAAGTGAACAGAATTGAAAAGTACTGGGTGGTTATTTCAGGAACCTTACACTGCAGAACTTCTGTGTTAATTGTTCATCTGTAGCTAGACAGAGCTCCATACAGTTCATTCAATTACCTGTTTTAATAGAGAATGTAACTTTTTAAACCACAGTATCAAATTTCAAAAATACTGAAAAGAAAATGCACATAATGGGCTGTACAAAGGTTTTATTTAGAGATAAGATGATGTCTCCATACAGTACTGATTACTGTGGCATACATTCAGTGGGTTAAATGATGCATGCTTGAAGAAGTGGCAGCTGATTTTTCCAGAGAATAAATAGAATACTAGGCTTTTAAGACTGGACAGTTCATTTCTATAATTGGAGAAAAGCACCAGGGGTTAGAAACCTGAGCACGGGACTGGTCATCTCCTGTATAGCTTTGCACAAATTTTAAATTTTTTTCCCTTGGTTGGGGGTAGAAGATAATAAAGGCATTGTGAACAAAAATGCATTCAGAATAATGCCTTTCAGTCTATATAGACTTTCCAAGAGATCAATGATGTTCTTGAAATGGCTGAAATTTGGACCCAGTTCCAACCATTTCCTGCTAGCAAAGGTATTGCATTTCTCTGAGACTGGTACACACTGATCTGTACCCCCATCTCCACATATGGTGTCCTTTATCCAGAGAAACTCAATAGCAGCGGAACACCTTGTGATTGATCTCCTTTGAATGTTAACAAGCAAAGAACATGCCATTAATAAAATCCAAAGTATGAAAATCTATCTGTCATCAGCATGATGAATCTAGCCCATAATTCCACAAATCAAATCCCTCTGTGAAAGCAATGGCTGTTCACAGATCAATTTGTGAAATTCAGAGTAAATCAAAAATGAACAGCCCAGAAGCTAAACACTGAGTCCATCTAATTTAAAAAACATTTCAGTTGCTAGGTTGGATTATTCACACAAAGTGTATAGCTTGCTTATGCCTACAGCTGCAGGTTGGAGTCAGCATTTAAAACACTCCTTCCAGCAAAAAGTGGATACTTGGCACAGATGAGAAAATGAGCCATCACAAAAGGAGTGAGTTTGATGTGGACATTTGCTGTACACCCAACCAGACTCTGTGGGCCCACCATGGCTTTCTTCTTCCAAACTGGGCGAGGAACCTTGCAGTGTTGGGACCAAGTAAGAGAAATAAAATGGCCTTCTGAAGCCTATTCTGACCCATATGACAAAAGTTCCCCTATTTCTACAGAGCTAAGGAGCTTAGACTTAGAACAAGCTACTAATGATATGTGGCTTACAATTAACAAATCACTAATGAGAGGATTTAAGATCAAAGGGTCTCTTGAGTTACAATTAATTATGGTTGATTTTTTTCTTGCCTTTTTCCAGCCAAAAAGAAGATACTAGGAGTATGGAATAACTTTTTTGCCAAAATTAAAAAAAATAAAATAAAAATAAATAAATGAAAACTATTTTTTTTTTTAAAAATGGGCAATTTGCAATAGAGGGTCCTTTAACCTTTAAACCAACCATGAGTATTCAATCATCTTTCACCATTCTAGGGCAATAACTTTCGTTATGTGTGAACATGAAGAATAAAATCTGGCAGATGGACAGGTGGTGATCTTGTTTTCTGATGGCTTTCCCCCTCCACCCCAGGAAGAATTTGGGTTCCCAGACAGCTAAACTTATGCTGCCTAACTAGTGCAGGAAGAAAGGTGTAAAACTGAAAGCAATAAAAAAATCCCTCTAAGACTTTGCAGTTGAGTTAGTTTTTCCAAAACAGCATCCTGTGTTTGTTTCAAAAACTCTTTCATATAAAACTTAGAACTAGTTCCATGAGGACAGACAAGACCAGCACCTTTGCCACATTAGTGGTCTGCCTGCTATGCTACCCTGTTTGCTTCCTCTCCTATTACTGCCAGTCCCTGAGATCTGAATTCCCTTCTGCAAAACAGAAATTTTCAGCAATTTGTCTACTCCAGCTCAAATAGCCTTTTGTCCAGTGATTAGGGAACCTCCTACAGGGTCAGTCCTCCTCCTCCACCCTCTGTTGCATACCTTTATCAACAGCTCTAACCTCTCCACTATTACAGAAATGGTGAACTGTAGGTTCAGCTTTTGAAGGAAGAGACTGAGCCCTGTATCTTATTCCAAGCACAGGATAGCTGTTCAGTCCTTCTTTCTAGCTTTTCAGATGCACCAGATGAAAAAAAGTGTTTTCCTGTTCATTCCCTCTCTTCAGTATTCGGTATTAGATGGTATAAGCACTGCTCATCTATGATCTCTGTTGAAAATCCTGTACTGAGACATGCAGAGACCTTGTCTGTCATTCCCATCTGAACACTGCGGCCATGTGCTCCCAGGGCCTGGCTATTAAACTCTAAGATGTTACACAAATGATCAGTGCAAAATCAAAAGTACTTTTTTTGTTCTCCTGTTCTCCAGGACCATCCTTTTTTAAACTCTCAGAGAGTTTAGTGTTATCTTCATGCCACACAAGTTTCTGCAAAGTCTTACATTGTCCTTGATACAGTAGTGAGTGAGTATAAATTAGCATTTTCCAGGGAGTGTGAAGATACCAGGTGATACCTGCCTGGGCCAGTGCAGGATGCAGCCACCCACACACAACCCATCCTGGCACCCAGATAGTCCCAGCCAAGCTATGGCTCTTCCTCAGTACATGGGTGCAACATCCAGGGGACCCCATGGATCATCTCATGTAGTTCAAGCTGAACTATAGCAACCCACACAGATGAAGTCCTGTCCTCACACTGTGGTGACTAACCCCAAATATTTTCTGGATGTTGCAATACCTCTCGTACTTTTGAGTATGAAGTGCATTGACCTGGCAGGAGAGTGGGAAAAAGCACTCTGCTGTCTCTATTTAATCGTCACCATATTTTGTTCATCGTCTGCAGAAACCACTTAATTCAATATTGATACACAGCTAAAAGCAATAGGGAATTGGAATAATATTTTACAGGTCAGGCACCACTGGAACTGAACACTTACCTAACTTCCTAAGGATTTCACGTGTCAGCCTGTGCTTGCCAGGAACAAAAAAAAAAAAAAAAAGGAGAGAATCTCCAAAATAAAAAAAACAATGTCCAGTTCAACCCTTAAAATCTGGCAGACAGAAAAGTTTGTACAGGTAAAAATCAGTTGCTAGAGAAAAGAGGAATAAGGTAGAGGAAATGATTGCTGAGCCCTCAGAAGCAGCTCTCCAAGAGACCAGGCAACAAAAAGACATTAAGGAACAAACTTTTACTATGAGTAGTAAACAACAAACAGAGATGATCAGGCAAATGCAGGAATTGATAAAGAAAATAAGTGGGTACGAAGGCAATAACATTGTAGATTAAACATTAACCTTGTGTCAATCAGGGAACACAAGACATAGCCTCAGAAAACCACTACTGAAAATGAAACCAGGCCTGCACAAGCTGTGAAGAGGAATAAAAGCTTTTGCAGTCATATAAAGCAGTCATCTTTCTGAGGGAACACTGTAGTCTTTGAAAGACAGGGCAAGTACACAGAACCAGGAATCTCAATTACTTCCTTACATCTATGTTCACCAGGGAGATTGAAGGAAGCAGGAATAATTTTGCTGCATGCAAACAAGGAAGGAGAAAAATAACTAACAAGCACAAGTGAGGAAGCTACTGAAAAAATCCAAAAGGAATTAGACCACTCAAAAAACTTCAGGTAGTTTCAGAACCTGACAAAATAGGATCTCAGAAGAAATCAGAAGAGAAACAATTTGCAGATATTTTCAATATTTTCATTGAGGATAGAGAGAAATTAATCTGACCTCCCCTGTTTTAGAATGTTAACAAGGAAGGAACCATGAAAAGGCAGCCGATTACAAAAAGGTTAACAAATGTTTCCAAGTGAAGTCATTGGCTGATTTTGCTATCTCTTGATTAATGAGATATGAATGAACTGTATTTTTTTTTAAGAGTAAATAATTAAATCCTACCACAAAAAGCCTCAAAAGAATAGAGGATTTAGGTCCAAATGAAGTTCAGAAAGTCTGTGGAAGTGCCAAATCTTACTTGAAAGCATGTCCTTCATAAACAAGTAAACGAAACAATAGAAGATAACACTGTCACTGTTAATTGGGGACACTTGGATATTTTTAATCTTGAGCCCTCACTAAAATGTAGTAGCTGCTATGAAACATAACAGAGCTCTGTTTTGTCTTTTTGCTGGGAAACATGAATACCATCGAACTTGTGCTTGAGTGCTAGAATAGGTATGGGCTTTGCCCATTGCATCTAAGGTCAGTATTGTCTCTGAAGCACTTATGCCAGTCTTTTGGCAATTACATTACAATATGTGATATTTAACTTAAAATTTAGTTCCTGCCACCACATTGTTTTATACAAATACCACAGCTTTTTCTTAAAATACATCTATGAGGACAAATTTGAAAATCTGAACCAAGAATGCCCTGAAGCAAAATAAATAATAAACTAAAATTTATTTTATTTTAAGATATCTCATGTGTCTTTTAGTTAAATTACATTTTTGTTGGGCTGATTTCTGACATTTTTGTTTGCTGCTAGCAAAGCCGCCTGTATAAATTCACACAAATAGAATTTGAACATTACAAATAACATACCTGCTCTGCTTATTTTCAGTCACCAAGGATAGAAACTGACATTTTCAAATACAGTTCCTTTGACTGCTGCACAAAACTTTGTGGTTTGGTTCAGTCCTGCTGCGTGACTGCTCTAACTTTGGTGGGTTTACATGATATTTAAAACCAGATGTAAAAAACAAAAGAAGAAAAAGAGCATTTTGGCAGACCACAGAGCAGTAAGCAGTGTTCTACTTGGGACCTCAGTAAATTTAAAAGCATGTACATGAGCTCTTCTGCCTGCTGTAAAAGAACTTGAAAAAATACAGCAAAAAATACCTGTGGGTAGAAGCTATGCCATTTTTAAGCTATGTTTGTGTTTTCCAACTTTTGAGATGCCAGAGATGCAGAGACAAACCAGCACAATGTGTATATCCCAAGAGCTTCTTTCAAATTATAGTGACTTCCTATGGTTGCTTTGTAAGAGCACCAACCAAAATCTCTGCAACATTACATGGAGATATTAACTGTCTTCTGCAATGTCTGTTCTGATGGACTTCAGTATGGTCAGAAACAGGGTGGTGTAGAGCTACCTGCCAGCACAACAACATTTACACCCAGAATTTAAGGCAGGTTGAAGAGTTCTCCCTGCAAACTTTAAGAAGCGTTGAAGTGAAATAAATTATTGTATCATAACAGAATTGTTGGGGAGCTAGAAAGACCCTGTGAATTCTCACTTTTTCAATACTAATTTTCCTACCACTTCCAACATATTCTTCACCATCTTCATAATGATGGACACTGCATAGGTTTACATTCAGAAACACCTTGTTGCCAAAAGTAGGTCCCTGAGAAAAACAGTTTCTGTGTTCTAAACACTGCTGCTCCTATTTAAATATTTGAAGGCTTTCATGAGTTTCTGTGAAAATTTGGTAAGACAAAAGCTGTCTGTTGTAACTACATCACACACAGAGCCTCATCCTTTCTCTCTTCTGCAATACTTTTCTAAGCAGCGGTGCAAGGACTTCAGCAAAGTCCACTGGGTTTCAACAGGCTGGACAAAACACCCAATGCCAGGCTTTGATTGCTTTAATTTGTATGATAGTTGTTCTTCACGCTGCAGTAGTATCTGCACTGCCAGATACTTTTGCCCTCTTGGGTTTGAACTTCATACCAGTAGATGGTCTAAGGATGGCAAGTATTGGTATGTCCATTACAAGGCAACAGATCATTATCATTGTTGTTGTTGATGATGAATATGTTGTTTTTGTTATCATCATCATCATCATCCAAGAAGCTGTTAAAAAATGTTGGTCTAACTAAGTGGAGGAAGAGTTATATTTTCTGAACTTAGTGGAATTCTTTAATAGTTTAAGTATGGGGAAAAAACAAACTCAGTCTGAAGGCACCTTCTGTAGTGGCCAATTTTGCCAACAATGCTATTGGTGAATATGCCAGGAATGTGTCCTAGAATTTTATTGTGGAAAAAAAAAATTTAGAATGAAAAAGGACTGGAAAACATTATTATACATGCTATGAACACTACTCAGCTGAGGCTGGCATCTTACTTTTCTCAGAGTTTATTTTAAAAATAGCTTCCTTTTTTCTTAGAAAATTTGACAATATCCCTCAAATCACAGAATCAGTGGGGCTGGAAGGAACCTCTAGAGATGATCTAGTCCAACCCCTTTGCCAAGGCAGGGTCATCTAGAGCAGGTTGGTTTTGAATTTCTCCAGAGGGGGAGACTCCATAACCTTCCTGGCAGCCTGTTCCAGTGCTCTGCCACCCTCAGTGTAAAGAAGATCTTTCTCAAGTTGAAGTAGAACTTCTTGTGTTTTAGTTTATGGCTATTGCTCCTTGTTCTGTCACTGGGCACCACTGAAAAGAGTTTGGCACCATCTTCTTGATTCCTGTCTTTGAGATACTTGTATGTATTGATAAAATAATCTATTAATAATGGCTTGGCTACTAGCTTAGGTTCACTGAAGTCAAATCTTTACTTGCTAAACCAAAAGGGTACTAGTTTTGCAACATCATGGCTATATGCAAAAAGTAGAGTAACAGAAACCCATTGTTTTCCATTCTCTAAGACTACTTGAACAAAAAGCATTTTGACAAGCTTCAGAAAACATGCAAATCTATCCAAAACTCCACTCTGTCTATCCAAAAGTGACAAAACAGCCAGGCTCAGAATCCTGGAGAGTATTGTTGCATTATGGCTGTTCTGAAAAGATCACATAAGAACAAGTGTCAGATCTATGAGAGATACAAAATCACCCAGTAGACATATGGAGAGAATACAGCACATGGAAATGTGGTGTAACTATTAAATAAAAGACACGTGCAATTTATTTTAACAATTAATCTGTAGAAGGAGTATTCAGCTATACTAATTTCTCCCAAAGCTTTGCATTTAACAATATGTGTTTAACATTAAGTCAGATTTTCCAATGCCAAAAGCAAAAAGTGACATGGTTTCCAGATGTAGATTTTAGTAGTTCATGTCTTGGATAATTAAGGGTTGTCAGATCTGAGTGGGTTAGTAATTGAAGCTGTATAGAACACAATTTATTGCCAAACAATACCAGACCTTCAGTGAAAATCAGAAATCACATCTCTGTAATACAGGCTTTTCATTCCAGGAATAAGCTTGGAGGTATGGATTAAAACCATCAGATTTCCCTTCCAAATGGGAAAGTTAAAACAAACAAAAAAGCAGTTCCCTGGAACATTCTTTACATGTGTTTTGTTATCTGTTTCCCCACATTCCTGTGTTTGCTTGTTATTTTCTTTTGAAAAACATGTACAAATTACGCAGTTTCCCTAACCTACTCTGCTTAGTCAGAGGAGACAGACCTTAACATCAACTGTTTGTATTCAGCTCAGTGCTGCTCAGAATAGTTTATAGTTGAGTATAAACTGAACTATCAGAAATAGGATCTCAATCCTTTGAAATGTCAGCAGATCAAGTTCACTACACAAGCAGGAGCTGAATTTTCAATCCAGAAGGCTGCATCATTCTAAAAAGCCCAGGATTATTTAGGTGAGCTGATTTACTAACGTGGCAACTAAAGAGATTTGTGCTCCAAAGTTTGATTTATACTTTGGATTCACCTTGTCAGACTGGCTGTAAATAATATCTGCTAAGAGCAACATTTTACATGGTCCATTTTCAGTTTGCTCAGATTGATCAGAAGCCTGCACTAAGGTAAGTCATCTCAAACATCATACTCAAATTCTGCTTTGTCCTGGGCCACCATGTAGGAAAGCAAAAGGGATACTGGCAAATGAGATGTTGGCAGCCAGCAAGAACCTGACCCAGGATCTGCAAAGGCTAAGCAAGTATCCCAGTCCAGGATATCCCTGTTTGCCTACTTCATGAATTGGACAGGCCCATGATGGAAGGAAAGGACCAGGTTAGTGGCTGGTCTCCCCCTCTCCTCATTACTCACATCTAGCAGCAAGATTATGTATCTTTGGCTTTACCCTAGGGGACAGAATATCATGCACACACCCTTGCCTCAGTCTGCCCTCCCTCCCCGCCCCATTCCCCCACCAAAAAAAGAAAAGGTGACGTGGGCAACTTTGACACATCAGTGCTGAAGAGAAATCAGAGAGCAAAGACAAAAAAGCAAAAAAGGGCTCTTTCTTTCCAAATCCTGTCAAGCAGCTTCACAAAGTTGTTCTTTCACAGGTTCATGCCTTTAATCTTCTATTGTTGACTGAATCTGAATATCACAATGAAAAAAACAAAGTGTTGAGATGAAGAATCTTTTGATTTTTTTTTCCTTTCATATTCTAACTTTAAAAGTTGTTGGGAATGTTAATGAATGAATAAAATAGAAACATATTTTAGAGAGTAGGCAAGAGTGTTTTCCGTAAGGTTTGGAAGTACAAGTTTCAGTTCAGGTACATAACATGAACTTAATGATCTGCAGCTTCCCACAGGGAAATTGTTGTTATATATAACAAAGCCAGTTTGCTACGTATTTTTCTGTCCTCAACATGTTTGAAGTTCATCAGAGCACAAACAGAAAATGTAGCAAGGACAAAGTTCTTGCAAATGGCAGCATTAAAGGGCTGTATGTCCCAGAACAATATGTCTTATTTCCTTTTGGATCCAGTGGCCAACTGGGTTAAGTACAGGGTATATCTATGCTGCATTTTCATGCCTGCTCTGGACTCAAGTTCCCATAAAGAGATGTCACATTGCTTCAGATGGGTAACTTCATTTAGGCAGCAGGCAAGGACAGGTCCTGTTTGCAGCTGCTGGATGCTGCCAAGTTGCAGCAAACCAAGTCAGGAGGAGCTGTGTCACTTCTGAGGCTGTCCCCATGTAATCAAAAGCAGCACTGGGCCTCAGCATCCCGGCACCTGCTCAGCAGCAACACCACACTCCACAAGAGCTTCCTTAGCAAAGCTCAAATCCTTAGTACAAAGAAGTTATTGAAAAGTAAACCATTTTAATCTTTGGTATAAAAAGAGTTTCTGCAGCTGAGCTGACAATTCTTACTCTTAGCATTGATTGTTATAACTGTGGCTAAAAGAGTCAAGCAGATGCTACAAATATTGTTGTTTTGATTTATAAATGTGGAAAACTTTTCCTCTGCCTGCCACAGAAGAATGCAAAACTTCACAGCCTCTGTTCTCCAAACATAGTTGTCCAGGTAGACTTTTGGGGGGCTGCCTTTTCTTTTGCTTTTGGTGTTGTACAAATAGATTATTTCACAAACTGATGGCAAATTTTTGAAGGTTACACAACTGTCTACCCCAGATCTCCACCTCCACTGCTCGGGAAGATAATAGCCTGTTACCCAGGATATCTCAGCAGGCTTGGTAACTTACCATGTCAACAGGGAATGTTTATCCTGCACATGCAGGATCAGTTTTACCTCAAGAGGTTTGGCACAGAAGAGCTGATAAATTCACAGCATGTATTCAAACACTGCTTTCAGAGAAAACATTTCCACTTTTATTCTGGTGATGCTCAGATGTGGCTGAAGAAACATTCACAAAGTGAAAGAGGAAAAGGGGCCATGAAGTACAGATGAAAGAGAAATCATAGCTGAATCATGCATGACTTTACAGCTCATCAAATATCAAGGGCTTACCCATTGCACAGTGGAAGGAAGCAAAAGGATGGCTGTAACATGGACAACATCTGAGCAATAATAATGATAATGAGCATAACTAATAAAAGGGACAGTACAAATACAAGTAAGCAAATTAATATGATGTTGCTCAGAGCAGCTTCAAAATAGTCCAAGAAACATGAAAATACTGTGTAGCATAATAAAAATAATAAGAAGAATAAGGTAAAAGCACCATTTCATCATGCCACACTGACAAAATTACCCCTGAAAATTGAATGTACAGCTCTAATTGATGCAATTGAGAGAGACAGAAGATAATCTGAGTACTTAATGACTATGATGGGAGCATCACAATGTAATTGCAATGTACATTTTTGCTGCAATGTATCATCACACCACCTCTCTTCCTCTGGAACAAATATATTTATTTGGATGGAAGCACATAGATTCCCAAGTCCCTTTGTTTCATGGCAAAACCTGCATGCCATCTTCTCTCATTGTGTCAAGGAGCTGTAGTTTTGGAAAGCTGTGGCTATAGTGGCTATAGTGTTTATTTGGGATCCATGTCATATTTGCATTGCCAAAATCATGAATTTGCTCAGTTTGCTGACTTAACTGATCCAGAGAAAACCGAAGGGAATGTCCTGCTAGGACGTAATATTTTTTCTCCAAATGCAGGCCCCTAATGTATAACAAAATAACCTTAGTTGGGATACTTGATGCCAAACCTTCTCAAGTGAATAGGGTAACTGATTTTTCTGTTTCCATCATTTAAATACTTCATCTATCATTTTCATCATGTGGTAAATGAAAACGATACTAGTCTTCTTTCCAATGGCATCATTAGACCCAGCTCACGAGTTTCCTCTAAGAGATTCCCCAGATTAAAGTATAATTTTTGTCATTATTGTATTATTACAACTACTATAGCTATTATTATTTTGCCACTATCAAGACGTTACACGCAGTCATAAGACAGATAACAAAAAAAGTAAGGAATAGGCAAAATACTTTTCTTTGGTATTTTTTTCTTTCCTTTCATATATGTGACATAACTAGCCCTGTCTCTATGTAACAACGTGCCTGCTGCTACTGTCCTGTGACATGTTACCTTGCTAATGAAGAGATGTGGTTGAAAATACCTTGTTTCTTGACATATTTTCCCAATGGAATTTCTTCTCCCTCTCTTATAGCAATTTTCTAAAGACTACTATTGTTCCTCTTAGGGGAAATAAGAAAGACAAAGGCAAATCCCTCCTTTTTCCCTTAAGTACAAGGGAATATATCTATATAAAATTATGTTTATAAATATATACATGTATATAAATACATGTAAATACATACATGTATATAAATATACATGTAAACAAATACATGTATATAAATACTATATATATATATATATAAATAAATATATGGATATAAAATTATTTTATATGTATATAAAATTATGAGGAAAAGTAAAAGATAGGTACAAGGATGCCTCAGGATGCCTGCTTCAGCCATTCCCAGCAAGAAAGGGTGTTAAAATAAGGATTTCCAGAGGAATACAGTCATGAATAAACAGAAACAACCTATTTCCATGGAAACAGCTCATCTAAAACCTGGACAAAGGAAGCATGTGAGTTCTTACCTTACTATATGTCATCTTTAGCATGAAGTCAGTGAAGTGAAGCATCCACAGATGGGATGTGGTTGGATCCCCAGAGCAGAAGAACTGCAGTCCTCAGCTGGGAGCAAGTCACAGTACATGGCCCAAGTCTGGGGTGCTGGCTGGATGTTTGCATCCCAGTGTCCTAGGCCCAAGGAGAGTGGGAAACAATTTGCTATCGAAAAAGGTATGTAGCATTAGCAGTATGCCCTTACACACTTGTGATTTAGCTCAGGGAATCATACTTGAAACATATTTATAGCTGCAAATCAGATGGGTGATTTGTCTTAACAATTTTATACAATGTATAGGGGGAGATGCACCTGTATTTATCACAGCTAAAGTGCTACTGACACCCAGAGTGAAGATCATCAGAGCATTTGAATAGTTTCTTTCCTTTTAGCCTTTTTGTTATTTCTCCCTGAACTGAACTTTTCTGGAAAACTAGAGCAAACACAGAGCAAATATAATTCATATTGAAAATGTGAATGCATGCTGTGCTAGAGGGGGAAAGAATGGAATTCTCGTGGTCCTTAAGTAAATTTTTAAGAGGTGTTATAGAAAGTTTGCAAGAGCTGGGTGTCAGCAGAACCAGTTTGGCATGTGAGACAGCCCTCCCTGAGAGCGCTGTGTGAGGGGCCTGGTGAGTTCAGATCTGGCAAAGTGATGAATCTCTGATGTGAGAAATAAAGAGAGAGGGTTCGTTGTGGGAGGTGTGGAATGAAGGGGTTTTGGTTAATGAGAACAGTTGAATTAAAAGGTTCTGTGTTAATTACTTTTTGGGAAAAGTGAGGCTGGCCTTTAAGGGGGGGATTTCTCCACATGCAGGTTAGACAGGCGAATTTGGCGGGAAGTCTGTGAGGCAGCAGCCCCAGCACGGGGGCTGTTGCCAGGGCTTGCGGACGGTGTTAAGGCCTGATAGGGTGACTGGATGAGCCAACCAGCGGGGATGACGCAGCAAGAAATTGCCCAAAGAAGGAAGTGAAGAGGTGAGGTAAAGGTGAAACCTCGAATCAGCGTGCAAGGTGCCAAACATGGACTATGAAGGGCTGGACTCCCGGAGGGGAGGAAAGGGGGCGTGGTGTGAAGGAAATAAATTGGGGTGACCTCCCCCTAGTCCGTGTGCTCCCCGGCGACTCCGTTGTGGCGAGGCACCCTGCGTGTGCAGTTTGGCCAATAAACCCTATTTTGCTTTGCTCCTTCAACTCGTCTCTCTAAAAATTCATCGAGCCGAGATTTTTTTTCTCACAACACCCATTTGCCAACCAGGCTGAGAAAACTGACTGGCCAGTTCAGCTCTACCTCCCAGCCCAACATATTCCCAGTTCCAGGGAAAACCTCCCCTTAGTTTGCTAGCAAAAATACCCAAAGGAGCCACTCTTTTTATCTCACCCATGATTGTTAGGAGTTTCAAAGGTCACTGAAGGAATCCTCCAAAATATGCTGGCAGTAGAGAATTCCTGCAGTATGAAACTTCTTGCTCTGGAGTCCCTGGTGATTCCGGGGTGCTGGATTCACTGTTTCTGCCTTTCAACACCAAACTGATGCCTTAAGAGACCCCAGCAAAGCAGAACTCAGAGCCAAGTTTGTGTTGGATAAGATAAAAAGTGAAAGTCCTTTAATATCAGGCCTGGGGCCCACAGGAATACATATCGATGCACCCCCCGAACACTGATCTCTATGGTTTTTATAATATTGTCTACCCAATCCCCAGTTCACACATCTCTCAGTCCAACCCTGTCCTGCCCCTGGTCACACCTCCTCAGGATTTGAGTAAGGGGTCAGTGGGACCCTCTCTTCATCATTTTCTCTTCCTCAGCACACATAAGGCCCTTGGAGCTTTTCAAGTGTACTTAGACCCAAGGTTGTTGGCTCATGTTTGTCTCACACTGTCCTAGTTTAGCAGGTGAGACCAGCTGGCACTGTGTGGGGGTGATCAAGGTCGTGTATTCTACCCCGTCTATTCA
>JAWWEV010000134.1:16443032-16482160 GCA_035583235.1 Hafferia zeledoni
GTGTGATTATTGAGGAGGAAGCCCCCTCCTCCTCTTGTGAGTAAACATCTTGGTTTTTCCCCTCAAACCAAGACACCACGTATGTTCCTGGGGTTTCCCTGCTTGGAGCAAAGGGAGTTTTAAACATTTATGAAAGGACTCAATAGAAATCTGCCGGTTAAGTGATGAGCTAACCCAGAGAAAATGTGGGAGACAAACCATGCCCTCACCCCGAGGCCAAAGTGTGGGGTTAACTCAGGATTGCAGAGCAATGCCTCCATCCTCAAGGAGTTCAGACATTTACATTTGGAAGCACTTTCCTTCAAAGAAAAAATATAACCAAGAGGCCTGTATATTTCTCTTCCTTTCAAAATTGCTTCTCTGATCTAATCCAGGGATCTGGGCTCACCCCACTCTGCAGGGATATGGGAAGACTTGGGCTAATTCCTCTCCCAGCCCAAAGGGACTGTAGCCCAGTATTTCACTTCATTTCAAACCCAACATTGTGACTTATCCTGAGGAGAAAATGCAGCAAGCCCCTCCTGCTGTAGTGCTTTCAGAGCTCACAGCTAATTTATTGAGACAGGGGGAGGAACAATAATCCCTATGACAGAGCAGCAGACGCCCTCACCCAGGAAAAACTGAGATACAGCACACATGACAACAAAGAACAGCTACATGCCCAAAAGTGCCACCATACAGTAGAGCAGGAACATAATAAAGATACCACTGCTGCTTACAAATCCTGGCTCTCCCATTACCAGTCATTGGGGCAAGCAGCACACTGCAGATCCCCACATTCCCTGCCTGGTACTTCATGGCGGTCCCGTGGCATAATGGTGAGCACTCCGGTCTCTGGCTCCCAAGGTCACGAGTTCGAGTCTCAGTAGGGGACCGCCACAGCAGTTAAAGCCTCCCTGCCATCCCATCCCATCAGATCTTGGATGCTCAGCAGGGTCAGCCCCGGTTAGTACTGGGTGCTGTAGACAGTCCTAAGGACTTCACTGTCACTGTCCAAGCAAATGAGCCTTAGGACTCAAACGGTGGGGCCAGTTCTGCGCACGCTGTGCCTCACCTAAAAAATCCACTGCTCAGGCTGGAAGGGCACACCCACGTGGGGAGAGCCCTTCCCAAATCTTCGTTCGCAAAGATTGGGCCATTACTTCAGGCCACAGAAATACTGTGTTATCACGGAGCAGTCCCTGTAGAGGTGTGCACACTGTGAGTTCCTTCCTTTACTCAGAAATCAGCAGGAACATTTAAAGAAAAATAATTTCTTTATCCTTTGCTTTTGGAAATAGTATTTACCTTGTGTTTCTAAAATTTCCTGTAGAACAGCAAGAAGGGAGTGTAAAGGAACAACACGGTTTAAAAACATCTTGTAAAAATTTTTCATGGTTCTTTGAGAAAGATCATTTTATATGTTTGTTTCCTTATGCAATCACAAATACATTACAGACCAGATACGAACAATAGGGTTTACTTTTTTAAACTGTTGTTCTAGATTTGTTATGTGTCTTGCTCTATACCTCCTATCACTTCACTTGGCTTAAAATTGGAACTGCTGCTCTTTGATCTAGGACTGATTAGGGTTTTTTTAGACTCTTGCCCTAGATGCTTGTAATACAACAACCCAGGTTATCCAATATCTAATTAAACACAGGTGGAGCTTGAATTTCTTACAGGAAGACAGCAGAATCCATTTTGAGCAGTCTGAAAGGGAGAGGAGTGCACTGGCAGGGAAGTGAAGATAAGATGGTGGAGAAGTGAGATTGGGAGATCACCTTTCCATTAATGTATGTCTTCCACAGTGATCCCTGGTAGATTGACTTTGTCTGCTATTAGCAAATATATTCCTAAATAACCAATCTGTATGTGAAATTCTGGAGGGGGAGGGGGTGTGTGGATGTTGCTAGTAGCTGTGACATTGATTATTTCATTATGGGTGAATGGTTTTATCTGTAACCTGGAAGCATCCCCATAGCCCTCACTTAAAAGACACAACTAGCTCATCCTTACCTGCCCCTGTTTTTTCATGTGCCTTGAATGTATTTGGTATTAAGTTACTGCTCCCTGAAAAAAGCATTGTATTTCCCACCTTCTTCTGCCTGGAACTTGACCACTGACAAAGAAAATTTTAGGCCTATGGTATAAAAAATTGAAGAGCAATGAACTCTTTGAGTTCTACTAATGTATGCAGCTACTTCTAAATAAGAAGAGCTTTCTTAACAAGTCTGCCCTGTATGAACCATACTCTGGTTCCAAAAGTGCCACAAACTATGTCACTGCAACCTTGTCTCAGAAAGCTGCACTCTACAAAAGATCTCAGACTGCCTTGGGCCTCAGTTCTGCCCCCAGCTCTTGTATTTTTTCCATCTTTTACATATGGAATCAAAGAATCAGAATGGTTTGGGTTGGAAGAGACCATTAAGACCATCTAGTTCCAGTCCCCTGCCACAGGGTTGCTCAAAGTCCCATCCAACCTGGCTTAGAACTCTTACAGGGAGGGGGCATCTACAACTTCTCTGGGCAACCCATTCCAGTGCCTCATGACCCTTATAGTAGGGAATTTCTTCCAAGTATCTAATGTAAACCTGCCCTCTTTCAGTTTAAAGCTGTTCCCCCTTGTCCGATCCCTGCATGTGCTTGTAAAAAGTGTCTCCCCAGCTCTCTTGCAGGTCCCCTTCAGGTACTGGAAGGCTGCTATAAGGTCTCTCTGGAGCCTTCTCTTTTACAGGTGGAACAACCCCAACTCTTTCAGCCTGTCTTCATAGCAGAGGAACATGTATGTCACAGCCTTAAAGATAATTAATTAAAAAGGTGATGCTTTCCCTGATGCCAGAGCATGGAAGTGGACATGAGTGGGTGATTCCAGCACTATGTTGCAACCCATCCCACCTGCTTCCTCATCCAAACATACTGGGGTGCTGGATTTATACAGAGATCACGTCACAGGTAAGCAAGGCAGGTGAACACCCATGTCTCCTGGCTGCCAGTGGGCATAGGTGCCTAATGCCCCTCAAGTCCGTTGACAGTGTTATCTCAATTACAGGCACACACTTGTGCTACAAAATTGAAACTCCTTTGTGCCATCTTTGCTTGGATTGCCTCCTTAGCACTCTGCTTTTAAGTTCAAGTAAACAGCAAGAGGTAGAAGGGCTATGGAGCCAGACTGATAAAGGCAGTATTTGTGGCATGTCTTTAGCTAGCTGATGGCTGTGAGGGTGATACATGAGATGAGCCGGGGGGATGGAGCTCACAGGCTCACTGCCGAGCATTTCCAGCACAGCTGGTCTCAGGATACCACCCAGCCAAGGCCCTCAAGAGAGGGAGAGATCAGAGTGACATTGGCCTTCTTATGGTAGTGGGACACTGATGTGTGAGCCTCTGTAGGATCACTGTAATTTGCTATTGTGTTGGGAACATGGAAAACACTGGTGATGACAGTTTGTATTTCTATAAGGAGGCAGCTGTTCAACACCCATGGGCATGGATATGAGCACCAAGTATGGACACAAAGCCTGCCCACGTTACACTGCCAGTGGCCTCAAGACATGAAGTTCCCATGAAAAAAATGTCACCGCAGCTCCAGCGATCAATCCTTTGGGACCTTCCCTGTTCCAGCAGCTTGGCCCCAAGATAGGGATGCCCACCTGGCTCCGAGGGCACCAGCAGCACCATCACTCCTTGGGGCAGAGGTGAGGGCGCACCCTCTCTGCAGCCAGGGGCAAGGTCACCGCCGCTGCAGAGGTTCTTCCTTCCACGATCTCCTCCATCTGCAGGAAGCCTCTCTGATGTGATGGGGCAATGCGGCGCCGCAGCCTGCGCCTCCCCCACTTCTGAGAACCCCAGCTCTCACCACTACCGGCTTTCCGTGAGGCTGAGTGCCACAGCTGGCACAGCACGGCACCGCACGACACCCGCCTGCTCTTTTCACTGGAATCCCCAGCTTTTGGCTATTTACATCCTTTTCTTAGAGAGACAGGAAGCCAAATGAATCAGAGCCATCTACGGTTACCTCCGCCCCAGCCCCTACCAGACTCTCAGCAGCACTTTGTGCCTTGATGGAGGTACCTCTGTTTGGGTTCATGCCCTGCCCACCACTGAGAGGGGGCAGGAGGCTCCATGGGGCAGAAACCTGTGTCATCCCTCCTAGAAATTCCCCTGGCCCTGGAGGGCAGGGAGGCAGGCAGGGACATCCCAAGCCCTGCTAGTTGCAATGCCCCTGCTGGCATTTCCGATAGGAGGCAAAAAGGGCCTCTCCTCACAAAGGCTTCTGCAGAAAGCAGAGACAGGACAGGACCCAGGGCAAGCCTGCAGGATCCCTGCTGCTGCAGGCAAAGCCCTAATCCTGGGTGTGCAGGGGTGTACGCCAGGGGAAGGGAGGAAGCCTATAAGTGAAACATTTCCTGGTAAAAGATGGTTCCACATAAAACTAGAAAGCAAGTTGTTCCTCTGAATGAGCACACGGTGTACAAAAACACCCCATCAGAGGAAGTAAGGTATGTCCTTTGCTCTTCTCTTACAATACCTGGCTGACACACAGGGTTAAACACCACCAAGCTCTGCTGTGCATCTTCTGTAGAAAGGTTTTCTTCCCTCTGAAACCTTGAAGAATAGGCAAAGAGCAAGGCAGCAGCTTAACCAGATGCCTCCCCAGCAAGGAAACAAACCCTACAAGTGAGGATGGGGCCCTTCCCTTCTGTCAGTGAATCACAGTTACAATCTCTTCAGCCCATCAGATGTAGGAGGCTGCCTCTGAACTTCAGTGATGCATCCATGCACTCGCCATTGCCCTGGTTTAGAGGACACCTCTTGCTTCAGGGAATCATTTTGGCTGCCAGAAAACAATTCCAAGGAGAAAATGAACATAGTATTTGGACCACGTTTGCCCAATCCTCCTGTCTTAGGCCTTATTAGATGAGGGTCAATGCTCAACCCCCATCACCCTGAGCACAGCTGTGCACAGCTGTTTGGATCCCCCTGGATCTGATGAGACCCCCCCAGAGCTACCAGAATTCTGGGCCACAAGGCAGGTTTCCCACAAACTCATGAAGGCAGCTCTCTGCTGCACTCAACTTGCTTGGGCAATATGCATGGGGTCCAGGACACTAAATCAGAGCCAGGCATCTTCCTGACAGCTTTAGAGCCAGAGCTTGGCAGCACCATGCCTAGTGCTGCAGCACGTGAGGTCAATCAGGCAGCTTGCTAAGGGTACACAGAGTACTGCAGGGAAAGTCAGATGCCTCTTGCAGAGCTTCAGATATTTCCTATACAGTTCTATCCAATGCCTAACAAGCAGCAGTGTTCAGCAGAGAAGGGAAGCCATGCTGGGAAGCTCCTCTGCCACCCCAGAAAATTCTCTGTCCCGCAGGCTGCCAGCTCGTGCTCGCTCTGCCGGCCACAGCTCCCAGACTTTGTGCTGGCTCACACTGTAGGCCCCAGCTCTTGCATGGAAAACCAGAAGCGTTCAGGATTTCTGAGGTCCAGGTCCTTTTTGCCAATATAAAAAATTTACCAGCATGCTATGAGGGTCAGAACAACACACCCTTTGTGTCTCAGCTTAATCTGCAAAACAAAGTGTATGTCTTCTCTTTTCCTCTTCTTTTTATTAAGGGAAAAAAATCATCTATAAGTTATTGCAATAGGACATCCCAAAAAACCCTAAACTTGCAAAGGCAAGTACTCAGAAGGTCAGAGATGTCAGGACTGAGGCTGCCTGCTCGACACCAGAAGCAGCGAGCGATTGAAATAAAGGACATGCGTCCTGCCTCTCTCACAGGGAGGGAGGACTGCATTCTCTGGCCACATTGCACTGCCATAAAGTACCTGGAGAGAACAAATGGAAATATCTTCTTAAGTGGCAGGAGAGTGACAGGGAGAGGCGAAGCCAAGCAGCTTAGAGCCAGGGAGCTCCAGCCTGGCTGCCGTCCCTCCCGCACCCAAACTCTGTCCCAGGGCAGGACCCAGCAGAGACAAAATGAAGTTTTGGGTCTGATCCAGTATCACCTTGTTTCAGTTTTACACCAGTTCAGCATCCACTATTTGGAAACAAGGAAGCCTTTAGCTATAAAAGTCAGATTGCTTTTCATCTTAAGGAAGGGAAACAGGAAAGAGAATAAAGGACCCTCTACCGATGATCCATTATACGGAGGCATTTCATGGGAGTCACATTGCACAAAACCCAGCAACAAAGCAGTGGTTTTGGTCTTTCCTGAACAGATAGAGCAGATGATGCTTTTTATCAGCATCATAAGTATCAAGTTCGACTTTTTGGAACTTGCACTCAAATATACTTCTGTACTGTGATGTAGTCATAACAGCTCAGGTTGTCAGGTTGTCAGCTACTCAGGCCCTATACTAATTCTGAAACTAAATATCCGTGCTTACAAACAAACACCACAAAATACTGGGGCAGCCCAAACTTACAGAGCTATACAGAATGCACACCCTTTATTTTCTTAATCTAGCCCACCTCCCAATAGCTAACTTCTTCATTAGAAAGACACAGTTTTTTTCAATTTCAGGCAAACTCTAGAGTCCACATATGTGACAGGAAAGGGTTGGTTTCAAAGTTTCATTTGCTTCATGGTTCCAGTAATTTGGTTTATCAGAGAGTGTGATTTATTAGAAAAATACAAACAGCAAAGAGAAATTAAAAATCCAGTGACCTTTCACTGCAAGGAACAGCAGTTTCACAATACATTCCTGATTAGAAAAGAACATCAAATTACCCACATGCTGGTAGCTGAGCAACTGCAAAGCTGACTCTTTGCTATCTACAAAATCATGGGATTTTTCAATTTTTTCTTTAAAAAGCATAAACAGTCAGTGTTCATGCTCCCAAGTGGAAAAAGTGTCTAAGGACCTTATTTACAGACTTGGAAGGACAGGCTAATCCTTTGTCCTTATAGCCAGTTTTAGGAACTTTCAGGTTTTTCTTGGCAAATACTCAAATGCAACATTGCTGTCTTGCTCAGCGTAGCTTTAGTCAATATGATTTCTGTTAAACTCACCTGCAGCGTGAATCAGGCAATTGTTTGGCCTTATTACTACCAAACATCTATTTTAAAGAGTAATCCTTGCAGTTAACGAAATGACAGTGGAGGCCTTGGCTTAGATATGCACCAGGAAGAGAACATTTTCTTAGAAAAGCATAGTTCTCAGTAAATGATAAACCACAGAGCTACTGCTGTGCACATTAAACCACAAAGCTATATTTATATTGAATTAAGGGGCTTAAATCCCACCTCCACCCCTGCTCCCCAGTTTCTGCCATATAAAAGCAAGGATTTTCAGATGCACATCTAGCATCTTGCCTCCTAACACAATCTCCTGGTCCACCCTAGTAGGCATCCACATTACAGCCACAGGGAACACAAACTCTTTTTCCATATGACTGTTAAGGCATATGAAATGTCTCCACCATTTATTATTACTGATCTTCCAGGCTATGGTGATGCCAAGAAGCCCTGCTATGCCAGCTTCTCAGCAAACTGGGAGTCCCTCCCTCGCAGAGCTGCAGTCTAAAGAGACCACAGAGATACCAGGAGTCAGAGGAAACAAGTGCTCTTATCCCAAACACGTACAGGAGGAAATAAATCAGTCTCCAAAACAAGCAAGCATTTCGATTCAGAAACACACTTAAAAAATGCCCACACTTAACCGTTGGCAGGGACACATGGGACTAGTGAACTCCACAAGCTACTGCTTGCCTGGGCTTCATGATATGTCCCAGGCTCAAACAGTGCTGCCACCAGCACTGCCAGATTAGCAAGGACACTTAGGTTCACTTGGTTTTTCCAGTGGAGAAGCACAAACAGCCTTTATAGCATGCTGGTATCCAGAGTTGGCATCCATAGCTGTGCAGCTACAAAAAGTATTTTGCAAAGCAGCTTCTGTCCTGAGGGAGAGGAGGGCAAGGCTCATGGAATGGGACAACAAAACAGACCATGGAGATGTTTTTCTATGCCCAATCATGGCCTAATCATGGAGCAGATTCTCCTGGAAACTATGCTAGGGCTATGGAAAGCAAAGAGGTGGTTGCTAACAGCCAAAAGTTACAAAAGGGAAATCATGCCAGACAAATTCGGTGACCACCTGTCGGAGGAGACCAGACGACCAAGGAAGAATTCCTCAAGTGGCAGAGATATTATAAACGCTGGGTGGACGAAGATGCGGAGACCCGGGACCCCGGGCAGCGACTGGATCGGGACCAGGGGGGTTTTCAGACAGACATTTCCCCAGTTTAAATGTTATACCCTTAAGATGGCTTCCAGGTTTCTTCTTCCCACAATCCTCTGGAATTCTCCCACCAACCTCATTCTCCTATTGGTCCTTTTGCCGCCCCTCCCCTCCCTCCTTCCCTTCGTTTGCATGCACCCAATAAAGTGCGTTACTCCTCCCCATCTCCGCCCCTCTTCCCCGCCAAAATCCGGGAGATTTGCGGGCGCCCCTTATAAGCAAGCGCGCGCCATCAAAACTGGCTTTTCCTCGTGGACTCCTGGCCGGTGCGGACTTATTCCGTTCGGGGGGGTCGCCGGGCTGGGGGCGGGAGGAACCGACCTAAGCTTCTGAGGGGCCTGATCCTAGAGAGCGCCGCTTGCCACTTGCCGCTTTCCTAGCCTTGCTCCTGGAAGCGAAAACCCCTCCACTGTATCAGTGGGAAATTACAATCCACTGAGACTTTCCTACCTTTTCCCAACACCGTAACTGAAAGTTCCAAAAATAGCTCTGCATACTTGATCTCTTCCCACCATTTCTCCTTTAGTAAGAGCAATAGGAGCTGTATCACTGTATTTGTTTCACAGGATCCAAACCTTGGCCAGGCCCCCTCTCAAAGTAGCCCATAGCAAAGCCATATATTTATGGAAAACTGACATAATGCTTGCCTTTTCAAAGATGTTTCAGAGCCAGTTAGATGCCTCCAGTTCTGCAAAACTGAAGCTAAAGGGGACCCCACTGGGATCTCCTCTTCCCTGGATTGCGAACAACCCCTGCTGACAAGTTACAGGCAAGGGGAAAAATCTTTTCAGCACTCAGATTTGAACTGCTGGCCTCAGGAATACCAAGCAAGCTCAGTCCTCCAAGTGCTGTGTTACTGCTTTAGACTAAGACAGAGTGATTTAATCCCAGAGAGGTGTTCCTCTCCTTTCCAGCTGCATTCAGCTAACATGAAACCCCTGTGCCACTCTGTCTTGCCCTTCTCGAAGCTCCAAGGGACCAAACCATCCCTCCCCCAGGCAAAACACCTGTGAGAAAAAAAGAGAGAGGGTTCGTTGTGGGAGGTGTGGAATGAAGGGGTTTTGGTTAATGAGAACAGTTGAATTAAAAGGTTCTGTGTTAATTACTTTTTGGGAAAAGTGAGGCTGGCCTTTAAGGGGGGGATTTCTCCACATGCAGGTTAGACAGGCGAATTTGGCGGGAAGTCTGTGAGGCAGCAGCCCCAGCACGGGGGCTGTTGCCAGGGCTTGCGGACGGTGTTAAGGCCTGATAGGGTGACTGGATGAGCCAACCAGCGGGGATGACGCAGCAAGAAATTGCCCAAAGAAGGAAGTGAAGAGGTGAGGTAAAGGTGAAACCTCGAATCAGCGTGCAAGGTGCCAAACATGGACTATGGAGGGCTGGACTCCTGGAGGGGAGGGAAGGGGGCGTGGCATGAGGGAAATAAATTGGGGTGACCTCCCCCTCCTCCATGTGCTCCCCGGCGACTTCGCTGTGGCAAGGCACCCTGCACATGCAGTTTGGCCAATTAAACCCTATTTTGCTTTGCTCCTTCAACTCGTCTCTCTAAAAATTCATCGAGCCAAGATTTTTTTCTCACATCTGAGAACATTTTGCATAGGTGTTTTTATTATTATATAACAAAGGCATTCAAAGCGAATATAAGTTGTTCTCTGCATGCATGAGCAACTAACTGACAGGCAGGTTGTGTTCACATCATCTCAGGTACACACTGATTGAGCCATATTCTTCCTTTATTCACTGCTTAATAATAAGCACATAAAGAGCCATATTGCTCCACTTGGACTCCTGCAATGATTGAAAAATGTGGTTAAGGAAGCTTGAGGGCAGCACTGTAATGACTTAGAGGTTGCTACAGGCCCAGAAATCTCAGAAGGCCCTGCTGTTTTCTCTGTGGATCTGCTAAATGCAAGCCTGCAGTCACCCCATATTAAGGCAGCAGGAGGTGAGAATCTTCATCCTCTTTAAAAGCAGAAAATACTGGGAATGCACAACATGTGGCCTCAAGACCACGGCCTGCAGGATTCAAGCATGAACTCGGTTATTATCTGAATTCTCCCTGTGGATTGCTAAGATTGCCAAGTATAAAGGATTTTAGCTTGCTGTAGCCTTTGTGCTAAAAAGACTTTCTCCCCCACTTCTGTGCTGGATGTACTAGAATATGACTTAATCTTTGTGAGATTAATTCTGGATCATTGTGCTCTTCATTATGTAATTTTTCAAGATATACTACTTAAGGAAAACAGGTGCTCAGTACAGCTTCTCATATTAGAGTTTAGCAGCCAGGTTTGCAATGCATACTCAGGCTTTGTACCAGCCGACAGTGACCAAAAAATGACACTTTCATTTTTGTGCCCAGGTTTGAATGTCCAAGATGGCTCCTTCGCAGCTGAACGGTTTTCAGTGGTCAAGCTGCAGATGATATCTACATGGGGGAATAGCAGTGGAGGGATGTTTCCCATGGGAGGTGCTCTGGGAAGGAGGTCTTGTAGGTAGGTGCTGGATTGTACTATGTGGGACCACTTAAGGCTGTTGGGATTTTGTTGTTCCTAATGATCCTCTGGGTACTCACAACCTTGATCAGGTATATTTACATTTTCAAGTGCTGCATCCTTTTCTCGTAGCAGGGAAGGCCAGAAAGACATATGAACTGATCCCATCTGTTTCCAATATGTGACGACACCTCACAGTGCTAGGGCTCAGAAAAAGATGGAGAATCAGTATATTTGAAGGTCATTTCCCTAAATTATCCTAGGCTTTCACACACATCCTGACCAAGCAAGCTGCAATGTAAGTTAAACATAAACTTTCATAGATTTCCAAGAACTCTCCACAGACGCGTAAGCATTATCTGCATTTGGCCGAGAATGTGGCTTTGGGGCACTCAGAGTCTAAGTGTGCAATCCCAAGCATTAGTTGCTATTATTACTATTTGTTTTCATATTGTATCACCTTCAATGAAGACTCATTCTTATGTCAGTTCCCTAGTCACCGCACAGTTACAAAACTAAGTGACAGTTCATGCACAAATAAGCTCAAACCCCAAGTAATGGCATATTTTAATAGCAAATGTATTCGCAAAAGCCTTCTGTCTTTTCTGGTTAGCCAGGAAATGAGGCTTTTTTTGCCTCTGTCAAAGGCCTGGCAGGAGTCATCCTTCATTTGGACACATCCGTAACAAACAGCTCTCCCTGAGACTGACCACAGACAGTACAGCAAAAAAAAATGAACCTGGCTGCCACATTTAAACTACTTTGGGGTGCAGGGAACCATCATCCTGCCATGGTCCTCACTGCTGGGAATGTCAGCGATGGTCTTTTGAGCTCTAAACAATGAGCTGCCTCAGGCATACTTTTGCTTTCACTTGTCCAGCCATAATCAGGACAGAACAGGGAAAAGCAAAAGCAAATTTACCTACAGTGTCTGCAAAAAGCAGACTGTATTGCTTTTTTAGAAAAAAAGCAGTAAAATTCTTAATGTAACTAGATATGCATATAAGCACTGGCAGGATGATATCTCAACGTATGTGTGCATTGTGCCAAAAAGAGAGACAGAGAAGAAATCCCAGGTGGTCTTGAAATTATAGTGTGTGCGCTGAGGAGCTTTTAAATTCCCATGCAAAATACTTCACATCCTGAACAAAATCATGTCTAAAAATAGGCCCATAAAAGACATGTGATGGCATTGCTCTTTGTGAGTTCATGTGCTTTTGACAAACATGAGAATCACCAAGCAAACTAGGTTTCACGCAAGATGCTCAGAGTCATTTACTTTTTGTGACTGATCTAAGTTCCATTCTTACCCTGAAAGAGAAAAAATTGATAGATCACAGAGCAAAGCAATTGTTTCAATACAGTAAATTGAATGCAAACATGAAAATAAGATGGAAGACCTGTGTTCCAGAGCTGTAGGCACACCTAATTAGAGCTCTCAGCTGCAGACTCTAGAGAATCTAAATGAACAGAGAATGACATATTACTAGAAGAACTAAAATAATATGAGCAGGAAGACAAGGCATAATTTAGTTCTACCAGATTACTTAAAGCTATGTAAAGATCATACCAATAGTTAAGTGATCTGAAATTCTACCAGTGCAACCAGAAATGTTGAAGCACACTGCTGTCCTCTGAAGCACACCATTGTCCTCTCAGGCAGCATAAAATCACAGTGTTGCTAAATAATACTATAACTTCCCATATGTAAGCCAACTGGTCTGCACAAATGTTTTAAACTGCTCATGAGCAATGCTTTCCTATGGCATGACAAGTTTGAAGTATGTGACAAATGAGAGCTGCAGACTCACATGCAACCAACCAATGCAACAAAATGTTTTCAGGTTTTGAATTGACAGGTTTTTTCCCCACAGTTTATGGAGAGCACTATAAAACGTGAGGACTTAGCAACAGTAACACTATGCTTACGGTTGTTATATAAGGTCTCTTGCAGGTGACTTTGGTAAAGGACTGAGACCTGGTTCTTGAGAAGGAAAACAAAGGCTGCTCATGACATAAAGTATACGCTGAGCAAAGGAGATGAAGAGATGAAGAAAATATCAATGCCTTTTTGACATAAAGGGAAGAAGAGACAGACTAACATCCTTATAGAACCATATTAGGGATGTCCCCACTAATGGCAAATAAGTTCACATGCTTGCACAACAGGGTTGAGCACTGGCCAAAGGTAATTAGTGCAGGCACCAGAAGCAGGATGGCCATGTCGGTCCAGCACATTAACTTGCCTCCACCAGGCAGTGCCAACAGACTGATATTGGCTGGGTCAAAGGCCTCTTCATGATGCTTTGCTTGGCAATGCACACATCTCCTAAATAATTTGCTCAAAGAGAATGAAGCCCAGAGCCCAGAAACTTCAATGTTTTTAGAACAAGAGAAGCATTTTCACTATGACCTCCTTAATTCTGATGAACATCTTGCTCATCTTTATCCTGCTGTCCTTTTTCTCTGCCATCTCCAGCTTTGCAGCAGTGACCTGTGAACATGCGCACTGTTTTCAATCAAGTATGGCAGAAGTGCAAGACAGAGATGAAAATGTCTTTTTTATTTTCCATGTAGACAGAAGAACCATCCAAGTGCCCTCTGCTGAGTGCAACAACATGAACTCAGCTCCCTGATTAGACACAGCAGGAACCAGGGCTTTATGTTTCAATAAACACATAATGACATGTGTTTCTCTGACAAAATTCAGAGGACTGCTATAGGAGTGATACCTACAATGGCTGTCTTGTGACACTTCTCCATCCTAACTACCCTGAACTTCTTTCTAGATATGCAGTAAAGGCAACATAAAACTATCTGCCAGAACAATGGTGATAATGTTACAAGGTGCAGGTAACAATGCAAACAAAGAACTGCTAAGCTGAAGACAATCTGAAATCAATGTCCAACAAGAAAAATATGGAATAGCCACTATTTTCTCCTGACAAACAACTAACAGTGGATGGAGTGCTGTCACACAAATAATTAAGAGGAAAGATAATTGCAATACAAGGAAGGGGAAAATAAGCAGATGTAGCTTTAGTCCATTTTAGAGGTATGACCTAAATAGAAAGAAAAAAGGAAGGTAAATTAAGCTGAAGCTAAAGTCTAAGGAAGAAATGGTGATGTTGATCTATAATTAATAGACTAATACTTTTTAAAGCCAAGAGAGACCAAATAACCATTTAATGTGATGTAATGCATTACTGCTGTGAGGAGGACAGGATTCTGAGATTTTTGACATTTGCCTTTTATTAGTTAAGACCTAAATCTGACTATTTGAAAATTCTTCATGAGAAAAAAATGCTGAAAGTACTTGTCTGAGCTCAGAAAAAAGGATGAAAAAAAAAAAAAAAGAGTGAAATAATGGAAATTTTATCTGCTTCACCAGTTTTATTAAAAAATAAATGTGGAATCATAGAAGGTAGCATGAAATACTTTTCAGAATGAAAAATGACATTTGGCTTTGAAAATATTCAAATTATAAAATTTAGAATTATGAGAAGTTTTTTTTCCCTCTCAGAGAATGTATGTGAAATGAGCTTATTTGCACAGCATTCGGTTTCTTTTGAGAATAAATTTTCCCATGAAGGAAGGTGCTACTCAGATTCTGCCAGGCTCACCTTTATCCCACATAGGTCAGACCAGCCAGTTCTGCCCAAAGCTTGTGTCTTCCAGACTTCTTAAAAAGCTATTTGGTCAGGGTAGAAGAGCATTGAGGGATAAAGAATTTGGCATATTTTCATCATGACTGAAACATTATGGACTAACCGATTAAAAAGCACTCCAGGGTACCAAATGGATCAAAAAAAGACTGAACAAAGAAAGGAACAAAATTGTATCCAACTTCTGCAGGTTTTTCAAGAAGAAAGGTACTAATCAGAGGGCGGTGAGACACTGGGCTGGACGGCCCAGAGAAGTTGTGAATGCCCCATTGCTGGAAGCCTTCAAGGTCAGGTTGAACTCCACGACAGGGAGGTTGGACCTAGAAGATCTTTAGTGTCCCTTCCAACCCAAGCCATTTTACAATGTATGAAAAAAAACCTTGTAGAGGAGATCTCATGCAGAAGACAGGTCTTATTGCAAGCATAGCACAATATGATTTCTCCCAAGTATTTGATAAGGTGGTAGATCACTATGAGGCCTTCCAGTAGAAATGTTTTTGTTCGTGGCTAAGGCTGTTGCACTGTGTTATTTCAAAGATTATGTCATGATGTGTCATGGAATACAGGCTTAGGATGGTGCAGAATTCATGGAGGGTATGTGTTTATAGTTGATAGGGGTTTTTTTCTGTCAAAGACTGGCAGCCATAACCCATTCACAAAGTTGTGGAGGTGACTGATGGAAGTGGCTGCTGTTGAATTCCCAGGAAAAGCTGCTGCATCAGGTGATGTCCAGAAAGGTCAAGAGTCACAACACTGAAAGTCAGGTCATGTAAGGATCCATTGTGTAAACAGGACACCTCATGAAGAGCAGTTCACAGCAGGAAAGCTAAAAAAAGCTAACCTGTTTTACTTTGCACATAAACAAATGAGGAGCACCCACGCTGATACTTATGCACTTTTACAGGAGAGCAAGTGAGCGGGTTTTAACTCCTAATCCTCTTGACTGAGATTACTATTACATACCCAACCGTGCACCTCACCTGCACAGGGTTCTCTGTAGACCTGAGAAGAGGATATCCCCTTTTAAAGCATTCAGCCATTCTTCCAAGTTGCATAATACAGTAAAAGACTAAAGTAAAGAAACAAACCAAAAGAAAAAAAAAGTGAAATGCAAAAAATTACATTTGAATAGTGGACAATGTGGAGGAGTGACACTTCTCTAGAGTTTCTTTGGATTTGGCCCATGCTGTATTCAACTTCAGTATAAAACATGTTCCAAAATAATTGAAATCAGGTTAGAAAATGTCAGTTGCTCACCTGTGCATCCTAAAGAAATGTCTGGGTTGTGCTTTTAAAGCTACATGAAAACAAACTCAGCTAGAAACTTTTGCAATTCAAAATATTTAGCTGAATGACAAGAAAACTAATCCTCGGTTTATTATTAGACATGATAAAAGATTTCTGAACATCCTGGATGTTCATATTTTTCTTTTGCTTTTTTAATGCAGTGCTACACTGAAAAATGACTTTGTCAAAAAATGTAGCTGAATCTTTTAAAAGTGAGAAGTAGCTGTTGTAACACAACACAAAATGCCTTGAAGAGGTCTAATGTTTGGTGATGTGTGCTCTGCTCTTTCCCTTTTTTATACCCTTTGAAGATGGCATCAAGTCTGATGTCCAAAAACTGAGGTAATCAGAATCATTAGTTTCCTCTAAAAAACAGAGCCAGCTTCTCATTCCTTGGTGTATCTGTCCTTGGTGCATAATCAGTTAAAATTAGAGGCTTATTTCAGACCTTGACATAAGTCTAACTGTTTCCATTAACTCCAGAGCATTAACAAAGCAGAGGGAGAGTGCAGTGAGAGTGCACTGGCTTCTGGTGTATGCATTGTTGACTAAGCGCACTGCAAAATAGCTGAAGTACTTATTATTTTGACTGTGGAGGCTCCTGGACCTGTCTTGTCAACCAAGACATCAGGTATCACACATCACCAGCAGAATTGTTAAACTCATGGCTGATACTTCAGAAAATACTTGCTGACAATGACACTAATTTTCCAAAGGCCATACTTAAATCATGAGACCAGATGCTGCAATCCCCAGAGAGATCTGGTCAGCAACTTCCCAACTCTGAAAGTCAGGTCAAGCAATTTGAAAGTATGGTAGCTGAGGAAAGCAGAGGGTATCCCTGACCTTAGGTGGAGGGAACCAGCATCCTAAAACATGCCACTGAATGCATTCACAAGGCAATTAGAAGCAGTCTGTGAGACGTGTTGGAAATTCATTACTCACCATGATGTGTGAAAAGGAACAAACAAATTATTCACCAGGACCAGACTGCTAGCAAGGCAAGCAGCTAAGGAAAAGGAATCCTTTTACTTGTAAAAGGAGGACTTGTGATGCAGGATTACTAAGATACAATAACCATAGCACTCCAGAATGCTATTTTGACAGATCCAATTTTTGGAATGAAATCACATGCTAAGTTGCATGGTTAAGCAGATGCTAGGTGAAATCAAATTAGGGCTGGATTTAAATGATGCTTTGAAATTATTTTAGTGGTTCTTATTGATTAGGAAATGTAATTTTACAGGACAATATTATGCATAATCAAAATGCAGTCATAAAGACAAAGGTCAGGATATTACTTAGAAATGGTCTTTTATCTTTATAGTAGTTAGTGAAGAAGACTAAGAAGAGTAAAACTAAGAATTTTTTCCCAAGCACGGGCTACTACTTTCCCCTAATTTTAAGTTAACAAAGTTAAGAGAATTTATTCAAACCACTAGGAACCGTATGCCTCTTCCCCTACTTTATATATTTCTATTGATATAGCTGAAGAATTTCACACTACTCTCTTAAATGTTTTTCTCCTTCCATTTTAGTAGAGAGGTGATAAATTCTGTTTCATCACATCTTGTACTGAACAGTCATGTGATGACTGTATTTGTCTTAATTTTATTAATTTTGAATAATTAATGCCCCAAACCTGAAAGATTTCCCATGTTACAAATCCACCTAATAGGTACTCAGTGAAGGCAGCCCTGATTTTCAGGGACACGGTAGGAACAGCATCACATAGGATCAGTCCCTGTACAACCCTTTTCTGTGCCTGTGAACATGTATCAAAAATTTCAGCTGGCATCCTCATAGTTACCCACTGAGAAGGAGCAAGCATATCCTCTGCTGAGGGAGTCCCAGGAACTAATCCATGATGGGAAGAACACAGACAGTGGTACATATTATTGGATTCAAACAAGGGCAAAGCAATGGTTCAAACTCATCTGAGGAAGAAGGTCCGCCTTCCATCAGCAGAAAATGGTTTTCATGGATTGCTAGTGAAAAAAAAGTCACAGAACGAAAATGCGGGTAAAAATGAAAATGAATTAAATGAATTCTGAACTTTCAGAAATAGTTCATCCTACTCTGTTTGCTCAAGTAGTATGAAAACATCTCATTCAGTAAAATAAAAATATTTCATTTCAATAATAGCTGAAAAATATCATTTATTATCCAAATTATGTATTGGATACATATAATAAAGGAGGTGTGTAAATTCAATATTATCATGCATATTTTATTGTGCCATGCAAGCTGAAATGAACGGAACTGGAAAAGTAGAAACAAAACACATTCACGTTATTGAAATGAAACATTCATGTCTTTTCAAAACAAAAACAAGAAAATAGAAATGGTTCATTTAAACACTTTCTTGTTAAAAAAAAAAAAAATAAAGAAGAAGAAATTGACATCCCTCGATGAAATATTTTGATTTTCAAAAGAGTTCTTCTCGATGAGGGAAAATACTGTTCTGCAAAAGAAATGTCTACCTGCTCTCATTGCCAGATACAGGCAATGTATCATTGGTTACATTGTTTTCCAAAATGGAGATCAGTCCTGATGGTTATGGCTTCTTCCAAGCCTCTCTACTCAGATTTGGAGATGCAGGCTGAGATGGTAGCAATGTCCTTGTGAGAGGTGATTCTTAAAATGGTACATCTGGACTGGTCAGGCTGTTCACTCAGCAGGCCCTTTGCAAATAGCACCAGAAAGAATCTGAGCATAATGCAAAGGTAAATTAAAATGACTGCAGGTGATAGCATTTTAACTGCTCTGAAACTGCCTGACACTAGTGAGCAGAATCACATCCACTCCAAAACACATTGCTTTCAGGTTTTGGAAAGGTCATTTTCTGTTTTCTGACTTGAAAGAACTTTGCACCCTAAGAAAATATGATAAAGACATGTATGCTTTTATGTGATTCGTGTTCACCCCACTGCTCCCTTGCAGGGAACTAATCTTCCCCCATCATGTCCTACCAGCCTGGTTTCCCCTTCACCCTTGGCTCATTAACAGCAGGTGATAACCACACCTGCTTGAACATCCAGGCTGAATGTCTGAGAGAAAAAGTTACTTTGCTCCCCTGAGGGTAAGTTTATCCCAAACTCATCCACAGAAACAAAGTCAACTGAACAAAAGTAAGTAGGAGTGCATCTGACAGCTATTTGTAAGAGCTCCATAAATTCATTCATTTCCCATCACTTACTGCACTTCAGGAATGGGAAAGATGAATGTGATTTCCTCTACATCTGAGGGGGCTCGTAGCTATAATTAAGAGGGTATTATTGCTGAAGTCTAATTACATTTTTAAAGTATGCCGATAAAGCACATGAATAACTATTTTATAACTTGATTCCACCACTGGCTCTTTTATCCATGCTAAAACCAGCCACCAAATAAACAAAATCTTGTGAAAACAAATCTCCCATGATTGCACTTTTACCATTCTTCCCAGCAAGAAATGTGATGAGAGGGAGGAACAAAGGAGATAGAATATTATGTCTACTTTTTATGCGATTGTACTTTTCCTTTTGGTGGCTTTTTCCAGATAAAGAGGGGTTTTTTCAGTTTAGTAACAGTGATTTACATTTGTTCAACACTTTCGGTAGGGTCTAAGTGGGCTCATTTCTTGCTAATCCTCATCTGATAACTGTCACTGAAGTCCTGAAGTCTTGTTTACTGTCCTTTTGTGTCCACTGGAGTGATCAGATCACAAGCAGTTTAAGACCAGAGCAGCATGCCTCCCTGTTATCCTGTAGCATGTAGCATAGGATGACTCTGCCCTCCAGCCAAGGTTTCCAGACATTATCAGATATGATAAGTCATTTGCACAGCATTTGCCATCCAGATGGATGGTATTCTGCATGTTCATTTGCTTGAACACTGACTCTTTGCATGCACTGTTCTCAGACATACCCAGAGAGTGTACAGCAGTTTACCTATATTTTCCCCTTTTTTTTTTCTCTCTAATGAAATGTTTCTTTGACCTTTAAACACTGGTGAAGGCAGATGACAATGTGCACAAAATGTTTGTCTTAATTGTTTTGGGCGATGTGACTTCACTATGAAACTTCTTTTCAGAAGCTTAATTACTCCCGGTGCTGCATTTACAGCAAAGGGAAGGTTTCAAATGAGACAATGAAGGGAGTTCAGTGGTTTTGATCTTATTTTCTGAAATCGGGCTATCTCAAGCTCTTGCCATTTATTAATACAGATCATTTCCTCCCATTTCTCACAATTGAATTGAGTTGCTGTTTGCATGCTGATGGGGCAAATAAGTGAGGAGCTGCGTTTGTCACTGCCTGATAATGGATGAGAGCCGTTTGTACAGAGACAGGCAGTTCCTCTGGAGGGCCTGATATTTGCCAGAATATATTACATTTTTCCAAGATTATTGCACAGCAGATGATTAATATTGCATGCTCAAATGGCCTTTTCAAGGACTGAGCAGGGAGTTGGGGGGGGGGCAGAGGGGGAACTAAGGGAAAGCCTCAGAAGACTAATTTCCTATCTGCACATTGTGATAGAAATGCATAATTGCAAACAGTGCTTTGTAACTTGCCAGTATAAAAGAGGAAAGCCTGAGCAATGTGTAGCCAGAGGAAATACATCTTCAGTTGAATAAAACAGCAGAGCTCTGTTGAAATCAATGTAGCTTTACTGGTTTGCATCAGTGAGGAATCTAGCCCAGAAAGATTACTAGGGAGGTGCAGCAGGGAATTACCATAGGTGAGGCAGTAATTTTAGTGGGATGAAGAAATATGGTTCCTAAATCAAGGACAGCTTCTGGTGTGGACTCTACAGGATTATGCAATTGCAAGAAGGATGCCTAGAAAAATTAGGTGTTATCTGCTCTGCAGTAGCAAAGGAGTGAGGCAGCGAGATTAGCTCACTTGGTTAGAGCATGGTGCCAATAATGCCAATGTCATGGGTTTGATCCCCATACAGGCCATTTACTTAGGAGCTGGACTTTATGATCCTCATGGGTCCCTTCCCACGCTGTATACTCTGTGAGTGCTGCATCTCGGTCTGAGTGGAAGGGTGAGGAAGAGCTGGTAGCTCTCTGCCATAGGATGTATGGAGTGGAGAAAGAGCATCAGTTGTTTTAGGGTGGCTGTGAAATGTGTTAAAGATGTGCCTAAGGCTACATGGACCCTTGTAGACAGCAAAGAACTCTGTAAAACCCATAGCAGGGGATGATAATACTAGTGGAAATACTTTATTAAAATTAAATTATGTAGGTGTAAAAGAGTGTTATATAAATTAATTCTTAGCTCTTACCTGTCTGGTGTACCTTGGGTCAATTTTGGCAGTTTTAGAGAGCAAAGCTTTGTGTAAATTCCCCTATATGTTTGAGCTGGGTTTGGATGGACTTTGGATGGGCCTCATGCTCTTTATGGCTAAAGCAGCATTATTTTTGTAGTGTGTCTTCTACCTTTCAGGCACAAGAACTTAAACCAAATTCAGATCCTTAAATAACATGAGAAAATGCCTAAAATGATTCACCTCCCCCTTCTTTAGATTTTGCAGGAGCATTTTTGGCTAGGTGCATGTATCACAACTCAAAATCCTGGGAGCACATCCAAACTGGAAATGCTTCCCTATCCTTCCACTGCTGTGTCCTCCCCGCTGTGTTAGCTGCAGGCAGGTTGTGCTAGTCCTATGTGCTATGCACAAGTTTTTGATGCCACCTTGTTTTGGCTAATGCTTTCTATGTGTACTTGGCTTCTATTTTTTTCCACTCCCTTCTACATGTGCATTTCTCCAATAGATGTTCCCTCTAGAATGACACTGCCAATGTTTTCCTAACTGTCAGAGCAAGAAAGAGGGTGTGGGAATGTGTGCTGTGCTCGTGGACACTTGGGTCTGCTACAAGTGCAAAGGCTGCATTGAGTTTTTGCTATCCTTAAGAGTTCAGCCAAAATTACACTTAATACAGAGCCTGGACAAATGTATATTATTTCCTTACCAACTCCCTCCTATCCAGGTAAGGTCTGGTAATACCTAAGCATCTAAGCATCATCATTTATGCTTCACCTATGCCCCCAGGTATGAGCTAAATGTAAGGCCACAGAAAGTAGTTCAGCTCTCATACTTCATGGTCCTGGATTCTCAGGTGTGTGTTGAAGAAAGGCTGAGTTCACTCTTGGCTGTGCAAGCATATTGTTTTTGGAACTTTTGTTTGTCCAGCTTTGCATCCATTGCACAGTAAGTGTTTTTCTGCATGAGTTTGCCTAAATATCATTCATATCCCCTCAGGCTTCATCAAAGCATGTTGCCTAGAACAAAAAAGGTTGCTCAAATTTTTTTCATCAAAAAAGGTGTTGAGGTCATTATACTAGTGAGCAGACTTTCACAGAAAGCTGGTTTTGGTTTATATTTTTATTCCGAATCATTTTTTAGTTCTGTGGATCCAATTTTGGCACAGAACTATTGGTCTGAAAGTACATTTTTTTATATTTGGTTCTTAGATTACTCATTTGTTTATTGTCCCAAGAAGGATGTGGTAACTTAAGAAACTACCAAAAAGACCTAGGAAGAAACTTGTTGTAGCATATGATGAGAGAACAGCAAAAGTTGGTGAAGAAATCTCTGTAGCTTAGGACCTTTGGCTTCCTGATAGTGTTTTCGTCTAGCTAAGCTTAAAAAGAATTTTTATTTGCCTTTTAAAAATCAACATGCATAAATTGATCACTCTGAGACTGTTGTGTTACATCAGGAGTAGGACAGTAATCTGAGAGTAGTGTTGGCTTATTTCCTTGCCATCAATTATCTGGCAAATATTTGGGAACAGTGAACATTTTCAATAGAAGCTGGGTAAATGGGGGTGGAAAAGGTCATGGCCCAGGTGATTTATCTGCAGGAAATAATTCAGCTAGTTTGTGAAAGCACTTCTGCATCTGGTCCTTTGATTGCCAAACTATTCATTCTTTCTAATGCATGAGATAAATGCTTATGTGAAGAAACAACATACAGTAGAGCAGAAGGCAGATAATTTAAACACATAAAAGTTGGGATGTCATGGGAGATGTACATAAGCATTCCTTTGTTCCTTTGTCCTTCTCCTGGCTGTGGGAAGAAGCCAAGTCTTAATAGCGAATGTGTTAATTCAGTTTCTAAGTTAACTATTTGGGAAGAGGTTTAGCACTGTTGTGTGGCTGACCCAAAACCAGGATTAAGTCAAAGAGATACTACAATAAAGGGGAAGAGAGTCATAAGTCAACTTCCATGGTGAGTCTGTTCTGTGCAGATCAATCAAGAGTCTTCATTGGTGTCAGACCACTGGCTGTATGGCACTACGGAGAAGTGTGAGTCTTCTTCCAACTGATGCTAGCAAACTGCTTGTGAACAGTGCACATTCTTTGGTACTGTATTTGCATAGTTTAATGGAGTTTTAAAAGGTCAAAATCCAGGCAGTATACATTTTGTAGCATTAGCTACATAGAATTGTGTTTCTGCATTCTTAATTGCATGTTCAGAGTAGTGGAGGGGTTTTTGTATGTTCTTTGTTGTTTGGTTTGTTGTTTTGGTTTTTTTTTAAATATGGGACTTTCTGAGATGAGAACTGTCTTTAAAAATATCTGAATTGCAACAGGGACAACAAACCCCACGACTCATCTAACTGGAATGCTTTTAAACCTCTGGCTTCCTTTGTTTGTAGAGGAGGTAGGTGTAAATGCAGTAAATATTTATCATTTCTGTGTTAGTGAAGTTGGTTAGCATTCCTGTACTGCCAGAGCTACAGGAAAAGGGGGCAAGGAATAGATGCTCAGATAATTACAGACTAGTGTTCAATTTTTGGTTCCCTAAAGCAAGCTCTATTTTATGATGGTTGTGTTGAGATCTGGCTGAAACATATTTAGCCTTGTTTTGGACCACATCTTGGAACCATAAGACGTTTAACAAGCCCTCAGGTTGTTTGCCTCTGAAGGAAATGTCTCAAGCTGGTCACTCGACAGATGACAGAGCCACACATGCAGTATAAGGGCATCAAATAGTTTGAAGAGCAGGTGTGCAGTGTCTGGTGGTCACTCTGTCTGACCAGGCCAACCTAGCGTTGCGTACATATTGTATGTTAAACCCTAATTATGGGGTGCGTTATCCTTTTCAAATGACCATGTCCAACAGGAAGAACACTGCATACAGCAAAATCCCACTCAGCTCTATCAAGATGTTTCTATTAACATTTTCTCTGGGCCTAAAACATTCAGTATATCAGCTAGCAATGAATCAGCAGGTCATTTAGATAAGCCATTAGCTCATATCTATTCTTGCCAATAATCATTAGCCCTGTAATTGATTTACTTCAGTATAGTCTATGCGTAGACTACACTGTCAGTCCAGAGAAGTCTGCCGTGAACCCTCCACAGCAAGTCAGACAAACCCCTGAGTTACCCCAGCAGGTCTGTTAAGAAGACACAGTGGTGGATAGGACCTGCTGTGCCATTTATTCCTTTTCTGATTGTTCTCCACCCACATGGGTTTCTGCCATGGTCAGAGCACAGGTGTCACATAGGCTGTTGTTTTTCTCTGCTGAGCTGGTTTCCAAGCAGAAATGAAAATGTGTGCATTTATTACCAGTTTCTCATTGCTTGTTGCTTACTGTTAGAGAATCAATTATCAGTGGGATTTCAGCTGCTTATATCTGTTCACTTAGGTCACTGACAAATAAAGGTTCATTTCAGCTGGAGGGTTTTGACTGTGTTATTTTGGTAACTGTGGGAGCAAAAGGCTGCTTTGTCCTTCTTCAATAAATAGAGGCTGGCTCCCCATTTCAGTCTTTTGACAAATTATCCACGATTTTTAAGGAGGGTCTTCTGCATCCCTTGCAACTTTGTAATGGCTCTGATGCAGAAAATGGGTTCCTTAAGAACTGCTTTTCTTCAGGGAAATACTGGCTGGGGAATAGTCACAGGAGAATAAACTGGTTTTTCAAGAAGTCCCCTATTATGGGAATGACCACCCTGCTTTATCTTACCATGCTCTTGGAGAGGTATGTGGCTTCCCAGCAGAGCTAATTCTGTGTTTTTTATGTCAGGGCTCAGCCACACGATGCAGATAGCACAGCTTATGAAGATACCACAAGTCAGCTGAGGTGCAGTAGCTGCATATGCAACACCCATAGACCCTGCCTAATGCAATGTGATGCAATTTGACTTAATTCTTCTTCCTTTCAGACTAAAAGAAATAATTTTACTGCATGAGTCATTGGTTAAAAACATGCATATCATGCATGGTTTTCTCTGCAGGTCTTTCCTTACATGGTGCCCTTTAAGGGGTAGTAAATTGAACTCTAGGTTAGATCCTCCCAGTCTTTTTCTTCAGCACATTTAGCAGCAGCCTTCACAAACAAGGTTGTTCTGTAAGATTTCTTGGTCTAATACATTACTATATAACCTCCTGCTCTATCCAAACAAAATGCACATTTTTTTTAATGGGAAATGGGGACAGACATTTCATGTGAGCTTGCAGAGTGATCCAGGTGTTAAACCTTATCAGTGTTTGTTAAATGTGTTGCCAGTTAATTTTTTTGCCTTTTTTTTTTTTTTACAGTGGGGTAGAACAGCTAGCAAAAAAAACAAAAAACAAACAAACAAACAAACAAAAAAGCAAAACAAAACACACCAAAAAAGGGGAGGAGGGAAGAGTACCGCCATTCAGGTTTTGGTTTATGGACTTTTTTTAAGACCAGAGGAAAAGGAAGGAGGCAAGGCATGACAAAGGAGGATAAAAGGAAGCAAGAGGTCTGTGGGCTCCTCATTAACCCAGCTTTTGTTTCTTCCCACTGCTCTACTCCCACCACTGGGGGTCCTAAGGCATGGCTTTTGTGCTCAACCTCTGTCCTATTCCTTCTTTCTTATAGTACTGCAGGAAGACTCCTGCTGTAGCTCCCTCCTGCTCTTCCCCTTTCTGTCTCCTGTTGATAAGGTGATATATATTGCCAAACACAGCAAAGAACAGGTGTACAGGGAAACAGGCAGGTCATGCTTCTGCTGGAACAAATAGACTGACTTTTCAACCAAGACTGGGAGGCACCTACTCCTGCTGCATGTAGCTCTATTGTAAGTCTTCCTTTCTCAAATCAGAATGAAACTTCTCTTCTTAGTAATATCCAGATGGTGCTAATGCCAAGAACTCTTCAATGTCTCTCCTCTTCAGGCCACACCAGGGAACAGGGTTGACACTTCAATTATTTTTTTCTGCTGTCAAGCTGCTGGAGCTTCAAAGCAGTTTCTCGCTGTCTGTGCTTTCATGCAGTTTGATGCCTGCGTTTGTGGGGTTTATGCATTAATGTCTGTTTCAGGCAGTCTGCTGTAGCTCTTCCACATAAGGTAAAACACTCTGAGCAATATAAGAAGACCTTTAGTTACTCTGCCTTAATTCTGTTCAAAAGACTATCTCACAAGAGGAGATTAGAGAGATCATTAGTTTTTCAGGTTCACGAGATGGCAGGAATTAAGAGAAGTTGCTTTGCTACCCAGTGAAGTAATGTACATGCAGCACTAGGGAGGGGTAGGAGTAAGAAATTGTCTATCTGAGCTGTTCTAAGGGAAGATTTTCTAAGCACAAAATAGAAAATATCTTTTTCTTGATACTTCTGAAAATGACTAGTGGAAGTCTTGAATTAATGCAATGTAATGAGGAACAACAGTGAAGTGAAACACATGTTCTTAAATCCCTTTTTAGCAACTTCTTGGATATACTGAAATGCTGAAGCTGTGGAGGTTCTTAATGCCAATTTCAGCATCAATCCACCCCTATTCTGACACTTAAAATGTCAGGTTCCTGCCGTCATCTTGCTGTGTTTGAGCCATGTCATGATGTCTGAGAGGAGATGGCACACTTTCTTCTAAAGACTGCATTTAATCTATTTTTACAAAAAGTACATTTTTACAGCCATTAAGCTATGCTGCTGCTCTTCAGGAGTCTTCTTTTTTTTTTTTTTTTTTTTTTTTTTTTAATCAATGTTTTGCTTCAAGGACAGGAGGAGTTTAAATAAATGAATTTCTACTGTTCCTAGTTGTCTCCATGCCATCTACCCTGAAACTAAAGCAGTGGGTTTGAGTCATCCTTGCCATATTCCAATTTTATGCTGAAATCAATAGGGATACACATGATAAAAATGGAGTAATGCAGCAGCGAATTATCTCAGCAAAAACTTAGGGTCTATAGCATCCACTTCTGCAATGCTCCATGGACTACATTGCTGATTAAACTCTGCATGCCATTGCTGCCTCAAATTAGTTTTTAAAACTATATAAGGGATAACTTTCTCCTGGTTTTCATGGGATAGCAAGAAAGTGGAAGAGTAAAGGTGCAATATTGTCCTTATTTATTTTTAATATTTTTTCCTGTGATTTATTATCTGAGACACTGGATTTTTCCCTGAGAGCTATGATTCTTTGACAGGTCTATTCAATATTGCCATTTATTTGTTTAGGCTGAGACATCTGAGCTTAAAATATCCAATGCTGCAGTGAAATTCTTGCAGGCTCAGGGAGTTTGTGAAATGGAAATTCTTCTCCTGTTCAAAGAATTCTGCTTTCCTTGGAGAAAATATCAGGAACATCTTAACATTTTGGGGTGATTTTTTTTTTTTTTTTTAGTAAGCATCTTGTTTTTATCAATGCCTGTTGAAAACTCTGTAATGGTTTCATGTTATGAATATTGTTTTTTCAGGTCTGCAAAGGCTGAGGGAATGATCAGGAGTTATTACATTACTAGACGGTATTAAAAATATAAAAGGTGATCAGAAGGGCACAGTGTAACTACTGGCAGCATACAAACATGAATAATGTGAACTTTAACAGTTTTGATGCTGCTTCTATTAGCCTTATCTATGAAAGCTACAGCAATCACCTGCCTTGCCAGTTAGTCCTCTCATCTACCCCAACGCACCGCTATTTGTCCTCTTGGCTTGTCCTGACTTCAGCCTCAATCTCTGACTTTCTCAATAGTATCCTGATGTCCAGTAAAATGGGGGAAGAGAAAAAGAAAGAAGGGGAAAAAACAAGATCAACCTAAAACCACCCAAAATCGTGGAGAAACTGATAGAGTTTCCTGCGGCATGCTCCCATCATGTAGAGAAAGGAGGTTGCTTACACCTTTATGTACAGGCTGAGCTTGTTCAAAGATGCTCACATGTCCAGTCCAGGAAGCACATTGATCTAAGTCTCTGCCTTCGAAGAACAAAGATGATAGACATTTCAATGCAAAATTGTTGGCAAATGCAGCCAAATACCACTTGATAAATCATCATTGCAATCCACCAGTTTAACAAGCCTATAGCAAAAGTGGTTGATGATAGTTTATCCTGAATGGCACAAAAATTAGGAATGGTATTCATATCTCAAAGTAAGTAGTCTTGAGACTGGTTCACATGAAAATATATGAGCGGTTTCTGGTTAAATCTCTGCACTCAGTATTTATTTAGACATCAGATTACAATGTATATGCCTAATAAAATGGATTACAAGGTGTGAGTAGATGGCACAGAGCATACTGTCCCTACTGTTCAGCTTGAGAGAGACACAGAAAGATTACTTGGGTTAGAAACCAGGTCAAGCAATCAGCCAAGGAGCTGGGAATGACAGTGTTATGTGCTGTCGGACCAAATCTAATCTGCTAAAAATACAAGCAGTGATCTTTGCCATTAGTTCAGTGCCTCTGCTGCTGCTAAGACACTACTGAAACCCTCTATCTCATCAAAAATGCATTTTTTTTTTTCAAAAATACAAACAGAACCCAATTGCGTAAATGATAAGTTCTAAAGGAAATCCAGGTCTTATTCTGGGAAATGTTAATAAACCTTAGTTGAGATGCAAAGATATTTGGAGTCAAAATTTCTGTGCCAAAGACACCAACAGTGACAACAATGTGTTACCTAAAGCCTTATAGTATATCTTAGCATGATTTTTTTTTTCAGTAGAAAATATATAAATATGTTCCTTCTCCCTGAGTAACAGAAACATTATTTTGAGTATGGGATTAAAGTCTTGGGTTCATGTTTTTGAGGTTTTTTTCTTTGAGGAGGGAGGCCTATATGAATAATGCATTCACCGTTAACACTGATGATGGGGTTTTATTTTAATACAAAGATTTTACTCTTTAGACCTGGGAATTCCTCTGAAGTCTTCAGTTTCAACTTGGTCATTTTCATGTATGTGTTGAAGAAGGAACATAATGGTGAAAACAGGCTTTGCAAAACCTCTCAGCCTTGGCTTTCTGCCCAATGATACACTAGAAGACTTGGCTATATGAATGTGTATGTTCTTGAAACTTCAGACATGAAGAGAAATGGAAATCAGCACTGCATTTTTCTAGCCCTTCGAAAACACTGCTGTAATATGATCTCCATTTGCTAGCATGCCAGTTGGTATGTACAGGCTGTGCCTAGTCTGCTTCAGCTGGCAGGTCTGAAGAAGGCATCGTATACAGGAGCTATCAAGGTTCTGCACCTCAGATTTGCAGTGAATTGAATTTGATGGATCAGTAATTTCATCTGCTTTTCCAATTTGCTTTCGGAAGTAGCAACACTGAGGCCCCACTAGAAGCATCTTTGAGTTAATTCATCCCTGACCTGTCAACTGTGGGGTCACCTCCAAAGGTGGCAGAGATGGACTAGATGGCATAGATGGAGCCTGCTGGGGCAGTCTCTTGGTGTTTTCTTCCTGTTTGAATAAAGGGTTTGAAAATATCATAATTTCCCATAGATACAACAGAAGGCTGCTGGTTTCACATGAATTTATTCTATGGATCCAGTGGAAATATTCATATAAAGTATTCATTCTATGTGTGTATGGATGGTAGAGGACACTGCTTTTAAGACAAGAAGAAAAAGCAATGGATGGACAGACAGAGTTTTGAGATTTTTTTTTTTTTCCCTACAGGAAAGAAATAATCTTTATTTTGATTATATATTCTTTTAAAACGCTTCACACTGTTTAAACTTGAAATGTTCCTTTCTATAAATTTTTGGCTTCCTTAGCAAGGCCTAGCATGCCTTCTTCAGTTTACCAGCATGTTGAAGGATGGAGGCTTTCAAGTGTATGAAGGCTGAGACTACTTCTCACTGAAGTCACTATGAGCTTCATGACTAATTTTAGTAGGGAGGGGGAAGGTGAGCAATCCTTGCTAGCTGACATCAGACAGGAAGCTGAGTACCTCCACAATTGCTCATCTGCTGACAATTCAAGAGTATTTTGCTGTCTTTAAATAGATAACATAAAAGGTCGCCTCTAGACTTGCCTGAAAATAGGAGGAGACTAGCAGAAAGTTTCCATAGCTGTTCTGTTTTTACTTCTTTGCTTGGAAAAACTACCCGCCGATTTGTTCTTTGTTCTCAGTCCTGTGCCATTTCTGTCCTCTTCCTTCACTCACATACCTGCATATGACTAAATGCCTTTGGTTCTTTGTGATCCTGCTCTTTAAACCACAGAAATGCAGAGTGAAAGGCATCTCTCGAGGTTATCCAATCATCTCTCACTCACTCTCTCCCTAAACTTTTGTGCAAGAATCTTAGGAGCTTCAATCTTCTTTACCGAGTGACAGCATCTGATGAAAAATTCAGGGTATCTGCACCTATGTGGCCCCTCCATTTTAAAGTCTGTTCCTCATTTTTATCTTCTCTGTTTACCTGTAGCTATGGTAGGTTGCCAAACCTTTCAGCAGGACACTTCTACATTTTGTTCTCTCCCTCTGCCCCTCTCTCCATTTCCATTTTGTTGTCCAACCTCTTCTAGGCTTAAAGGGCTTAACATCTCCTGTCTCCTTTACAAGTTAATATGGTCTTGTTGGGCACATTTAGAAGAAGACAGTATTCAAGTACCATGGAAGATGAAAATGCTTTATTTGTTTTAATGCTGGATCACTCTACCATAAAAAATCATTATCCTCTGAGCCATTCAATACATGTTCATCCAGTAACATAGACCAAGATAACAACTGCACTACCTGGTGATTATAGTCATAAAAATAGGGTAAGAAATCATGCTTGTTCTTTCTACCCATCTCAGATTAGAGAACAGCCACACCATGAGTTTTCCTTGGATTGCTATGACTGCCTCTTGCCTCTGCTAAGGAGACAGAGCTATGAAGAACATACTGGGGCATGTGGGAGGCAGAAGGCCACAGGAATAAATGTCCTTGTTTGCAGGCACTGCTGCTGCTGAGTTATTGATGCTGGACATGTGCTATTGAAGCATGTGCTTTGAGGTAGAACAGACATGGTGAAAGGTGGAAAAGGGAAAGGTGCCCTGAGAAGGTAGGCCTGGGGAGGAAGACCAAAGCAAAAGGAACTGTGGCTTCTCTGCCAAGTTGAACTTCCAAGACAGAGCATGATGGCTAAAGCAGCAGCAGAAACATTCATTAAAATGACTGTTTTAGCCTTTTTGACAATTAGTCCAATAATTACAGCACTTACTTATTAGAATAGCCTTCATTACAGTGCATGCTATGCAAGGAATTAATGTCTCTAAATTATGCTATCTTTTTAAATAATATTACAGAATGTCTCCCTAAGATGTTTAAATAAGTTGCATGTTGCTGTGTCAGGACACCCTGCTATTCAGACATGCTGATCCCTGTTCTAAAGCTACACTTACTTCTCAGAAAGTCAAACACACGTTAAGGAAAAATATCTCTTGCTATGGGGCTGGGAGCAGGACCCTGAGGCTGCTGCATGCACTACCAGAACAGGGATGCTCTTTGGCTCTGTAGCAAGTGCTGTACATCTGACAAGGCCCTGTAGTGCTTTGCTTCCACCAAGAGCAGGGTAATACATTGCCTGTCTCATCCTTGGCTTGGTTTGTGTCCTGCCTCTTTGTCAGATAGAGATGGTGCCTTTGCCTACAGGCTGTGGCAGGCCTATTTATGATCTGCTCAGCACAGCCTGTCAGAGGTAGTTAAGATACCTTCACCTAAGCAAATGCTACTTGCTGTTCCCTTGTTATAAAACAAAGGTCGTTTGAACTGAAAATACCTCTGTTCCTAGCAAAAGTGGGGGAGAATTCTATATAATTGTCTGCCAAAGAAGCATAGGAGCCATGGGAGTGGGAAAGGGAGCAGAAGCTGGAAACTAACACAGCTATCGCCAAGGCACAGATGATGTTGACTGAGTTTGCACTGATAAAACAAGCAATGTACCTATCCAACCCTCAGTCCAGGTTTCAGCTGGCTGTTCTAAGGCTCCATGTGGAGCAGTGCAGCTGTGTGACCTTGCATTATTCCACTAATTGCCATTAAAATGTGGTAAATTCCATGAGCTAAATGATGTGCAAGATGAGAGAAAGAGATATTCAGCAGTCCAAGGATTCAAAAGGTGAAATACAGCCATGACAAAAGTATAAAACCCTAAGGAAAAAGGTAGGGAAGAAGATGGCAATTTGGCAATGTCAAGCATCAGCCTGTTCTCATGCAGCAACACAAACGATTTCCCCACCCACTGTGCTAGAAGGGATGCAGCAGATTCCTTACCGGGCTAGTGAATGTGCCCAAGTTAGCCTGTGCTGGACAGCCAGAAGCAGGGCTGCTTCAGCAGTTTCTTCATTCTCCTGTTCCACTGTCCTGACTGCACTGGTTTCATTTTGCAATCAAATTAATTCCCATCTCCACCTCCTTCTTCATGCTGACATAGCAAAGAGAAAGGAGTGGTCCAGTAGTGGTTGCTTAGTACTGCACTGCTCTTTTCAGATACGCACAGATTGCATCAAGGGCCGAAATGCTGTGTGAACTCTCAGTAGCTTTACGGAGATGAGGCTGCTTTCTATGGGGATACAGCTTCCTCATGGTGAATGTAAAACCTCTGTGCCTAGCCAAGACTGGGTCCAGGATCTGTGAATCCTAACTCCAACAGCTACTCTAGCACTCAAGCTATAATTCCCAGACAACAATGAGTAAATTGCAGTGATTTCCATAGAGCAACCTGGCTTCTGGGCAGCCGTACACATAAAGCTGTGATTTGTAATACCTCCATTAAATTGCCTTTGTATCAGGGACAGGATGGACTGTGCCCTTATGCATGCCTTAGTTTTGTGACACTGTGCTGTATTTTTAAAGGACAAGATGCTCTGTTCCCCAAAGCAGAACCTACTGAACAATACAACCTAGCCAGGCACTTAAAATTACAATGGTGGCTAACCTCTAATGGACTGAAAACTGTGTTAAACTGACAAATCCCATAAAATAAAAGTAATTATGCCTTCTGTATCAGGCATTTCTAGAACATGAACAACGTGTGCTCAGGAAGAATAAAGCTTCACTGACTTTACAGAGGAAATAATGGCACCTAGTATTCATGGGGCTGTAACAAAATATTGTTTACAGATCTCCATTGGTTGTGAAATTATCTGTACTGAAGAAACTGGATGTACTCTAAAGCAAAGATTGAAGGAGTATAAAACATGTAATATTGTAGTTACAAGGCACATAAAATCTTATTGGATCTGTGATAAATATTTGTGCCTGAGCAATTTTACTATTTTACAAACTACCTTCCCTGGAGGATGGTTAAAGAATACAAGGACAACCCATTTATCAGATTTTAAATTCAGCATCCCCCAATACCTATGATGAAGTTGTAATATACCTGCCCTCAAAAGTGTCCAATTAATTGTTTCGTTTTGTATTGAAAATATTCTTATTTTATTTTTTTTTATTAAAGCTATTTTCAATAGATAGTTGTATTATCTGTTGGGCTACGTAAATAAAAACAGAAGATGTCCCTAAAGGGATGTTGGTTTAGAATTGAAACCATATATTATACTCCCCGTGGGGGATGAGGAGCCCCCAGCGCAGAGTTTAATAGAAGCACTGCATTCAGCTGCTGTACAATACTTGGAATTTGTCTGTGGGACTTGGAAGAGGCTGTGCTGTACATTTGAAAAAAAAAAAAAAAAAAACAACCAAAAACACACAAATGCAGGCACATAGTTTGTGAGATTTCTGCATGGGGAAGGAGGGCATTTGAAGATGAAGATAAGAATTTCTGTGTGGCAATGAACTATTTTCTCCAATCTTGTATTTTAAACTCTGTAAGGATCTCACACAGGCAAATATTTCTTTCTTTTAACTTGGCCTTTTATACAATTACACCAGTAGTTTCTTAGGTATTTCCGTCCCTCATTGATTGATCCTGGGTGCAACCTTTTCCCCCTTTGGAAGAAGACCTCAGATTTCTTCATATATAGAGGAATTCAAAATACAAAAGCTGAAACAAATCCTCTCTGTAGATTACTTTCTCTTTTCCTACATCGCTTTTTGTTCATATCTCAAGCTTGCTCCTAGCTCAACTCTCCAAAGGAAGAACTTCAACCTTTTTCTAACAGTATCTTATCTGTCAGCTTCCTTTTTATTTACTAGCCAGCATGGAGATCTATCCCTTGTTCTTGAAAACAAGTATTTCAATCATTCCTCACAGAGGTGCTTGCTAATTACCAGGTCAAATAATCTCAGGATGTGGTTTGGTGTTCTCATTGAGTCATGACTGTGATTTCTGAAGAATTGATTTGGAGGAGAAAGCAGAAGAGGCTGTTAAGTCACTGCATCTGATCTACAACAATTATACTGTGGAGGGCTAAGACCTCTGAGCCCGGTGCAAATCTCTGTGTTGCTGGATGGTTAGCTGACAGTATATAAGAAAACAGAAAAATTATTTCAAGTGATGTCCATCACTGTGCAACCACAGTGATGGTTTGGTGTAGGGTTTGTGCTGTCACATACAGCGAGGTGTCAGTATTGCCTCTCTGAACAGAAGAAATCTTCTATTCACCTTTTGAGGAGGGAGGGGTAATATTTTAAGGAACTGACACATCTGCATGGTTTCATATTTCATCATGACTCAAACAGCAATATTTGAGGGAAGGTGTTTCTCTCTCACAAGCAAGATCTCAAGGTAATGGGCAGCATCAAATATCTATAGAAATGGGGGCCATGGGAAGAGGCAGGGTGCTACGTCACTTGCAGAGCATTTCCATATAATGTATTTGTATGTGTGTTTGTTGCCACCTATACACTATTGCTTGCACCCCTGAAGCTGTTTTTAGGATTACAGAAGAATAATTTTTATTATGCAGTGCCACCATATGTATGTTCTGGCTTTCACAGTTCTGAAACTAGATGATGTAGGAAGTGGATTTAAGTAACCTGGCCCGAACAAAAATGGTCTAAAGCAAGATCGCTTTGATTAGGCTGCTTTTCAGAGTCATAGACAGGCTCAGCCCTACTGAGGCAGTTTTACCCATCTGCTGCAGTCAGGTGATTTGGACAGTGAACACGATTGGAGAGTTAAATGCCAGGGCAGGAAGCTCAGTGCCACACAGCTGTAAATAACATCATTGTATTCCACGTGCTTAAGCATCTTTAACTGGTTGATCACTTTCTATTAGTTATCTATCTAGGACTGAGATTAAATTAAAGTCTTGCAGCCTACTGGGACAGCTCTTACAACTATCTAAGTTTACAAGCAATTTGGCCACCAGGCCACTCTAGGCAGCTCACAGAGTCAAAGTCAATTATCAGCCCTCTCACCCATTTAATTTCTGGAATGGTGGCTTAAATAGACAAAGGTGTCTGTAGGTAAAGCTGATGGTCTGAAATGAATGAACAGATTGAAAAATTGGCACATGGCATGGCTTTTATTTTTGTGTTGTGCATCATAGCCCTGAGCCAAAACTGGATATTTATCATTTCTTTACTTGACACACAAGTGGGGAAAGCCCTTGCGTCCAGCTGCTCCAGACAGACATTTAACCCAACAATTTTGCTGCTATCTTCATAATCAGGAAAAAAAAAAAAAAAAAGTAGTCAGAAAGATAAGCAGGAGATGTCTAAACACATCCAACAACAGTCACCAATCTATTTTTCCTGGTCTCTAGAAGCCTGAGGAAAAAGCAATGGCATTTTGCATCATGCCCTGAAAGTCATCAGTCCACAGCCACTAAGAAATGATGCAAAATGCTGGTAGTCTACGCCCAGCAAGCAACTTGAGCCCAAGTGGAAAGCTCCTTAAAAATGCAATCTGTGTATGGAAGTGATACCTTCCTACATCTCAGTTACCAGGAGCAGAAAGCAAGTTGGTATCACTTCTCCAAGGTTTAACTTGTGCTTATATTTGTGCTTTGTCATATGTCTGTATTTCTTGCAGAGAAAAGCATCAAAATCTGAATTCCTATTTTGCAATGTTTATTAATTCCTCTTATTTTTTTAAAGGCAAGAAATGTTAAGGTGTAAGCTGAAAGGGAAAAGTAATTTTTCAGTTTAAATGCATGCTTTGAGTCAAAATCAGACTGCTAGACCCACCTTTCATCTGAACAAAATGGAGTTTTGTCAGCCTAACTGCTTCCTTAATGTATTTGATGCAGTGTTTTTTGTGTATTGACTTCAGCAGGAGCAGGCTGTGTTTTTACAGGGTGCAAAAACAGTTTGCTTTTACAGTCTGCACTGGGCAGGTAGATGTGTATCAATCAATGTTCTTCAGTTATTAAAGTCAATATTCTGAATCAGTTGATACAGTAATGGAAAAACCAAGGCTAGACCCTTGGTCTGTACCTGAGCTCCAATGCAGTCAGTAAAGCAATGCAGATTGCTGCTGGGTTGGGGGCTGATGACTACCCCTTAAGCTGTGCAAAACCTAAAGTTGAAATGAAGGAGGGAAGGGCAAGGCTTCTTGGTCTTGTACATTTGCTCAACCAGCATCTCTAGGACATCCCTGAGGACCAGTCCTGCCAGCTATTTGAACACCTGGAGCGTGGGCTGCTTCCCATCTTTTTGATACTGTCTGCAGAGCAGGCAGTGTCTGCAAAAAACAGGTAAAAACAGGGGTACCATCTGAAGATGACCAATTGCTGGAACAATGCTTTTACTCTCTATGTGTGCCACTCCAGCAAGTATTTCCCTCATGGGTGTTTGAGGACAGAACATCTGTAGCCCATGCACTCCCAGTGCTACTGGTAGACAGCCGAAAGGTCACACATGAAAGCATTCTCCAGGACATCTGGGCATTCCAGAGTGAAAATGGGGTTCCAGAATGCCAAGAGAGGCACATTTGTTCAATCCAGAAGGTCATGATCATGTTCTGGTGTTGTGGAATTGGGAAAAGTACCCGTTCAGCAAGGCAAAACTGAAGAGACATTTCCTTAACCCAAGCTTTCAGGCAAAATGCCCCTTAGGATTCCAACTTCTTGCTGAGACAGTTATAGAGGCTCATCTTCTTTGATGATAAACTAAACTAAACTAAACTTAGCCTGGCTAAACTGTCATTGTTTCATCCACTCAAGCTCTTTCCTAAAGCTTTTACTGAAGGAAAGAGCAAATAAGAAAATGTTCATGTACAGTAAACTATCTGGTTGTGACTACTGTGATCCCACAAGTCGGTCATCATTCTGTTTTGTTGGCACTTTTCTGGGAAATTGCTTTGATGAGTTTAACTTAGTGGGCACTGTTAAAGACAACCTGATGGCATATCTTGTCCTGAGCATTTCTCTTTCCTGGACAGAAGGAAAGAGTTATATGGGAACATAGCAGGAAAACATGTCAGAAACAAAGGACTGAGATTTCTTCCCTGTAGGATATTAGAACATGTTTCCATCTGTAATCATTAAGCAGAATATGAGTGTTTTCCTTAGTGCCTTGCAAAATAAAAGAGGGATGTTTTCAGCCATATTACCAGTAAGAATAAAGGAAGGGACGATTATAGCCACCAGTTTTGAGAACACCTACAACAAGCATGCTGGGAAGACAGAAAACCTGTCACAATGTCTCATGTAAGAGAGACAAGCCATGCTTAATCAAAGCTGACACAAAATCAAGACTTTTCAAGGCAATACCTGCAGTAAAAGATAAGTATTCAGACACTGTCAGTCTCTGCAAACATCTCCTGGTGCCACCAGGTAAAAAGAAGTCCTCATCAGTAATACGTGATTTTTATTCCACTGTATATGTCACCAAAAACCCTTTCTCCACACCTGGCTGCAAAGATTACTAAGGTAGTGAACCATTCAGTGCTTTGGTTCCACAATGACATCTCTGTGGAAAAAACACATGAAGTTAGGCAGCAGGGGAGAAACAAGGTTAGGAAGAGGAGTCACAGACTAACACTGGGATATAAAAGCACAATTTAGTAAGACAGACAAGGTCAAATGGTATCCTTTTTTCTAATATAGATGTTCATCCCAATAGATTTCCACAGCACTGTAAAAAAAGTAACCAAGAAAATAATTTGTCCACAGTCCTGAATTATTTTGAGGATGAAGGCAGGTCTAGAGAGGAAACATCTGAAGATTGAACACAGTAAATATAAGCAGTGGTAGGCTACTTGAGGCAGAGGTAAAATGACCTCGTGAAACCTTTATTCTTTTTGGTCAGGTTGCTTCTGAAGACACATCCTGAGTGCTCTGGTATTCCCCATTGCTGGGTTAAAATCAACACATTGATAGAATGCCAGTTTCGGCATAATAAAATACATATATTGTTCAAAATGCTTATTTTTAAATATTCTATTTAATGTTTGTTTCACATGCCACATGCTGGGTAACAGGAGAGGGCTCCATTGTTTTTAAAAACAAATAAACAGACCAAAAAAAATCTCTTTAGGCTATGAAAAGAGCAGTTTGTGAGACTGTTATAAATTGTTATAAATGCAACTATGTTTTAGCTCTGTGGTCTCAGTCTCATCACTTAGTGCTTTCTCCAAAGTTTTGTTTAGCCAGTGCTGCTTTAACCAAACTGTTTGTTGGCCGCCACATCTTTCATGACTTGATGAGAACAGTGTCTTTAGTGGAGACTTCACATGCCTATGGGCTTACTCAGTTTAAGTACATGACCATAATTGCTAGAGTTTTCAAATCTGCTGGATATCATATGCCTCTTGGTGTTTATGTGTGTTTCTGTACCCATCCATTTCCCCTATTCTCCTAAAATGGTGTCCTGGCTCGGTGTCCAGCTTGACACTTTATGTGTTAATTTTAAGACTTGGGTTGTTGATCCTTCCATCAGTTGCCCACTGCTTCTTCTGCCTTTCCTACCTGGCAACTTTGTCCTGATGGCTTCACCTTGAATGTATGCTGCTTTCCACAGCTGCACATCTTGTCACAATGCCCTGCAGCAGTGATTGTTGTTGTCTTGTCTTTTCCTAATATTTCCTAACATTTAATGAACAATTGCTATTTGGAGGCATTTCTCTGGGTTTTCATCTGCCTTTCCCAACAGTTCCTTCTTGGTCACAAACAATTCCCTCTTTCATTAGGGAATTGTTAAATTTTCCAAAGCTATGTGCAAATGATAGACTTCTCAACAATATAACAGAAGAAATTAGTTTCAGTTTCTTCTGCTGCTTGATTACTGTCTTGTTTTCCAGAGAAACTGTCTGCTTCCTTGGGTCTCACTTACAGCCCGCTGGCAATGTATTTTGGCAATTGCTTTCAAAGGAAAAAAAAAAAAAAAAAGAAAAAAAAAGGGGGGGGGGGGGGGGGGG
>JAWWEV010000134.1:16482260-16522843 GCA_035583235.1 Hafferia zeledoni
TAGAAAAAGAAAAAAAAAGGAAAAAAAAAGGGGGGGTGGGTTTCAGATCTGGTTTGGATTTTTTCCTCTGAAAAAAATAAATAAAAAATAAGGAGTTCTTTTCCAATCTTTATGTGCACAATTAATTGTGCAGAATGGGATAGTACGTTGAAGGTGTCAGAGTTTAGCTAAATATTGGCCACATGTAACTGACAGTGGTAACACCTCAGTCACTGGGCTTCTAAAACTGTCTGGTTATAATTGCTCACTGACAAAGTTCTAAAAGTGATCTTGTTTTTTTGAAAACTAGAGTTGGTGGCAGGTTTTGATTTTGGAAGCAGTACACTAAAGTGCGAAAGCACCTGACGTTTTTTATACTCCTTCAGAGGCATCACTTCCTTTCTTTCAAAGTATTTGTTTCTTAAAAGAAAATTAAATATTGTGCAATGTGTAATTTGTGTGATTCACAAACAATTGCATTTTCCAATTATTTCTACAAAAGCTTGAGATGCTGGATACATGGATGTGCTGAGGAACATTCAGTCAGCTTCTTTTTTTAATATTCAGATGCTAGGTCTCTCATATCATGTGTTGCATGGGGAAAGAGGCATTTTGGTGGCCTCTGACTATCCTTTGAGAAAACAGATCTCCTTTTAGTTAGGAGATGGGAGAGGAAAGTTGGTAATTTCTTTGCACACACTTACAGCCCAACTGACCCAGGATTCTGCCATGCACACAACGTTTGCTTAGGACTTAATTTTAGAGCCAGCATCTCAGAAAGATTTAACATTTGTTTGGGGGCTTTTTAGCATCAAATAATTGTAAATAGTTATACAACACTTAACCCTTGAATGACAATGACCAAAGCATTTGGCACTTTTCTTCTTCCTTTGATATTTTACTGAGCCTTTTCTAACTTCAAAAAGTTATTTGTGCCATTTTACTATTCCAGGCCAGATGTCTATCGTTGTGTTCTGCATGCAATGCATGATCAAAGCAATTTTGAAAGCAATGCAGAAATTTATTACATACTTTCTTTGTAACAATGATTTCTAAATATAATTTAGAAATATAATATAGAATAAACATTTATAAATAGCAATGCCTCTGCTAATGGGAGATATTGTTCCATGACTGCCCAAGAGGAGATCTATAGACTCATTAAGAAAAGTCTAGTTGTGGGCTCGATGTTCTTTCTGTCTTATCCACCTTTTTCTATAGAGAAAGTTGTGCCCACATGATGCCACAACAATAGGTTGGGGAAATGTTATTTCCATTCCTTTGGTAAGGAAAATCTTACAATATGAAGCACATATTGATAATTTCTGCCATACAGCAGTTCTTGGCAGGGAAGTCTGCATTGCTAGACCATATCCTTTGCTGATCTTTAAATTGAGCCAACACTGTTCCTACATGGCTTTGTAAACTTTGATTGAGTTTTCAAGCAATTCCAAGTCCCATTCTTTGTTGTCTCCATTCATAAACTTGCATCTGTATCCCACACCATATGCAGTGGCACAAACTTGTCTGTAGACTTGCAGCAAAGTGCTGTAGGGTATTCCCTGGAGCCTCGTAAACTGCTTGTGGTCTCTGTTTTTTTAGTGTACCTTTCTAATGAGAATGCAAGGTCTGTGATCCATAGTCTCACCCTCAGCTGGCTTCTAGACTTCCCCACACCCCCAGCAGAGAGCTTGTTGAAGCCATGGGCTGTCAGACTCAATTATTTGCACAGTATCTTAATAGGACTTGCAGTTTTAGAAAAAAAAAAAAAAAAAAAAAAAAAAAAAGAAAGAAAGAAAGAAAACACAACCAACAAAAAGTGCCACTAGGGTCAATTGTCCTTTCTTTAAAATTGGTTTTATGGAATTCCTCTCCCCCTGAGAGATTTGAGGCACTCCTGGAATTACTGCATAATCAACTCATGTCTTCTCTGGGGACTACACTACTATGAAATCGAATAATGTTGTAATCCTGATGTGAAAACCAACTTCAGTCAGCACCTTTGATCTCAAAGGTTTGGGAGTGTCACTGAAAGAATTACTTTGAGCCTGATAGTCTTCCAATCAAATTGCAGCAAGTATTGACTATGATCTCTCCCAAACCTGCAACCCAAGCAAGAAAGAGCCTGGGCAGGTCTTAATGAGAGGCTGCCAAAAAAAGACTCTCATGACATAAGAGAGGTATTTTAGGAACTATTGCTTTCTTCAAGGGCTTTCCATAGTTGTAGCATTGCAGTGGGTTTAGTAAGTGCAGAGCTAAAGGGATTACCGGTTGCACTGCTGAATGTAACTGTAGTCCAGATCCTTTTTGCCCTACAGCTGTCCTGTGGCCTTATTTAAAGAAGATAAGTGGTAAATTTTCACTCAAAAGAGGACTGTGTGAAATGTGCTTTCATCAGAAGGGCATCATTCTAGTTTTGCTATTTTTCAGTAACAAATCTTACAGAAAAACAAGATGGGGGGAAATGGACTTTTTATTGCTTTGGTCAGTCTTTTCTCTTTTCTGTTTAATTTTTCATTGGTAACAAAGAAGGCTGTTTTCACTGGCATTTTTTAAGAAGAAAAAACTTTCTATGAAAAATAATTGGTGTTTTCCAACTGCCTACATATGAGAGTCCTATAAACTCTAATCCTGCAGGCGAGGCCATGAGCAAAGCTGTGTTGAAATCAATGGAGCAGAGCACGATTGGCAGCAAGAATGATTATAAGATCAGTGGCCAATTAGGCAAAAAGACAGCTCAAGACTGTTATGATAGTGAGAACTAAAGCATTGTCTTCTTAGGTAACAGAGATAAATCACTGAAAAGAAATCCACATGGCTTTGTAGAAAGGCACCAAATACCAGTTCTAAAATACTGTAGTGGATCTGCTGGGAAAAAAAAAAAATCCCTTTTTGACAACTTTTTGTTTCTTAAATTATTATATCTAGAGATTAGAAATACACAATAGCTTTTAGTATTCAAGTTAATGTTGGGGTGAGAAAAATATTTGGTTTTCATCTCTACCAGTTTTACTGCATGCTGTAATTGCATCTTGTGCTGTACCAGGGGACACATTCAGCCTGCCTTGCCAACTCGCTTCCACTGAAGTTATGGAAAGCTTTATTTGATTATCATGCTAGACAGAGGAGAACATTTTTATACAGTGCCTGTGTTTCAGATGCTTCCTTATAAGTATTCCTTTGCAAGTGGTTAATGATAATGATAATTTGATCATTTCCTTATGATTGTATTTTCCTGTGGAAAAAGAAAATAAGTGGTCATGCAATTCATCTATATTCTCTTGCTCTCCAAAATTTCTGAACCTTTTTGACCCATCTTAAGCAAATCTGGTACATGGCAGAATTTTCCAAGCTTTTAGTTTTTTACAGTCTGTAGAAGGAGGCAACTGGTCTCACTGGAAATAGCTAAATGAGGGTGATTTGGGGATGAGCTGACAGTTTGTCAGTATCAGGACCATGGCACAGGAGAAAGCCATTAGAAACAACTTGGATATGTAAAAAGCCCCAGTTGCAGCTTGCACTTTCCTGGGTAGCAAAGCCAAACCACTCTTGGATGTAGAAGCATTAGACCAGGCTTCAGCAACTTCCTGACCACGGAGATCCCAGTAAATGCTTACAGCATGCAATCCACAGAAAACTGTGTGGGTTTGGGCGCTCTCTTGGGCTACAAGAGAAAGAGCAAATATTCTCTATGTACAGAGGAGAAAAAAAAATAAAAAGGAAAAAAAGATGTCAAGTTATGAAGCTTAGAAAGTGATCAGCAATTCATTAAAGGAGCTCTAAGTGTTATTAGCTCTGAAGAAGTCATGATCTACTCACAGATAGTCTGCAAGTACAAAGAGATGAAATGCACCAGATAGTTTATCTGTTGTATGGAAATCACTTTGTTCTAGCCATTATTTTTGCTATATAATTTCTTTCTCTATAATTCACTTTCCCTTTCATATTGTTTCTTTCTTTAAAGATAATTTCATTTTTGTCTTTTATTTTTCTCATTTAATTATGTGCATAAAAAAATATAATACTGAAATGTTTAAGCAGCTCATTAAAACCTCCTTGTAATCCTCTGTCTGGGACAAAAACCGCTGCTGTGTTCAACAGCTCAGAATAGTGTAGCTTTATCAATCTTCTAAAAATCTTGTAAATCTCTACTGTGGGCTGTCTCTAGTTTCTGGCAAATTATGTAAAATGCAAGCTGGAGCTCTCAAAGAGATTGTCCAGGCCCTTTAACTGTCAGTACAGTTTCTGTCTTCATCTGCTCCAGTGGTACAAAGCCTTTACTCCATAATTGCTACTACACATGCAGTGTGGATTTTCACTGAATTATTGGAAGGGGAGAGTGAGGCTTTCAAAGACAGCATTTTCATGCTTATAAATTTTATTGGTGTCATCTTCATGAGATATATGCAGGTCTCCTACAATATCTGAGACATCCATATCCTGCCTTATAATCACACTGTGCCACAACCATCACAATGATTAAAGAGATTACTTTTTTTCTTGATGTGGTGAGATTAGGGAAGTTGAGTTAAACGGGAGAAGAATGATGAAGAAGCACAGTTATACATCATGATCAGTTTCAGGAGGAGGTCTTTAGAGGAACCCTCCCAGTGTGTCCAAGATCTCAAGGAGCAGCAGCATTTTCAAGTTGTGAGGAAGTGTGGGCACCCCACTCCCACTCTCCTTCTGGGAGAGCTCAAGACTGGGTCCTGCTTTTGAAGCAGATCTAGTCTGGAGAAAATGCCTGCAGCAAGACTGCAAAACCTTCTAGACAGACTGGACACAGCCACGAGGTGACAGGGGATGAATTTGGTGGTAGCACTGGAAGGGGCAGCGGCAGCAACCCTGCAATGGGATGGGGAGTCTGCTCTAGTGGGAGGCTCCAGGAGAATGTACCTCTCTCCATTACCTTGTACCTGGGCCCCTCCCACCTAAGTGATGCTGTAACTTTGCTGCTGAGACTTACAGCATTCTTTTTGCTGTTCCTATTTCTGCCCACCCCCTGCCCCTACACTGATTCTTCTCTTCAGTGTGTCCATTTGATTTTGGACAGTGGTTTTGATTGCATCATTTGATTATAACAAGTCTCCATTGTTGTTGTAAAAGAGATAATAACAGTCTCTATGTATCTTCTACCTACAATTACTAAAACAGGATTTGGGACTGACTCTGACTCTATAAAGAGAGCAGGTTGGATGTGAAGAGGCACAGCTGAAGGACCATAACTGGGTCTTCTGGAAGTCCCACTTACCTCCAGTGAGTCTACAGTTCTGCTCTTCCCCTTCTTCTAAAACTCAGGCTTAAATAAACAGATTATTGAGTCTCCTAGTCTGCTGCCCCACCAAAACTGTTCATGAGGATAAGCTTTTGACTCAAAAACCACTTAGTTTAAGTTTTGTACACACCGTATGTTACAGATCTAAAATGGATCACTACAATATTTGTGGTTTACTTGGAGAGCAAAATAAGCAGAGTATTTGTGACAGTCCCTGTCTAACTTGAAGGCTACCAGACCACCAAAGACATGCCTTGTAGGTCAGAGGGGAAATTCTGAATGGGAGATGTCAACTTGTCCTTAATGTGTCCTGGTTTTCCCAGGCACAGTACATCTCCCATTAATGTGTGGTGGATGGAACAGATGGGCTGCAGTGCTTGAGCAGGGACATGGGGTATAGGAGGCTGCAGGACTTTGACTTCTGCTTAAAACTGTTGGCATTGTTTTAATGCTACCCCTTAGTTCTCTTGTTTTAAAGGACAGTGAGTCTTTGTAATAGTGCCAAGTCCTAAACTGCTGGATAAAGGATACACACTACTATGTGGTCTGAGCACTTTGGAAAACACTGTAGCCCTTATAAACAGAGACACAATGGGCCATCACCTGGTTTTTTGAATGATTGCAGCAGGTGAGGATTGTTGAAATCACAAATCATAGCACCTACTTCTTAATACTCCTGCCTCAATTTTTTCTTCTGTAAACCTAGACTGGTAACAGCTTCCTACCTGCTGGGGATTCTACAAAGATTATTGCTCCCTTACCATATTATGAGGAAATTTTAAGCATTATGTTTATGCTAAGGAGCACTGTTTAAGCCATAATGCCCCCGGGAAGAATTGAAGTGGCTCTCTATCTACCATCTTATGCTTGCATAAGGTGATCAAGGTAGATCACCTTTATCATCTCACCTTTGTCCTTAATGTTACCAGGCACCTTGCAGTTGTGGTTTTCAAAACCAACTTTCTGAGTCCTGTTGTCAACTACAGCAGAGGGAAGGAATTTGGAAGGTAAGACAGTAACCCTTCTCCACTTCATCCATTCATCCTTTTCTCCCCAGTTTCCCAGATAGTTTTTCTGCCTAAACTCTATTACATCCCCTGTGCATAAAGAGTAGGCTGTGTTTTGCATACTTCTGCTAATGAGGGTAGCAGAAATACTTAAAGCTATCCCCAGAGCTGTGGAAACAGGATCTGAGCAGCAGCTGTTCTTGGAGGCTCTGAGCTCTCCCTTTCCTGCTGGTTGAAAACTCAGGAGCAGTTTCCTCTGCCCGTGTGCCTCCTGGTAGAGGGCAAGTTTATCTCTCATCACCAGAAATGTTTCAGCAAATTTCCCTTTGAATTTGAAAGTAGGTATTTTAATGTGTGCTTTTAATCTTGGCGGTGAGGCCAAGTTTGGACTCTGTGATGATTTTCAGACGCTCAAATGGATTGCCCAGTAGAGGGAGCAAAGGGAGCACTGTGGACACCGTACGCTTCCAGAAGCTCACAGAAAGGCTTCCCCCGTGCAAGCCATCCTTCCGTACCTCTCGCCGGTCCCGCGGGTGGGTCAGCGTGGGTTAGTGTGTCACTGAGCCACGCAGAAACAACGCTCAGGAGAGAATGGCCTTTGGACAGCCAGGTCCTGAGCGGATGCTGCCAATGCAGACAGGCACACAAAGGATCAGCTGCTGCTGTCCAGGATTGAAAAGTATTTACTACTTAATACTTGCTTATTTAAATATTACATAATAATTTATTTAAATATCATGTAACCATTTTACTCCAATATTTCAATTATTTATAAGGTAATTAATATGTATTAATTTCTAGTATGTCGTTATTAATATAATAATACAAATAGATTTCAATAATAATAATTACCCTTTTACAAGTTTGGGGTTGATTCCCATGGAGAGCTTCCAATTTTCCCTCAAGAGCAAGCAGTGTGGAAGGCTTCATGAACAACTGGAACATGCTTAATTCTGATGCCAAGAACAATTTCCAGCCTGTTGTATTTACCTCTGCATGTTGGCCCAGGGATATGCTGTACCAAGGCCTCAGTGGGGCTGGCAACTGAAAGCTTTTCTGCATGAAGGTTGGGCTTGCTCACTCGAGGTGGGATTGGCACCAAAAGCCTGCACTTCTCTTGCTATAATAGACAAGCACAAAGTGCAAGAGAAGAAAAAAATCTCTGTGTTGGAAGACAGCACATCAATTTTCTGGTTACAATTAGTACACACCTGCCTTTCACCAGTTTAGTGATGACTGTCTAAGTCCATCTAGTGCTTATTCTCTAATTAGTTTGCAAAATGTTGTAAAACCCATTAGGTACATATTCAGAATAATACTTCATTCGTTTACTAAATAGGAAAACTAAAGATAGGATCAGATTTTCCTTTAAAGCAGTCTGGCCACATCAACACAAATCCCCTCCTGTTACAGTAATGCTAAAATCACTAGTGCTTTTGTATTTAGGTAAATATCTGACTTCAACATAATTTTATTTGCTCTTTTTGAAACTTTAGGCAATTGGCTAAACCAAGGCCATACTTCTCCCTGAAAGTGTATGTCACAGTGAACTGAAAAATTATAGCATATCTTATTCAAAGATATTGAATGAGCCAAATACTTTTTGTCTCTGCATTATTTTCATACCTTTAATTTAAAGAAATAATTTTTACTAGAAGGAAAATTCAGTCAAAAATTTTGAACTTATTTATTTAAAGTAGCAAGGAAGGAATGATTTCTTTTAAGTTTTTCAAAGAGTCCCCTTTTCTCTGAGGGACAGAAAAAAAAAGAAAATCTATTAATAAAAATTCCACCCATAACATATACGGAGGTTAAAGTATCTTTGGTTTAGTTTCCAGATAACAAGCTCTGCTCTGACTTGCTCCTCTCTAATTTCAGAGTGATTTGTTTGTTACTAATTTATCTTATTTCAGCCTAAATACATATCCAAGGTGCAAAGCAGTGGACCAGAATAATTAATAGAAGAGCATATAGTGAAGCTAGGCTATGTTTCTATTTGTGTCCAACAGCAATAATCCAGGAATGTTTCATACCAGAGGCATCCTTCTAAACGAGTTGCACAGACTGAATCAACTTTTTAAATCAATGGAAACAGAGCATAGAAAAAAAATCCATGCTATTTCAATTCCAACAATTACTGGAGAGTTAACCAGCCTCTCAGAAAAATGTTATCAGGATTGACACATTTCCAAAGTGTATTCTGATTTTAGCTAAGCCTTATCTTCTGACAGAGAAATGTTTTGTTGGATATATTCCAGCTTCGTCTTCATATTATTAGTTTTTTTTAATTCTTGCTCTTTTTTTAATACAAGGATTTTTTTGCACACTGTAGTAATTGGAATAGAAGTAAGAGTGTCTTATTCTTCTGGCAGTCATACTCCCTTCAGTGGCTTTCTTTTAAGTAACAAGCCATCACAGCAGTGAGAACTAAAAGGCTACACAGAGGCACATCAGGTGGCTCTGATGATTGAGTGGCGTTTAACAACGGGTAGCTTATTGTGATGGCTCGACTGCCACCATTACACCGAGACTGAAAGTGAATACACGTGTGCATTTAGAATTCCTTAAAGGTGTATTTTATTTGATCCATAAAGGATCGCTTCAGCTTTCACAAAAGCATCTGGCAGAAAACACCCTTGTTACCATGAATGGGAGTGGGTTTGCTTTTCAGTTTTTCTTCTCTCCTGGTGCTTTTATTTGCAGCCATTTCAAGTCTGAGTTGTTGCAAGTGTGGTATTGGGTGAGACACTTGTGTAAGCACCCTTGTCTTCTTCAGCTGTGGTGTTTTACATCTTTCAAATGTTGATGGAGCTACCACATAGAAAATGAACAGTTATTAATAACAGTCTGAGATGGGGTGGGGTGGGTCAGGGAAACAACAAAAAAAAATTTTGGTAGCAATCAGAGCACCAGCCATTAGTTCAACCCAGAGTCTGAAGATGTGTGATGATCCTTCAAAAACTTTTCTTTCCTCATGTCATATGCACAAGGGCATGCCATGTTAATGCTCAGTGGAGCCCTATCCTTAACATTTGCAGGAGCTGGCTATTCTTGTCCTGCACATGCTTTGTTGCCATGGGGTTCAAGTTGTGTCTGGTGCCCCAGATGCAGCAGATGAAAGCCGTTGAGTTTTGCAACATACAAAACACAAGCTAGAGAGCCAATTAAGCATCATCAGGCTCCCCACGCATTTCAGGAGACGTTGGGCCTTTAGCAGAAATCAGCACTGTTGCATGGAGTGTAATGGCAGATATTTGCCACTTTTACAATTAGAAAACCCTTGGGATCATGAAACAGCTTCGTGAAAATACAGTTGCAAGCCTTGTTCTTTGCCATGCAACTGCTGGATGCTTCCTACCGTACTAATACATAGTACAAATACGTATGCTGAAATGAACTGAAGGTCACAAATGACGTGGAGTTACTTAGCGATGAGAACAGGCTCCTGGAACCTACATACTAAGCACTGGAAACAGTTTGAATCTTCAAAGTCCAAAACAAACAAAGAAACAACAACAACCAAAGCAACAACAAAACATAAAAGAAGCCACTGGGGTAAGAAAAAACAAATTGCAGAGTCTAGGCTTTGGCCAGCATCGAGGCATTTGAACAAAAATACTTTGCATAAGGCCAGAAAAAAAGTAAGGAAATTATAGGGAACAGGAAGAAAGCAATTCAGCCAAGGGGAAGAGATGCAAAACTCAGTTTTCTTATGTATTCTTTTGAAATCATGAGTGCAAGCTGTCTCATACACATGTGCATGCATACATACTCTCTGTAGTGCTAGAGGTTGTGGAGAACTTTGGAAGTGAGCACTACCATTGCTCCACTAGAGCACTACCAGGGCTCCTCTGCACACTCATCTCTCCCAGGGAAAACCCCTTGGTCCTGGTGCCCAATGAGGGAAACAGCCACTGAGGCACTGCTGGGACCAAAGCTCATGGCTCCTCTCTCTGTACACTTCTCCCTGGTTAAGCACAAAAAGGTTCAAAGGTACGATTTCAGGCTTGGCCATGACCTCCTATGAAAACAGGTCAGGCAACTAAGTCACCATGAAAAACATTCTTTTTTTTCCCCCTCTTTTATCTCATTCTAAATCTATTTTAACTTTATGGGGGGATTAGATACCAACACACATGTGTGTGATGCCTTGTGTCACAGACTCAGTGAATCCCTCATTTTACGCCTTTCCATTTCATCCAAGCTCCATAAAATGCCCAGTAAGCATGTCTTTAACAGTGTGATGACAGTTTAATTAGATCAAGACTGCAGAAGGGGGAGTATTGGAATTGAGGCAGTTGCGGATTAGAGTGAGGATGTTTGCAGTTCAGCCTTCTTCCAGCTCACCTATGTAAGGGCCGCTTGGGGAGCAGCTGCTGATACTTGCATTTGGTTTACCCTACAGGTACTATGTCCCATCCAAGGTCTAGTGGCTGATCTATATGACAAGGTTACAGTATCTGTTGTTTCTTTCTTTGATTTCTATTTCTGAACCTTATGATACTAATGTTTGTGCTCAGCATTATCTGTGTGAACAACAAGGAAGAATGCAGCTACATCACAGCCATAATCCTAGTCTCACTAAAATTCATAGCAAAACTCCCACTGACTCAAAGAAAGGCAAGATTTCTAGGGGGAAAAAAATAGGAAGCCTTAAACTAGGAGGGCTCTAAAAGAAGATTTATTCTGGTATGAATGAAGTGCCTTTCCCCACAAAGTCCATGTCTATTTAACTTGGAGTCACAGCTTTCTTGTGAGAGACATACACTGTAGCTGTTTTATGGTTCTACAGAGTATTTTGGAGACAAATGAAGCTGGTTGCTATAGGTAATATCGGGGAGTAAAGTTCAGGCACCTTGACTCCCACTTTTCCGCATGTCTTAGATTTTAATACTTGTTTTTCAGCACTGTTTTCTGTATGAAGATGCACTGGTTACAGTGTTCACACTCAGGATTCCTGAGGGGGCAACATTTTATAGACCTTTTTCCAATGTCTTAGTAACAAAGGCTAGTTTTCAGCTGGTGATTTATTTTAATAAAATATGCATATGATTATCCTATGCTTTATTTATTATTTGCTTTCGTTTGGTTAATGCATTTGTTTTGCAGTATTCTACATTCTTTTGTATTTTTCCTAGCATTCTGATATATGCATTTATCAAGGGTTTTTTAAGAGTTTGAATCTGAAGAAAAATCACTGAGATAATAACACCTTTTTGTTTCATGTCACCATCTGCTGCATCATCTCTGCAACACAAATCATCCTTATTGCTATGCATTATCTTCTAGAACAGATCTTGGATAAAATCTTGTTCTAACTCTTGCATTACTGAGGAAATATGATACAGGGAAACTCTTTCTTACCCTCAGTATTTCCGATCTTCTATATTTAGGTTCCCTTTTACCTTAGTGTTGGCATGCCTGGCCTTTAATGCAATGATTCTCAGTGCACCAGCATCAGGCAGAGAAGTGCTCTGCATCCTGTATCCCAGATGGAGAGCTAAGACTTGCCTAAGGTCACACTGCTTGTGCTTGTAGAAGATTAAGGACTTCAACTCTTTCACACACCAGCAAACTACCTCCAGTAGACCCACCAGACACTTCAGTTTGCTGACGTCCATACCCTGCCTGATTCTTACCCAGCCTCTCTCCAGGAGATCTCCTGGAAAACGTACAACTTAATGTCTGGAGTTCCCCTACCCCTCACTACCACTAAACCTTTTAGCTATTTTAAAAGACAGGTAGCATTAAGAAATCCAGATAATTTGTAATGCAAGTTGGAGATATTTTTTTGAATGGGATCTGCTGGATTTTCATGTATTTATTGGGTTCATGGGGCAAAATTTTGGTAGCAGGGGAGCTGCAGGAATGATTTATGTGAGAAGACATCTGGAGCAGTCCCCATGTTCAAGAGTGCCAGCTCAAGCAACCTCGAAAAAGGACCCAATTCTGGCTAAAGCAGAGCCCATCAGTGTGCTCAGGGAAATTAATTTTGCCAGGTCAAACCTGTTATTCCCATGATGGTAATTGCCAAGTGGTCTCCCTGTCCTTAACTCATGAGCTTTTTGTCATATTTTGCAGCAGCCAGCAAAGGTCAACCCACCACAATATAATTATCATTGTAACCTGCTTTGATGAGACCATTGTCATTACTCCATCAAGGTGCTATGACTGTCTGAGTCAACACAAGTCCTTTTTGCAAAGATGAAGTTAATTGAATTAACTCTTTTATGCCACAGGAATACTGCTAGAACTAAAAGCATATGGCTTGTTGAGCTTGTGTGATTGCTGTTTTGTGTCTTAATGTGGAGCTTTTGTTTTTATTATATTTCCTAGCATAGAGAGTGTCATTTTAACAGCACCTATTTTTTAAAAAATCCAATAAACATGGCATAAAATAGAGAATTAAAGTGTGTTACCTATATTGAACATCAAGTAGTTTGCCTTTGTCACCTCTCTGTCACTTCAAGTCACCCAAATAAGGTTTACTGTAACTGAGCTAATGATAAATCTGCAACTGTGTAAGAACATCTTTCTATCTTTAGGCTTTAGCAATGCTTTTCTTTTGTGTGTATAGCCTATTTATGGAATGCTGCTGTTGAACTTGAATGCAAACCAGAAAAGCGTTCCTGCCTAAATTATCTATAAATACCTTCTGGAGGAGCTTGGGGGGTTTTCCTGTCCATGGTTTTCTGAAGCCCTCGGTGTGCTGCTTTGCCCAAGTATTTGTTTATTCCTCATTCAACATCCATTGTCTGTCTTCAAAGAGTGACCTCCTGAAAGGTATATTCCACCTCTGTATGAGAATGCTATTTTTATATAATCCGGAGAACATTGTTGCTGTATGGCCTCCATGAGGTAAGAATATGCTGAAACATCTGCATGAAAATTACCTTCTTGGATATACCAATGCACAGATAAACATACAGACTTTTTAGAAAACTAACAAAGGAAAGGATTTTAGCTGAAATAATGCTGTAATCTACTAGAATAGATCAGAGTAATGTTTGCTTGTCAAAGTTCCATCTCCAATAGTGGCCAGAGTAGGATGCAAATGAGAACAATAGAAGAAAATGGAGAGCAAAAGTGTTAGATGGTAATCCGTACTTAGGAAAATTTTCCTCATTAGTTAGACACAGAGTCATGCCCTCAAGCAAAAAGCTTTCAAGTATTTTTCAAATCAGGAGCTTTGGGCTGTCTTAGATTGTTTGTTTGTTTGTTTGTTTGTTTTGACATCCTACTCCAGCCTCTTCTTCCTGGGGTATCACATGTCAACAAATTGTATAGGCTAATCACTCAATATATATATGGCTTCTTTGAAGAGTTTTGATTTACCTGCTTTTCTGACTCTTTGAATCTCTTTGGAGCTTGAAAAGGAGGTGGGAAAGAGAGTAGCCCTCCAGAAAATTAAGCACTTTGACTTTCCAGTGCATCCTTCCCTATGGCTTGAAGAAGAGAGGACCAAGGATTTTAACAAGATATGCTGCACTATTCAATCCAGGTTGCATAGGGCATCCTAATTTCTCATCGTTCCTCCTTGTGATGAGGTTTTATGATATTAGTGAACACTCCTGTCCCCTGTGATGGGGTTGTGCCCATTTTTCACATCATAGCCCTCACCAGCCTCCAGCAACACTGAGCATGTCACATCTCTTGCAGCTCCCTCTTGGACACCCAGGACTGAAAGCACTGTCCAGAGCAGTCATCACAGCTTAGCAACCAAATTACAGAGTGTATCATCCTAGCCATGGGGCAAATACACAAATACTGGCTTTGGAAAAGTGCAAGTAGAAAAGCAAAATTGTATTTACACCCATACAAATGTATGTGCTTTTCCAAAGGGTTTGAAGTAGTGAAAAGTAAACTCTAAATAGGCCAAGAGCAAAACAAATTTACTTTTACATTAAAACAAACAAACAAACAAAACAAAACAAAACAAAACAAAAAAAACACAAACAAACATTCAAGAGAAAAAAAATGCAGCCTACACTGAGCCTCATTTGACACTGGAAATACGAACATTGGCCACAGTTTTGATAGCACTAGGGTAGCATACTTAAATATTCTTGCATAACCAAACAGAAAATTTCTAACCTTCAGGAGAAAATTGCAAGTTAAATGTATTAAATTTAACTTTAAATTGTCAACTAGCAGCCTTATTCACTCATGATTCATTGTTTTTATCTATCGTAAGTCAGTCAGTTGAAAACCACAGAGTTAATACACCTCCTTTCTGCAGGAATTTATGGCATTTTGACATTGGGGGAGGGATTACACCTAAAAATAAGAAATACTTTGCAAAACATAATTTAGAGGCACTTGACTGTATAATAATTTGAGATTTTGCTTTGGTAACATGTGACGTATATCAATTATTACTTTTACATTTGCTTAATGTTTCATAATGTAAAATAATTTTCAAGAAAGGCTCCACTCCAGTGAAGTTGAAGCAAAATCGGAATTTGTCATACAAGAATGGTGCTTGGATTAGTGCAGATTGAAACAAAACCTGAATAATCAGAAATCAGACCCTAAAACGAAATCCTGGCTTTATAAAAAACAAATGGGGAATATGCAACCCAGAAAACAATTCACCCAGTTTTACAAGGACAAAAATGTTCACTTATAAAATTGTGCAAGAAGCTAAACAGGCTGACATCACCATCTCTTGAGTAATATTACACTACAGGTTTGTCTGGTTTATTTTTTTTTTTTCTCATCCTGTATAGCTCAAGTCCTCCCAGTACTAAATGCTTTGTGAACATTCCTGTTGATGTGACACTCAAGTCTTTGAGGCTGTAAGTTGAGGGGTGTCGGGGTTGTGGAAGCTTGGGGGGAAAGGGGAGGGGGTGCATGGGTGTGTGTGTGGGGAGGTGTGTTACTGCTCCAGGATGCCCAGAACAAAGAACAGCACAAAGGGCTTGGGGAAAGGTCACAGTAAAAGTGAGGGTTTACTGGGTGTAAGCTATTGCCACATTGTGTTTCATGGGATGCTTGTGAAGTCAGCCTAGTTTTTTCCTGCTCATGCTTCATCACCAGAAATAGTGGGTTCACGAGACAAATCCTGCCTTCCTTACAACAGTAAGATTATGCAGGTATAAACAAGAGCATAAATAGGCCCACTAATATATCCCCAGTACAAATCAAAAGCCAAGTAGACCTTGGCACAGCATTTAAGCAAATGACAGCTGTCTGTTTGACAATGGAAGTTGACTGAAGCTTTCTTAATCTTTCCACCATAAGTGCCAATTTCTAGTAATGAAATAGACTATTGTATTTCTTCTTGTTTATATCCAGAACTCATTGTTGATGAGTTTCAGAGTAGGCTCCAGGACCAGAGGAAAAAGAAAGCAGCAACAATAAATAGACACAAAAGGGTGGGATAAAACTGGGATTCTCAAAGTAGCACTACCCCCAGATGATGTCAGAGCTTTAACTCTTTAGCTACTTTCTGTTGAATATAAATTAGCAGCAGAAGCAAGTCTGTCTTTATATTCGAGGAGCATGGCTAGTGCCCTCAGGCTCTAGTACAGGTCAGGTATTGAAATGCTTAGACAGACTCAGGTTGCTGGCTCAAGACCAAGGAAATAAAATTACTGTCTTAAAATGCATTTCTCAGGCATTTTGTTGCAACAAACCTGTTTATTTGTCTGCTTTGTGTCTAAACAGGAGGGAGGACATAACCTTTCAGCAAAGGTGTGGAGAAATGTATCAGGAATACTTCATGTTTTCAGGGTAGAAAAAAAGTCAGATGTGACACGCTAGTCCCCTGCGTCTGTGTATTCTTCCACACCATGTCTCTTCCCCTTGGACCAGGCTCACTTGTCAAAGAGTTAGGGATGGTTCTTTCATCTGCTAACACTCTGTGCTGAAGTTAAGCTGGCCACAGTGTGCAGATGTTAATTCAACGGCTTGGTTTGTGCAATTCAATATACGATTTAATGTGCATAATCTGAGCAGTACAATTGATTTAACATCCATGTGAGAACTTTAGCTTTCAGTTTTCATGAATTATGTGTGTTTGAATTCTGAACTTTAATGCTGTACTAATGTAGACATTTGCATTTAATGACACAGCTAAGCTGAATAGGCCTGCCACCTCTTAAACTCTTAAAAGTTTCAGCTCTGTGAAAACCTCTTGCTGAAATTATGAACAACAGCTGGTAGATTTCCTGACTGAAGTGCTGTAGGCTTGATCATGAAAAGAGAAGAAACACAGCATCAACAAGATCTCATGAATCTTTTCATATCATTTCACCTCCATTGTCTTAATATATTATGCTCCTTGTATCTACTTAAATAAAGCAAAATTATTTAATATTCATATTGAAACATAACTATGGAAGGAGATGACCAACGAGATGACTAGAACATAGTATTTATATCAGATTCTTTAAATGTTTGTGGTTTTTTAAATAAATCAGCCAAATTATGTAGATAGATCTGAAGGAAATTGTCAGAAATATCCAAAACAATCTTGTTCTGACAATGGGGTACAGTTGAAGTTATGTCTGACTTTGAGAGGCAGACCTTAATGCTCTTCCTGCTGCCAAGGTGTCCCTTACTCCATCAGCAGGACCATTGATTTCATCAGAGGTGCTGCAAAGTGTGAGATTTTGTTGCTTGAGGTTTTGCTGCATTCAAGGAGAGGGTTTGCTCAGTAAGGAGAATCACACCATTGCATTCAGGTCTTGTGATGCCATCATGTTTATTCCTCCAAGTAAGCACAGGGGGAATGCTCACACCAGTGCTATAGAAACCGATCTCCTGGGGTGGGAAGAGGGCCACCTCCAGGGACTGATGCAGAGATCACCATTAACTAGGAGTTAGACTCGTAACTACACACTTGAGATTGTTTTTTGGAGACAGGTCTCTCTCTCAAGTCACTGCAGCAGAAATCAAGAAAGCCTAGTCTCTAGCAAGGCACAATAGTTACCGTCCTGGTGCTTCTTGACGTGAACACCATGATCATGGACTTAGGACCACATTTGCGAAGGTACTTTGGTAACCAGCTCCCAGTGCCTTCAGCAGGAACATCCAAGTTGGTTGAGGTGTGGGAAAAAGTTCCTGTAAGCATCAGTATGGGCATATAGACTGACCTATATGTAGGCATTGAAACAATGGAAGAATTTATAGTTCCATTCAGCATATTTTAAATCTGATATTTATAAATTTCAAGAGATTTAAAAACATTTAGTTGAAAGAAAAAAACAGTCATTTTAATGGCATTTAAGCATGATTTGCCAACTAGTTGTAATTATTTTTGGAAAAAAATTTAGTTCAACATACTGACAGAAATTCTGCTTCTCCTTAATTTTTTTTGATGTTTCTGACTTTATTTCAAACTGCTCTAGTCTTGTCTTTAAAAAGTCAATACCAACAATTTATTCTTTTTAGAAAAAAAAGAATTAGAATATCCCATATTTAAAACTGAATTCGTTATCCTTAAAATTACTTTGCATTTAGCTAAAATTTTAAAAATCTTTTTTGCATGAAAGTAGCTTTCAAAGTTCAAAAAATAAATTTATTCTACTTCTATGATTTTGATAAGCTTTTATAAAAAGTTACCTTGTTGAATGCAAAGATTAGTTGATTTTTAATCTCATAACCACCTGGAGCATTTAAGTCTTTCACAAGAGAAACAGAGATATAAAGGTGCAATATGGAAAAAGAAAAATACAGCTCTCGAATATAAAACCTTTTAGCTTGAGGGTTACATATGGGCATTAAAAAGAATCCAGTTAAACTGAAAACAAGGGTGTACTATATTGCCCAACTGTAATAAATTCATTAAGTATGGATAAAGGAAAACAGCAGAATTCATAATAAATACATATGCTTCTTAAGTACAATTGTTTGTAAAAAATAATTAAAGTAGATTATTCTTTGTTTCTAACACGTGTTCTCAGTAGTCTGGTTTAGCAGTGCAGAGGTACCAGTACTGCTTGGGGAAATGGGAGACGTGCAGTAGCAGTGACGTGCAATGGGAAAACAATCTCCTATAAAATTTTAGTCTTCTGTATAAAAAACAGGAAACAAAAGCAGGAGTTGGATGTTTTTCATTGTTAAACTTCAAAGAGTATACCTGTGTTTCTGCAATTTTAAAGCTGATTTAAATGTTAATTTAATGCTAGCTTTAAGGTCCCCTCTTTTACCAACATGATGCAATAACTGGGGTTAGATTTTCCAAAAATGTGATCTCCAAACAAATTTTCAAAACAGCTTATCCCTGGGAGTTCCCTTGGCAGGAAGGACAGGAAGAAGGAGTCCTTTTGTTCCAGATACTCCTGCACAGTCAGGATCACCTTTGTATTTCAGCTACATAGTCCAAACTCAAGTAAGAGCCATGGTCATCCATAAGGTTCATAAGGTTGATAAGGCTCAGAACTGCCTATAGAATTGTATATGTTAATGTAAATTGATGTTTTACAGTACAAGACAGAAGACTGTTTGAATAACCATTGCCATGTTTCCTCTCTTCTCACCAGTTTCAGGAGCTGGTTTTCTCCAGGTCAGGAGGAATATAGTTGATGTTGGTTGAGTAAGAAGGATATGATAAGAGAAAGACAAAAAAAACCCAGGATCGATAGAAAAAATAAACCAAATAAAATCCCAATCAAAATGGCAGTGATCTCACAAGTCAGGGGAGCTCCTGACAATGGCAGCTACCTGCAGTCTTTTCCCCAAAAGAATTAAGTTTGCTAAGAATAGTGTGTGCTGTATTTGCATGCAGGCAGTGTCAGAGGGCAGACTGGCACAGTGATTGGGAGTGCATGAAGAGGGTGATTCATTAGGGTCCAATGCATTCTTAAGGAGGAAATCTAGAACGAGTGCCATTATTTCAGATACATTTCTCACTCACTGAGTCAAGATTCCCAGGAGCTATGAAAGGCAATCATGCAGTTCTCAAGTGATTGGAAATGTCATTATAATGTAAAATGCAGAAAACTTAATCCCCATCACTTTTTCCACAGCCTTTTTCCTGCCTGGACAGATGTTCCTTGTCAGCCTCTTAAAAAATACATGGACCATAATACAGGCTCACCATGGTCACTGCTAACTGGTGGTGTTAGTCTAAGTATTAGTTGATGGCAAGAGCAGGAACAGGAAAACTTTTACTCTAAATAAAAGATATGTCTTTCTGGCCAAGTTGGGCAGAGAGGTATTATAAAAAAAACAGGAAATGAGGCAAAATCTCGTATTCTCTGCATAATGCATGGTGTAGATGGTAAACAGCAGTGGCTCAGAGAGTATCAACAGCCTTTGAAAGAAAGAGTTAAGACAGGGTATGGGACACATGGGGCTCTGAATCTCAGTGAAAGGACCTCCAAAATCCTTCAGTTCTCCTTGCAAGGATCAGTCCAAACACAAGGAAGATCCCGGGCTCAAGATTTGTTGCAAACACAGAGGATCATAGAATAGTTAGAGTTGGAAGGGACCTTAAAGATCATCTAGTTCCAATCCTTCTGCCATTTACTAGATTGGGTGGCTCAGAGCCATCCAGCCTGGCCTTGAACACTTCCAGGGGTGGGGCATCCACAACCTCTGTGGACAACCTATTTGAGTACTTTGCCACACTCTGAGTAAAGAATTTCTTCCTAATATCTAATTTAAACCTACTCTCTTTTGGTTTAAAATCATTTCTTCTTGTCCTGTCACTATCTGCCCATATAAAAATTCCCTCTGTCTTCTCCAGGTGAAGTTCCGCTCTCTGATTTTTGGGGACATCTGGTAACCATCAGCAAGATGAGGATCCTCTGATTCCTGATAGATAATGTAAGTATAAAATAAATTTAGGTAGGATAGGATAGAATGGGAATATCTATGAATAAATATATAATAAAAATATAAATCCTCCAAGATAAAATTCCTGTACTAACACAAGCCCGCTCTTCCCCTTGCTATCATGACAGAGCTGATTTCTCCCATCCAGAATGAATCACTTCTGTTGCAAGCCTGTGACAACAGGATCTCTCCAAAGGTGAATAAAGAAAATGGGGGGAAAAAAAGAAAAAGAAAAACGAAAAAGGAATCTTTCAAATAATAAAACAAGTTGAAACCTGAATTCCCAGCTTAGGGTATAATCAGACATTGATTTTTTGACTGCCATGGGAATGGAGCATGAATAAGGACTACATACAGAGTTCAACCTGAATAAGCCATATAGATAGCGAATGACACATTTTAAAAAGTGATTGATTGAAAAATGGTAAAACAAGCAGATATTATTACAGAATTTTCACAAGGGAAAAATACTTCTTTATATTGGCCTCCCACAGGAATATATTGTCTCAAGTTTGCTGACATAGGTATGCTTATGGATGCTTTTACAATATCTCATTTCTTTAGATGTGTTTATTTTGATGAATTAATCTTTTGCTATTAGGCTGTACTCTTGACATATTTTTCTTTCTATTTATTTTTCAAAAGTCCTAGGCTTCAATTTAGAATAGCCTGAAGGGGTGATTTTTCCCCCAATAAATAATTTATTCACAGAAAATTGCAGCTTCCATTAACCCAAGTCTACTCATGACTGTGTAAATTCCATAAGCAGAGACAGCAGAACGCAGAGGCAAAACTTAAGTGCAAGCTAAAGAACTAGAAGGAGATCGTGACAATATCCCTTGTAGTTCAGTTCTCAAGAGAATACAGTGTTTTTGTTCATCCACCATATGAACAATTTACCAATATGCAATAATGTAAGAGTCATAATTCAGAACTATGGTATAGAACAACCAGAGTACAGAAAAATGCTCTAGTGGATCTGCAGATCACTCCGGTATCCTCCCCAAAGAAATATGTGTGGGGCAATCATAGTTCTTCACCACAGTGCTCCACAGATGCTGCAGGGAGCATTGCTAGACCTGGTGTGGGTGATTCGGCATCTGATAACTCTTAAAACAGTTCTTTTCTCTGAATCTGCCCCATCACTGTTTCACATGCACATAAGTCATCAGCACCTACACTGTTCTGTGGCCATGAGTCCCCCATTCTAACAAATGCCATGAAGGAGCATTTCCTTTCGTTGTTTCGGAACTAGCCTTGCCTAGTTTAATTAGATATCCTCTAGTTCTCAAATTGGAAGAGACAGGGAACATCGATCCCTGTTCCTGTTCTCCATGCCTTCTAGTGATGTTTTGGTCCTAAGGCAAATGAGAAAAATAAAAATATGCCCCTTGCTACGATGCTTTTTATTACTTACAATGACACTATAAGGTCTGTATGTACAGAGGGGTTTATGACAGCTAGGAAGGATTTTCATGACTAAAGATGATATGTGGTGAGCCTGGCTGAACTGAAAGGCAATGGGTCTTGCACACTTGCACATTTAAATCATTTATATGCCTTCTTTTTAGTATAAATTCCTCTCAGAAACAAAATGCAACAGTTCACCCAAGTCTCACCTGCAGGATTTTAATTTCCCAGAATTATCTTCATGTGTGCATCTAAGGTAGCTAAATCCTTAAATTTTGCTGCTTTTCTGTCTGAGCAGGCAGTTCAAGGGTTTTGACACAACCATTCACTGTTTGGGATTTAATAACTTCTAGCAAGGAGCTGAAGCAAAATGCCACACTGCATGACTGATTTCAACTCAGTTCTGACAGTTTGCACAAGTCAAGGATCCATTTCCAAATAAGGTTGTTTCTAAATTCATATTTTTCTAAGAGCAGTCACAAAGTATTTATAAGTTCTCCAAGAGCCTTAAAGAAAATGTGAGGAAGCGTCTCTTGCTCTGGATCTCTATGCACTGCCAGAGAATGCAGCTTTGCTGTAACTTGTTAAAAGCTCCAGCAAAAAATATTACTTATTTTAGTAAGTGGCAAGGGTGACTATCCCATGGTGCTGTGGAGTGGATGGGAAGAGTTTGGCAGTTAAAAGACTATAAAAGAAACAAAATCACCCCACTTTTTTTTTTTTTTAACTTCATTATTGATTAAATATGTAGATAGCTTAAAATAGATGGAGTTTAAACATAGTTTAAATTATAATAAATAATTTAAATAAATTGTTTATTTAAATAAATTATAAATTATTTAAAATATTGAAGCAATAGATTGGTGCTCTGACTATTTGTTATCAATTGAGTTTGGCAGTGTGGTTGAAAACAAGCTTTTGCACTGTTAGCATGTGCCCCTCTCCACTAGGATTCTAAGGCACCTATGTGAGTGGCTGGTGTTTCCCAATGGAGTAGGACCCCTTGCAGACGTAGGTGCTTATTTTTATCTTTTTTCCACCAGTACAGTCGCTTTAGCTGTTTTTCTAAATGTCAGATTTAAACTCCAGGTTTAAGCAAGTAAGTCATCAATGGAAAATAGGAATGTCTTGGAATTTTGTCCCTAGTCATGAAAATTTGGGTTGTCTTGGATTTTTCATTCCTACATCCTATGTTTCTCAAAGCTCAGCTGCCTTCCAGTTTCTTCAAGTGCATGATCAAATACCAAGAATTTGACATTCACTCTGTCCATGAAGAGCATAGATGGGCTCTGTAGACCCAAACAGAGAGGCGCCAGGAATAAAAAAGAACAATATGAAGAAAAGTCCTCATTTATCTGCAAGGAGAAGGACAAGGCTGACTGTGATTCTCCACATTTCCAGTTAAGCAGCACTACCCTGTCATCAGTGCAGAAGAACAGTTACTTATGCTTTTCCAGCAGTCCCTGTTGCAGCATGGTCTGTTGCAGAGCCTCTGCAGTGGCTTGGCCCTGGCTGGATGTCAGGTGCCCACCAAAACTGGTCTCCTCAAAAGGGAAGGGGAGAGAAAATACAGCAAAAGGCTCATGAGTTGAGATAAGGACAGGGAGAGATCACTCACCAATTACCATCTTGGACAAAACAGACTTGACTAAGGGAAATTACTTTAACTTATTGCCAACCAAAATCAGAGTAGGACAATAAGAAGTGAAACAAATTCTTTATGAGGGAAAGTGGAGGGGCAGGCACTGATCCCTCTGGTGACAAGTGATAGGACTGAAGGCAATGGCATGAAGCTGTGTCAGGAGAGTTGGATATTAAGAAAAGGTTCTTCATCCAGAGAGTGGTCAGGCACTGTAACAGACTCACCAGGGCGGCAGTCACAGCACCAACCCTGACAGAGTACAAGAAGCATTTGGACAACACTTTCAGGAGCATGGTGTAATTCTTAGGGCTGTCCTGTGAAGACCCAGGAGTTGGAGTTTGATGATTCTTGTAGGTCCTTTCCCAGTTAGGATATTCTATGATTCTATGGAACCTTAAAAACACCTTCCCTCCACCCCTTCCTCCTTCTTGAGCCTAACATTTTTCCATATTCCACTTCAACCAACCCAGTGGCATAGTTACTTAGGGAATGAGGGTTATGGTCAGTTTATCATCTATTGTTTCTGCTGCTGCTTTCTCTTCAGAGAGGGGAGTTCTTCCTCTGTTCCAGCATGGGGTTCCTCCCCTGGGAGACAAACTTCCCCAATGTGTGTCCTTCCCACAAGTAACAGTTCTTCAAAAACTTCTTCAATGTTAGTCCCTTTACACAGGTTGCTGTCCTTCAAGAACAGGCTGCTCCAATGTGGGTCCCCAATAAGCTCACAAGTCCTGCCACTAAACCTGCTCCACTGTGGATTCTTCTCTCCATAAGTCTGCAGGTCCTTGCCAGGAGCCTGTTCGAGTGTGGGCTTCTCATGGGGTCATAGCCTTCTTTTGGGCATCCACTTGCTCCAGCATGGGGACCTTCCATGGGCTGCAGGTGTGTCTCTGCTTCCCCATGGACCTCCATGGGTTGCAAGATGACAGTCTTCCTTGCTGGGGTCTTCACCACAGGCAGCAGTGGAATGTCTACTTCAGTGCTTGGAGAGCCTCCTTCTTCATTGACCTTGGTGTCTGCAGACACGACTCTCATGTTATCACTTGTCTATTCTCTGGCTGCAGTACTTCCGCAGAATAACTTTTCCTCCTTCTGAAATATGTTATCACAGAGGTGTCACTACCCTCACAGATGGGCTCGGCCTTGACCAGTGGTGGGTCTGCCTTGGAGCTGGCTGGCATTGGCTCTGCCCATGGAGGAAGCTTCTGGCAGCTTCTCAGAGAAGCCCCCCCTTACCAGAGCTGTGCCATGCAAACCCAATACAGCCTTAGTGACTCACACCCAGCATCCCTGTAAACATTTCCCTTCAACAACAGCCTTCAGGCTGCCACTGTATTTGCATTATTCTACAAATACTTTCTGTTGTGAATAATGTGAAAATCATTGCCTATTGTGTTTCAGCTTCTTTAGCGTCTTCTGAAAATAGAACATACACTGAAGTAGTGCAACATTGTGCTTCAAGTCTGGGTTTTGTTTGGGTATTTTTTTTGCTCGAATGGTTTTTGTTGGGTTTTGGTTCTGTTGTTTTGTTTTTGTTTTTTTCTTTTTTTCTGTTATTTTTCATCTTCTTTGAGTGATCTGGTGGTAAAGCATCTGTCATTGTACAGCAACCTTTATCACCGACATTGCTGCTTCTTAGCTACTTGAAATAAAACATCCTTTTCTCAGCAGAAGGCTGGGTTTTGGTTAGTGGATGATATGCAGAAATTGTTCCACCTACCTTTGAGAGGCATTGTTTTCTGGGCCATGGCAGACCCACTGTTTGGGACCTTGTGACACTAAGGCAATAAAATACAACTAATATATCAACCTGAAAGTGCAGGGTAAGTCCAAATACTCTGAGTGCAATACAGTACAAACTGAGATTTATTTTTCCCTGTGTGCATTGTATCAGTTTATATTCTAGTGGCTTCAGATTTTTTATTTCACTGAGGAGTCAGCTTCCAGTTTCACTTTTAATTTTGGTATCTATATTGCTGTAGAAACAGGGATTCCCTTTGGAAATGGTGGCTTCTACTTTTCTAAAGGATGATTGCTCTACAGCTGCATTCAACCCCAGAATGGTGTGGGCAGATTCATAACACTTGCCCTTTCTGCTACAAAAATAAATCAATCCAGCATCTATGCACCAGTAAAACTGCATCCCAAAAAGAAGCATGAAAGAGTCCCAGTTGGTGCATATAGGAAAGGCCTACAGAAGATGAGGTTGTGATGGGCTGACTCTGCTTGTTCTCTTGGCTCTGAGAAGTGCCAGGATAAAAAAGAAAAAAACAAAACAAAACCAACCAACCAAACAAACAAACAAACAAACAAAAAAACACCTGACAAAAATCCTTTTCTTTCTGATGGTAGGGCATGAGTCTACTACAAGAAACAGAAAGGAGAAGAAAGATTTGAAGGAAGAATCCTGGGAACTAAGAAATGTGAATTAATATTAGAGAAATACAGACATATACAAATCACTGGTTCAGATGATCTCAAGCTATTAAATTGATCTCCATCCCACCTCCCAACCCAAGAAATATAAGAGGGGGAAAAACCAGATAATGTCGTAATTTTTTTACAAGAATACTTGAAAAATATATTTTGTTTGATCAACTAAAATCAGCTTTCTAACAAAGACAAAACAATTAGTGACTGAATAGATATTTCTCAATGAAAAGTGTTTTGAGAAAAAAATCAGCCTGACTTTCTACTATAGCACCACAATTGCTACTGAAAACTGAAAAACAACCAGGGATTGATCAGTATACTAGTGAAAGGCGAATATGGTACTGATCTTCAGAAGGCAAACAAAAGTAAGAGATAGAAATGCTTCATAGAGAATTCATAGAGAATCCTTGCAAAAAAATAATAATTGAAAAAATTAAATCAACAGTTATCACTGAACATATACAGGTAAAAGAAATGTAGCATCTCTGGAACATCTCATAAAGAACAAATCTCCATGGACACACACACACATATATATATCTGTATATCTATATCTGTATCTATAAACAGAATTACATCACAGAAATTATTAGCCTAGATCATATTAATGAAATTTGTCAGCAACCCACATACTAAAACATGTTTTCAGCAAGTGTTTCTTGGAAAAATTTCAATCAGACTGTACGTACTTCATGAAGGAAAATAAGACACAAATTCATTAATAAATTATTCACCAGCTTTGCTCTCAAGTGTATTGAGAGCTGGCAAAAAGTCCATGGCTAAGGGTAATGCTAAATAATAGCACATAAAACAGAGAGGCACTGTCAGGTAGTATAACACAGCGATCAGTGGCAGATCTTGACTTAGTCAACATCCTCATTAATGATCTTAAAGCATAAGTAAACAGAAACATAATGAAATCTGTTGGTAGCTGGAAGGAACTCTGCATGCCAGTGTCAAGCTAGGGAAGTAATACAGAGGAAAAGAGGTGCATGGGTGTCAAATACAAAACCACTACATCAAATGAATAAAAATATTCCATACATACTTGAGAAGAATGACAGGCACATCTCAGATTAATTTTCTATCAATCACCAGCCTCACAATCAGAGCAGTTCCACAGAAGTCAGTGAAAACACCACTGGAGACTGAAGGAAGCATGGACCTGTTTTCCCCAGCTGATGAGCACCTTCTTGTTAAGGAAAGTGGCTGAGAGAGCAAAAAGTGTTTTTTGGTGCTGCACAGTGAGGTGCAGAGAGGCAGCAGCTTTTCTGACATTACCTACAGCAGCTCATGATCCTCTGTAAGCCACCCCATGGATTATGCTATCAGTTTTTCTAAAAATCTGTAAAACAGCTGCTCAAAATATTTAGAGGTGGGGGGGTGTGTGAATAATAACAAAGGTATTTTCATAAATCTGTAGACTTGATATTATGTACCTTAAGGTGGTAAATTAGTAAATGACTCAAAGAACCTTATTTGCTCTGGCTGTCCCACATCCCATACTGAGAAAAGTGTTGCTGCTGAGGCCTCAAACTGCTGTTTTGCCTGCTGTTTTCATTAGAAGCCATTCATGTTTTATTTAGATAGCTTCAATCAATGTGTATCTCTGTTTTATTTTTCAGTTAAACCCTACCAGTGCAATCAACCTCATCTGCAAATTGTTCTGCATTGTCAGTAAGCGACTGCCTTCCAGTACTGTAAACTTTGTGTAGTTAATTGTTCTTAGACAATAGGGAAACATTTCTCGGTAGCAGAGCAATCATTTATGTGACAATGCAATGGTGCTGTGTTTATTTTGAATACAAAATTCATATCACACTGTTGGTTTTGGTACTTCTGCCATTTGGTACCCTACAGGTTGTCCTACTGAGGCAAGCATAGAGGAGATGACTCTTCTGATACTTTAAAGGAGATTGGGGCAAATGGGAATGATGGATCAATTTAGCTGGAAAAAATTGCTCTACCAAGGGGAGATGCCTGGATATGTTGCCAGTTGAAAACAGAAAGCAAGTAGTAGGAATTAATGGCTGTTCCTGATGTGGATGGAGCATACTGATGGAGTTCCTAAAAACTGTGTGTTGGAGCTGTGCTGTACAACATGTTTATAAACAGTGTGAAAAAGGAGCAATTCTTAAAATGAAAAGGTTCAATTATAACAAAAAAGTTGGTCAGGCTAGTGAAAACAAGGGCTGACTAAGGATTTACCAAATTATTTTTGAAGATGGAGAGGCTGGGTAATAAAATGGCAGGTAAAACCCAGTGAAAACAGATGTAAGGTGATGCACACTGGAAAAAGCAATCCAAGGCTCAAGTAAACAACGTGAGCTCTGAGCTGGCTGCAACTGTCAGGAGCGCGACCACAAAAACAACAGTTTAGTCCTTAAAAATACTGAATTGTAGGTTGTTTTAGGCAGCAGATAGAGAACGAACAAACAGAAAATACTGTTAACCCCCAGTACAAAATCATAATTCGTTCCCATTTTGAACACCATGTGCTACTCTGGTCCCTTCACCTGCAAGTAAAATACGATTAAAAATTCAGAGGACAGTGACAAAGATGACAAAAGCTATGTGGCAGTTTCCCCTTGATAAATGAGCAAGCTGACTATAACTCCTGCTATGGGTCACACTTGATTGAGAGGAGATGTCACATTCTGGGAGTCACAGTGCTAGAAGGAGCCAGATGCAGAAGAAACCCACAGGGGTGGTGGGCTGCAGCCTCACTGAGGCTTTGCCAGGGCTGCTTTTATGGGTGCTCAACATCGGCATGGCCTCAAGGGAGAAACAGCATCAGAATGTCCAGCAGAAATCCAGAAGGCATTAAATGTGGGAAAAAGAAATGACATGTAATTGAGAAAGTCCCTGAAGTTAAAACGGGTGGGAGAGTACTTGGGGAAAAATACCGTGAGTGCTCATGCTGCTCCTACTCCTCCCTAGATGTGTGATTAGGGGGACATCTGGAGCACGTGTGTGGTGATAGGGGGGTGTGTTTGTAAGCTGTTTATATCCAAAACATGAACCATACTCTGCTTTTAAATCTGAAACTAAGCAGCCGTGTCTCCCTGATCAGACCTTATCTTTAAAATAAGGACCAACTTCTGGGACTTTCCTCTATGCTCACTTCCTGCTTCTGTGAACCTGAACATGACTCTTGGGAAGCACTGTGGATTGACAGCTTCAGCAGCTAAAAAAATAGACATGATCATTATAATCGCTGTCGGAGAAGGACTGGAAAGAGAAACTGAGAGCTTAATTGTGGCTGCAAAGGAATGGGCTCTTGGTACAGGTGATGAAAAAATGAAGATAAAGGGAAGAAAGTACAGAGCATAGGAATTGCAGTCAGCTTTTGGAGACTATTAGCAGTTCTGTTTATATTCATAACAATACAGCTAGAAATTTTTAAAAGGTGCAGCCTAAAAGGCTGCCAAATTATACATCATGCATTCTGCAAAAGCCACAGAATAAAAGTAGCTTCAACACAATAGCATATTAATATGGAATATGTTGCAATCTGTCCAACTGAGAAATATTAATGCATAGAAATCCCTTTGAGATTTTTTTTTCGTTCTTAATGACCATAAGTTATATGCTAGCAGATCCAGCATGATGGCCTTAGAAAGGAAGGAAGGAGACTATTATCGTGGACACTGCTTCACGAGAATGCCAGACTGAGAATGCAGGAGAAGGCAAATACATGATCAGCAATGACACAGAAAGTATAATTGTAATTACATAAAAATTTATTAGGAAAACCAATACAGCATTGTGTACATTAGAAATATAAACCATGCACCTTCCCCAAACCAAGTATAAAACATGATAATAGCATGCAAAACTAGTAGCTGGATTTGAACTGGATTTGAACCTGGATGGCAGAGCAGAAAAACAAATGCAATAACAGCAGTAATAGTTCCATGTAGTTATTTCTAACAGATTTATTCAAATACATACCTGTGATTAGCATTTATATACTGCAGATAAAAACCTGGCTAGTTTTGATGAACATTGAGATTTATCTGTCTGTAACACAAAGAGATCCAGCTTGATGAAGCAGGTGGCCTGTTCTTGCCCAATATTCTTTGTACATGAAAGCTATGCATGAAGGCTGGCTACATACAGGTATGGCCTGAAGAGCTGAAATGCACGTTTCTGCCTCGCCCAGTCCATTCGCTCCAGCTTCTACTTCTATGTGCAGGGTCAGCTCTGCAGCCTGAGTAGATTATTCTGCTTCAGCCTCTTCAGGGGCTGGAATACATAGGCCTGGGCTGCCAGAAGCACTGGTCTTACTGACCTCCCTGAATAAAACAATAATTTTATTTCTTTAGAGAAGAGCTTTCCCTTTCAATCCACATGTTAAAGTAAATATGCTTTTTTTCAAAGGTGCAAATGAGACCCAGGGATTTGTAAGAGTGGCATGCGCAAGGTCAGAAAAAGAAAAGCCAGCAGTCTGCAGATGTTTGGTCACAGAGCCAACCAACAGCATGTCCACCTGTATATCAGTCCTTGGAAGGATATCAAGGAGCAGGAAGTACTAGTGCTTTGAACCCTCCAACCCAGAGGACAGCCACTTCCCAGATTAAAAGAAAAAATAAATAACACCTCAACTATCTTATCAATAAGGTCAGCAGTCCTAGCAGAAATCCTTAGTCCAAGATCTTTAATACAGAAAAGAATGAGTGTGAACAGCTCGTATTTAATCGCAACACCAAGGCAATCACTGAAATTAATTAAAATAAATAAACATAAATAAAAACAGGGGGAAAATAAACAAAACCAAACAAAACCCCCTACAAACTAAAATAATAAAAGACAACAAAAAATCCACCATCAATGACAACAAAAAAGACAAAACAAAAAAACAAAACCCCAAAGAACAAAAAATATGTACATCACAGTGAAGTCATATTTTGACTTGGAACAGAGCATTGTGGGGGCCAGTGATGTTATACTGTCCTTAGACTGATCACAAATTTAACAGGTAAAGATGATTCCTCCCCTTATTGCCCACAAAAGCTTACAATCTTCAATGTGCAAGTAGACATAAACTACAAGGAGATTTATGGGCCCTGTTTAAAAAGGCTATTCTATGTCAGAATTGCAAAAAACAGAAGGCAAGTAACTTATAACCTAGATTTAAATTTATGATAGGCATCCTGGATAGACCATCACAAAGTCGGTCTTTTGCTGTCTGCTTCATATTTGATGACATTCTTCACTGCCACATCCAGGCTGTATAGTACCCAGAAACTTTCACAAACAAGCATGTGGCATCAGGTAAGCAACACTGGAAAAAAACAGATGTACTACCTGCACAGATCATTTGAGCAAGTTGAAAATGAGCAAGATGTACCTGAGGAAAACGGTGTACTGGAAAACACAAGTAGCTGGATGCTCAGTGCATATAGGTGTTCTGAGCTCAAACCACTGCAGATACATCACCTGAAGTTACCTGAGAATTGAGTCCAATGGCACATTATTTTCTAAAGAAAGCCCATCTTTGTGGTTGTTCTCAGTTTGCAGAAGCAACTGTACTCCAAAGAGGTAAGAACCTAGTGGCAACTGCCTGGTTTTGCTTTGACGACAGAGGTGACACCATCTCCAACTTACTCGTGACTCATTGGTTGAGTGCTGAAAGAGGAAATTGCTACATTGTTTTGTTACTCCTGCAAGTGTCTTCATAGACTGCAATTCTCCACAATGTTGAGTACCAAAGAGCACAAAAGATGAATGAAAGGCAAAATTCTCATAGCAGTTTGTTTGGAAAATCAGACCTAAATTCTATCATTGTTAATGGTGTTTAGCGGTTTAACTGTGTCCCTTGAAAGAGCCTGATACAGGGCGCATCAATTTGCCAGTCAATGTACAGGGGCCTGGTATTAGATACAGATCTCCAAAATACATTGAGAATCACATCTGAAAAGCAATTCCTCTGCTTGAACCTTATACCCTACCTACTACTCAAAGCATCTCTTCAGTGTAATGATATTCATGTTCTCCAAATCACTATGCTGCTCTCATCTTGGCTTTCTGAGAAGCTGTTGTGTATACTAATTGGTGTGGTATGTCCTATACATTAGGGTGTCTGGCTTAATTTGGAAATCTTCTTAAAATGCATACTTGAATTATTGATTGTACAGCTTAGACAATGAAATGAGATGGGGTAGATTTTAGAGTTATGAATAATAAACTCCTGCTTAGCCACAGCTACCAAGTGATGAGTCCAAGCTTCGAGTTGTCACCACTACACATTTTATACATGCTAGTGTCAGGCTACCTACAGTCCTTGCCACCTGTTTGTTATTTTTTTTAGCCATGCAAAAGTATGGATTAGTGTGTAAGGGATTTAGGAGCACCATTCCCAGTGGCCTCTGTTGAGATTATGCACCTGAAAACCTCTTTTGAAATCTGCTCCAGATATTGATTGCTGTCAGATTTCCATTTGGCTGAATAGGTGAGGTCCCTGACCCCCTTTTCTTGTGTGCTGGTTAGTAACATTTTATAGTACATCCTGTTATCCTTCCTGAAAGACATTAGGTGTATCTTGCTTGCTCCTCCTTCCCTTTCTCAGCAGCCCGTCTCAGTTCCTTTCTTCTACAGCCCTAATGAGCACAAAACTAATTGGGTACATCTATAACCAGCCTTAGGAACATACAAGACTACCCAGCACTGTTGCCTGTTTCGCAGTTACCGTATCAGTACCTTGGTAATGGGCCATTCAACATTTCACACAGCCCTCAGGTGTGAGTGCACTGTCCCTTTCTGCATTTCAATCATCTCTTCTAAGTTGTTCCATGCCTCTGCTGGCACATTTTGGTGTTTTGTTTGCTTTCTCTTCAGATTCGCTAACTATGTGAAGATTAGATCTCCCATTTGTCTTGGATCATTTTCCTGTGACCCAGTCAGAGAAAGCATTAAAAGATTTATAAAATGAATGTGTGAAACAAGGATGTGCCAATCAACTGCACAGTAGGGGGTAAAAAAAGCCATTATTTCAGTGACTGCTGATATGAGTTAGAAGAAAACTGAACTTAATAAAAAATCATTCTACTGATTTCTGAAATGGAGCTCAGGAGGCAGAAAGGTCATGTAGAAGACAAAAAAGATCAGTTGCATGTCTCTTCACAGCAATCAATTTCTTAAAGTCCTGATTTTTGGTATAATCCCTTTGTCTATGTTTGGACCCAGTCTTATTTGATTTATGTTTTTTACTCACTAAATTGTATGCATGAGGTATTCACTCTAGATTAACCTTATGCATGTTTCACTGAAGGGATTTTCTCTTGTATTTGATACAAACCAAACCACTCTACTTCGTTTTATTATTTGAAATCTTCAAAATTTTTCTTTGTATTATTGATTTCTTTCTTTTTGGAACCAGATTTACCCCTAACAATAGCATTTAGTCTTAAAAATAATTAGGATCACTTTACCATTGCAGTGTAACCTCAAGTAAGAAAGTTAATTTCTTATTCAGTTTAGAATTGTTCCATTAATACCATGAACACTAAATTCATACCACGGCAGTTAAAGCCATCGGAGAGCACCGGTTTCTTAGTTGTGATCATATCCTACTTCTGTTTCACAAATGGCTTTAAATCCTCCCACAGTGTTGCAACAAGAGTGGTATTTTCCCTTGTTTTTTTCTCTCAATACTGCTTGCCAGTAGATAGGTGAGATAAGTGGTTACAGATAATATAAGCATTACAGGAGAGATGGTTAAGAGTGCTGCAAAAGCGTCGTGCCCAGCAGTCCCTGAGAGACAATACAATATTTCTCCCAGTAACTCAAATTGCTCTCAAGCCCAGCAAGCAATGTGAGCTGGAACCTTACCTTCTAGACATCAGCATAATTCATCCTGCATGCTAATGCTGCAAGGGATGCCAGTGGTGGATTTCCCACTCCCTCTCATGGGAGATGTTGGTTTCTTGTAGTGTGTAAAGGCTCCATGATCCTGATTGCTGGAGTCATTGTAAGGTGCAGCACGCAACATATGGCTTCAAAGGCCCCAACAGATTAAGTTCAATACAATGATTTCCTAAGAAATACAGGCACCAAGCATCCATGTGGAATTGTGCTGTCTGTTGCAAAGAACATCTTATTTTCCTGAATATTACAAGAGTAAATCAACATGCAAACCAGAAACTACTGCCCACCTCTTTGGTCCTAAAAATCATTCTATTTCTTCTCCTTCTCAACCAAGTTATTGCTTTTGCTGTTCATTTGTTTTCTCCTGGTTTCCCTCAACTTTTCTGACTTTTACCACCAGCTGCAACCAACCCCTTTGATTCCAAATTTGCTGTCAATCCCAGGGGAAACCTCTCTGATGGCACAGCTTATTTTATCTGCTTCCTGTATTTCAGCAATAACTACGTGGAGGGACATTTAATTGCTCATCCCATTTAGCCTGGTTGAAGCATACTCAGAACACCCATATGCTTTAACGTGGCTTCTAGATCAAAGACCCCCCTGCTTTACTGCAGCTAGTTACATCTTCCAGCCTAATTTATCCACACACAAAAAGAGGCTTCAGCCTCTATTTGAAAATATAACCAGAGCTAACTCTGAGAATTCACAAGTTCAAATTAATCAGAAAAAAAAAAAAGCAACACAAGTTCTTTAAAGCAAAATTCTAGTGACAGTTTTTATATGCTCCTACATTACATAAGTACTGGAACAACAGAGACAAGTCATGATTTCTAAACAGTTGAAATAACTTGAAATTGTACAGGAAGTCTGCATTGTTAGGTTTCAATTAAGCTAAATTATTAATGATTTTTGTGACTAATTGCCTTATTACCTCAATACAGATAGATTCAAGTCAACAGTTCAGATAGCTCTTATGCAGGCCCATTTTGCAATCCACATCTAAGCCATCAGTCAATCAGTCACCACCAGTCTTCCACTATGGTTTTGCACAGCCTTTGTAGTTTAATGTCTCAGTTTAAAAGAAATCTAAGATGTCTACCTGGGCTAGGAAGGGGGTCTCTTCCCAAAAGACACCACAAACTCTAAGAGAATTTAATCAGAAAAGGTATAGAAAAGGATAATAGCTCTTGACTACAAATAAATAAATGTATATATAACCAAAAAAGCCCCAAACAGAATAGAACAAACAGCAACACTGTAACCAAAAACTTTCAAGCATATCAAGTCCTATCTCTGCCCCCTTGGTGCAGTTATGTTTACACACAGTGGGAGGCGATGCCACGCCTCGGGAAGCAGCAGCCGCAGAAGTTACTCACGGGCCCTACGAGGCAAAGGCGGGGGCAGGGACAGGTGCTGGCTCTGAAAAACTCATGAGCGAATGGCAGCCACAAGGACATGATAAAACCTTTCCTGTGGGCAGTGTAAAGATCTTCTCCTACTATCCTTTGTCCAAATGCGGTGTGGGGGTAGTGGGTTAGCAGCATCTCTGCAGGTGGTGTCGGCCCTCAAAGAGTCTGTAGCAAATCCAGGTAGCGGTGACTGCTCTGAAGAACAGCACAGAGCGCGCCGAGTTGGGGGACCGAACCAGGGAAGCTTCCTCCAAGTGCTTCCACCAGCCCAGCAAACGGTGGCTGGCACCCACAGCAGCCAGAGGAGGCAAGTGTGGCAAAAACTCCGGGAAAAACCTCTCCCGCCTCGCCCCTGCCTCACCTCCCTCAATCCTCCCCAGCCATTAGGTTGGAAAGCAAAGCTATCAGGCGTCCTTTTGTTAGCTGGTTCCAGTAGCGTGTAGTCAGAGGCTGGGCATCAGCTCCCAAACCTCTTTGTTGGTAAGCAAAGAAAAAAACTCTGTGAAAGATTTTGAAACTGTAACAACTAAATACTACACTTTTCAGGGTGACACCCCACGTAGAGCATCTATGCCAGAAAGTATTCCCATGTCCCTGCTGCCTGTGCTTCAGGAAGCATTGAAACAGTACTGATGCCTACCAAAAGAGTAGCAGTACCAAAAGAGAATCAGGCATATTTTTGTTTGTCATGGTTTTACTCCAGCCAGCAACCAAGTCCCACGTCGCCTCTTGCTCATTCCCCACCAGTAGGACTGTGTATAGAATTGGAACAGTAGAAGCTCGAAAACTCATGGGTTAGGACAGAGACAGTTTAATAGGAAAAACAAAAGCAGTGCTCTCAAGCAAAGAAAAACCAGGAATTAATTCACTGCTTCCCATGGGCAGGCAGGTGTTCAGCCATCTCCAGGAGAGCAGAGCCTCATCAAATGTAACAGATAATTGGGAAGACAAACGTCATCACTCTGAACATCTCCTCCTTCTTTCCCTCACTTTATATACTGAACATGATGTCACATGGTCTGGAATATCCCTTTGGTCAGTCTTGGTCACCTGTCTGTCTGTGTCTCCTCCCAACTTCCCACGCACCCTCAGCCTTCTCACAAGTGTGGCAGTATGGAAAGCAGAAAAGGTCTTGGCTCTATGTAAGCCCTGCTCAGCAATAAAAAACCCCAAAACCTCTAGATTATCATCCCTGTGTTTAGCACAAATCCAAAACACGACTCCATACCAGCCACTGTGAAGAAAATTAACTACCCCGGTAAAAACCAGCACACTGTTATTGAGAGACTGAAAACTCACCTTCTGCTGCACAAGGCATTGGGCATAAACAGGCTGCAAGGAAATACATCAGCTGCAAGTTAGGGACCAGTTACCCCATGGCACTTTCTCTCTCTGATGGTTCCAAGCTGCTGCAAACCTACTATAATTGGCCAGTGTGCTATGGCTTACACTGTCCCTTAGGTAAAGGGGAGAAAGTTTTTTTGATGATCTGTGTTTTCAAAATTAGATTACTATTTGTTGTCTTTTGTTAGGGTTTTTTGTGGTTATTCTCATACTTAGAAATATGGTATCAATATGAAGATTAAGGAACATATTAGAAGGAAGAGACTACAAAAGTCAGACTAAGTGTGAGCCTTGGCCCTGATTTCTGCTCATGAACTACTCCTTATTATGCAATTTTGCTTGAGCCAAGTGCATGCAATCTCAGTGAGGTTCATGCCTAAAATTGACCGTGGGAAAGTTCAGCATGCAAACACATGAGGTGCTTCCCTGGAAAGGAGGGATCTCAGAGCATGTTCCTAAACCAGGGCTGCAGATGAGATGAGGATAAGGAAGAAAAAAACACAGAATATGGAGTCTGTAAGGGTCTAATTCAGTGTTACTATCTACCTATCATTAGTTGTAAAATCACTGAGCTCATATTGTGGGGATTTTCTGCTGGAAATGTGGGTTTATTAGAGATGAGTTGAGTTTTGCTGGATCTGTAGCAGGAAGACTGTGATGGGTTTTTTTGTATCACACCATAACATTTGTTTTTTACAGTTCATGTGTTTTTGTCATGACAATACTTCACAGTGGGGAGAAAAGGTGAAAACCAAACAGGTCACACAATATTTGATCATGAAGTGAAGAAAACTCTACATTGTATGCAAAGCTGGCAACAAGCCTGAAAAGCATAAAAGTGCACCAATGAACTAGTCCAGATGACATGTGTCTCTGAGAATAAGGTAATTCATTACAGAATGTAATGGCTCAGTGACAGTTGTTTATGGAAGTTCATGGAAATCTGAAAGACAGAAAGCAACTAGGACACAGATCTTCAGAAAAAAGAAGTAAACAAAAAAACCCAGAAAAGACTCAGAATCAGAGTCAATTACAATTCACTGAACCTAATTTTAAACCATCATAAAATAATGAAATGATCATTAAAGCACCACTTCTACCTGGAGGATAATGGAATAATGAACAACAAACAATGCAGACACTACAGTGCCAAGGTGGTATGTGTGACAAATCTTCCTGAAAAAAATTCATTGGGAACCCAAAATCCTGGGTGAACACATTCAAATAATACAACTTTAAATGGTGATTTTTTTTTTTTTTCATGGGAGAAAAGGTTGCAATTTGGTTGTGTTACAGGTTTTCTGGTGTAAAACACCACACTGAATTTCAAGGCCTAAGGGCTGTCTGCCTCTTCAAATAAAAATACCTGAATGCCAGGGTGATGGATATGGAAAAGAATAGGAGTAGATTATAGAGTCTTACAAAATGATAGAGCAGCACAACAAATCAATGCACTTTGGGGTTGCTGGTGAAGGTAAGTTATATCCTCTGACTGCACAGAATAACTGCTCTTTATGTAATCACACCTGGGATATGGCATTAAATTGCAATACCTCATTACACATCCTTACAAAACAGGAAAGAATTTGAGGGAATTTAGATCCAAAGAAGAAAAATTATCAGACTCTTGGAAAGACTGATACACAAGAAGAGATTAAGTAGCTTAAATATATAGCTTATCTAATCAATAATTAAGCAAGGGAAGGATAATGGCTTAAAAATATGTAAGAAAAGGAAAATTATTTTGCATGATGCATGGTCCCAATTCAGCACAGTACTAAAACACGTGTGCAGATCCATCAGCCCTGGGAAACACCAAAGTACGTGATTTCAATGGAGCTTAAGCACATACCTAAATTTGAGCATGCATTGAAGTGCTTTGATTAATTTGGGCTATAACCACAAGTAATAGCATGATATTAAGAAATGCAAAAATGTAGGCTGAACAGCAGGAAAATCTTCTGAACTCTGAGATATGTGAGGCTGGGGAGTAATCACTCAAGGGAGTTGGTGGAAACCTTATCCCTGGACAGCTTTCAAGTTTTGCTGGACAAAGTATTGAGAAAATATCCTTTGGGGAATTATCTTGCTGTTGCCTCTGGAGACTACTGCACAACCTATTGCAACTATTCTGTGTCTGAGTTTTTCTGGGCTGACTCAGAGCGTTATGCCTGAGACACGATTTTAAAGAGCATCAATAGTGCAACATCTGAAGCTCTTCCTTGCCTACCCCCACAATTTATTGGGTTTTTTTCCATCTTCACTATATGTAATGCTATGAGAGGACAAAAAAAAAAAAAAATACCCTTACCACACTTCCAGCCTAGAGTTTTTTTGTCTTCTACTCACTGACTAAACATTGATTTCGTTCTCACCTCTGCATTAAAACAGAGCTTAAAGATATGTAGGAAATCTAATTCCAACTTCTAGGGCTTTGTTTCATTTCCAGAGCATGTGGGCTGAATATCATCAGAGTGGTAATCTTATGTTGGAGAATCTCCTACCTCTGAGCATCCCAACTGAAGCAGTATTAAAGACTGGGAGGTATGGTGGTTTCTTTTGTTGGTTTCGGTTTTGTTGTTTTGGGTTTTTTTCCTCCATGCAGACTCTGGAAAAAGGCTGTTACAAAAAACAACCTTTCCAAGAATGGAGCAATAGATTCTCTGAGGGCTGTTCCCACTAAGCATAATTTTGGTGAGCCAAATCTGAGGCCCAAAGCACAATGGATTTTTAATTGCTTTAAAAATCTAATTGTTCTTCATGTAAACATTTGTAGAAGAATGTGCACCATTTACTTGTACTGTTGGGGTATTCTGAAGCCATGTGGGAAAGGACAGGTGTTCTCTAATATGACTTTGCAGAGATGTACTGGAAATGGAAACAGTTGAGAGAGATCTATTAAAACTTTTAGGTTTTGCTTCCCTGACTACAGTTGACATTCTTCATTTATTTTTGCTGTGTCAGTGAGATGGGCCCTGAATTTATTATTAGGAAAACAGCATTTATGTTTATCAGTACTAGTTTTCCACAGCATATCAATGCATCCAGAATAGCAGTTCTTAACCTTAAATACACATTTCTGTGCCTGTCTAACCATCAACTCAGCTAGGAACATGTGTGAGCATCTTGCTGATGCATGGTCTGAGTTAACAAACAAGATTAATTAACTCCTTTATCCCATTGAAAAGGATGGTTTTGCAAAGTCTCCATCATCAAAGATCCTTAAGAGTTTGTTAAGGAAAAAGCTGGGCAGGATAATAAATTGAGTGGATCTTCTGTTGGGCTGCACTTTTCTCCTTTTCTTCTTTTCTTTTCTTTTCTTTTCTTTTCTTTTCTTTTCTTTTCTTTTCTTTTCTTTTCTTTTCTTTTCTTTTCTTTTCTTTCTCTTTTCGTTTTGTTTCTTTCTTGTTGCTAAGAGTTTGATTTGTTTAGATCATTTTCTCAAAAACTAAAAGGAAACAAACAATGCGGTTTGTGAGGAAAGTGTTTATCATGTTCCAGCCAAACACCATTATTTCCAGAGGTCCCTTGTAAGCATTTAAGATAACAAATGTTAAAAGATACGCAGAGTTCTTGTCTTCTTTCCTGGAGGTCCTTGGCTTTCTGCAGATGAAAGGGTTCACATTTCCCACCTCCGAGGGGTCCCAGGGTAGGTATGCAGTGTGTTCCTATGGCCCCAGGCTGCTGCTGGGCTGACCTGTGTCCCATCCCTGTGTTGGGCAGTAGGAAGAGCATCTGTGATCAGAAGGTAGACTGTGATGGGCTGCTTGGCTGAAGAGAACAGGCTGAGAGGCCAACTGGGAGGTGGAAAATCGAGTGAGAAATACAACCTGCGATTAGCTTTCCGTGAGGAGAGCAGTAGGCAGAGCAGCCTTATGCGGAGGTGGGAAACTCAACTCCGTGATGGGTCTGTGCCGCAAAGGCAGGCTGCAATTGGCTGCTTCGATGGGGACAAAAGTCCAAGCGGCACTCGGGAGGTTGAGGATCCAGTGTGGAGCGGGGTCCGTGCCTGGTAGGCAGGCTGCGATTGGCCACCTGGCAGGAGAGCCATGGGCAGAGTGGCCAATCGGGCGGTGCGGGATCCTTTCGGGAGGGGGCCGCGGAGCAGGTCGTGGCGGGGGTGAGGGCGAGGGTTGCGGAGGGTGCGGGGTGAAGGGTGGCTGCGGGGCAGAACGGCTGCGGGGGGCGGCGGTGCGGTGCCGTGCGGTGCCGGCCGGCTGCTAGGTGGAGCCCGCGTCCGCGCAACCCAGATCCGGGCCCTCGCCGCTCCCCCGCCCCTCGGCTCGCCGCCCGCCCGGCTCCGTGCGGCCGCCGCCGGGCAGGGCAGCATCGCCGCCCGCCGCCTCCTCCCCCTCGGGTCCCCTTTCCCCGCTCCCGGCCCGGCCCTGCGGGGGACGCCGGTGCTGCGGGTCCCGGCGCCCCGGAGCGCCCTC
>JAWWEV010000134.1:16522943-16604602 GCA_035583235.1 Hafferia zeledoni
TCCCGGCGCCCCGGAGCGCCCTCCCTCCCCGTGTGCGGTGCGTTGCGCTGTGCCGAGCCGTGCCGGGCCATGGGGCCCCCCCGCGCCCGCTGAGCACCGCGCGGGGCGCGCCCGCCGAGCCGCCCCCTCCGCGCCCGCGGAGCCGCCCCCTCCGCCCGCCCGCGCCGAGCCGCGCCGGGGCTGGCGGTCTCCGCAGCGGCAGCAGGAGGAGGAGGAGGAAAGATCCGGGGTGTCGGCGGAACGCGGGGCGCTGAGGACCACCCGCCTCCCTCCGCGCGGGCGCCTTTGTGTCCCCCAGCCCCAGCGGAGCGAGGGGCCGCGGGCAGGGGAGCGGATGCGAAGAGCGGCTGGTGCTGGAGGGGAAAGAGAGAAAGGGGGATGGTGGAAGATTTCTCTCCTTTTTTTTTTTTTTTTTTTTTGGTGGTCTCCTCGGCAGCGGCTGTTCTTCCCCAGCAGCAGCAGCAGCAGAGGCGGCAGCAGCAGCAGCAGCAGCACAGGCAATGACTCTGCCGCATCCGAATCGCCTGGCCGGTGGTGCCGGCTCTGGAGACATCACCTTGCTCTGAAGTTGTCCACCTGGAGGAGGTAAATCGGAGCGGGGCTTTCGTCCAGAGGTGTCGGCGATCGCGAGGAAGAGGAGGGAGCGATCGCCTCCCCCATTCCCACACACCCTCGTCCTCCGGGAGGAAGCTTGTGTAGCAGAAGAACACGGCAGAAAAGGAGGGACTTATACTTCTATTTTTTTCCTTTTTTTTCTTTTTTTCTGTTTTTTAAATTTTTTTTTTTCTTCCTTGAGGGACGTTCCGTGCTTCTCATCCCCCCCTTTTCCTCCTGGCTGGGTGCTTTGGTACTGTGGCCAGGTCTGCTTCCTACTCCCACCCCTGGTTTTAATGGCTGGATTGTGGCAGGAGCTCCCTGCTGCAGGTTGTTGAGGATCTGATGGGGACTTGCATCTCAGGAGCCGGAGGTGATTAAAGGTAACTAACCACCCAGCTGATGGATGCTCACCACCCCTTGCCTGGCCCTCCGTTGCACCCTTGCCCGGTTGCGTTGGGCTGAAGGGTGCCGGCCGCCCTGGGCGCAGCTTGGATTGAATTATTCCGTAATGAGGATAGTTTGCCTTCGGTGGGGCTGAATCCTCCAGCTAGCGGGAGAGCATCTCTCTGGGTCTGCATGCTAGCGGGGGACGACAGTAGAGACAAGCAGTGTGCATCTTGTTGGGAAATGCCTTGCAGGCTTCAGCCTGGTTTGATCGTGGACGACTAGGGTGTCAGAGGCAGTGAGGAGGTCGAATGGATCTTGTAGGTTTTGTTCCTTCTCTCCTCATTTTCAGTGAAAGGCACCACGTTGGACCGGTGGGTTTGCTGGTGTTACACTGAGAAATTCCTGAGTTTCATTATGTCCCCCCCGCCCCGTCCTCATGCCCACCCATTCGTGGATCTACGTTTGTATTTAATTACTGAGGGGTGCCTCGAGAAGCAGTCGCTTTCCTGGATATCAGAGAGCATGGGAGGGGGCATGTTTCCGAATTGGAGGTGTGTGTTGGGGGTCGCCTGTGCGTTGGTATGAGTATGAGGTGATGGGGTAGAGGTCTGCAGCCCGCCCAGCGGCCCCAGGTTACAGGTAGGCGCAAGCTTCACCTTCCCGTGCAGCCAGAGAGCGAAACGTACGGTGTAGGTAGGGATGTGCAGGGCTTCCCACCTCCTGCCTGTGAGGTTGCGTTTGCCGGCTCTAACAGTATAGGACTGGGATTTGCCAGAGGGATTTTTGAGCAAGGGCCGATATATATGGCCGGAGGAAGAAAATTGCGGGGTTTATGCCTTTTTTTTAACGCATTGTTTATTTGCTTGCTTAATTATTTATTTGTGTTCCCCTTGCAATCATCTTTACACTGCATAACTTGGAAATACGTTTGTAAAGCTGATGGTTGCTCCCTGCCATCAGCCAGAGAGCAACCCGTTCGTGTTCCCCAGTCTACCGAGCCTACGTCGAGCTGGTGCTCGTTATTGCTAATGAAGATGTAGGCACAGTGCCCCAGAGATGGGCCCTGGGTATTTGGGGGATTGCCTTCAAGGACTGAGTTTGATCAGCAGCCTTGTGTCCAGAGTTGTCCATGGAAGCAGCGTTGATCCCCAATACATTCAGATGAGTTTTCCCGCACCCTTTCCCCTGTGGACAGGCAGATGTTTAGTTTTGCTTGAGGGATGGTGAGATAAGAAAGGAGGCTCTCTTTTTCTAAACCCTTTCCTGATAGGCATGAGATTCTTCTCTGTGGTAGTTAAAACAACTCGTATTATGGCCAAAAGCAATGTATTGTTGTCTGTTTGTCAACTGTAGCGTTCATTATTGCTTTAGCCAAAACAACCCGTGTCTATTGTATTTACTTTCCTGTTTAGATCGCTCATTAGGAGTTATTGCCATTTCCACTCTCACAGTTCTGGTTCCAGGCAGCCAGCTGCTTAGAGGGAGGCTGAGATGCAAGAAAAAGGGTGAAAATGCCATCTGTTTCTTGATACAAGGCAGATAGGTAGTCTGCTGGTTGCAATTTCTTTCTGTATTATAGCCCTGATTATTCCAGAGTGCAGGATCAAAATTTTCAAAGCTGATAAAAAAATTCTTCCCTGGAGTTAAAAAGAAATGAATTCCATTTTCATTGTGGAATGCTGTCTCTTAAGAGCACAGCCAATGCTGCCTGCTTGGTATTGAGTAGTAGCATGTGCTTTGTACAGCTCATTTATCATCATATCCAGGGGTTCTCAATATGAACAGGCTTCTACTGTGTATTCATTAGCAAAAACTCATTCATGGAGTTTTTTTATGGAGGTAAACCAGGTGCTGCAGGTTAAAATGGGCTGCTGTCAGAAAGTCAGCAGTGGTCACTTGAGAATACCAGATCAGGAAGGGTGAAAATCTGTACACTCATTCCGATGTTGGGAGACAAAAGTTCAGGTTAAGGCTCCACTGTAAAGATGTATTTTTTTTCCTAAAAAAGCTTTAATTTTTACCTAAAGGTAAAACAGCTGCGCTGAGGGAACAGGAGTCAGTCCCCTTGTTATGGCTGAGGCTGCTCCTGTTCCTGCTCCTTAGGAGTACTTTTTCCTTATTTAGGCTTGGTTTGCTATAAAGTGATTGTTTTCTTGTTACTTGCTAGCAAAAAATAGAGTGGATACAAATCTCTGGTTTGTTTGTTTCCAAAAGGACTGAAGTTTTTATAAAGCTCGTCTTGACTTGTGAGTTCCATACAATTTCTATTATTGAATAAATATGCATTTTCCCTTTTCTTCCTGACATGGTTAGGAGATGGTCTGTCTAATTTCACATTTAATTTCAGAACAAGATAAATGGCAGTATAGATTGATGATAGTGAAAACACTGAGTTCTGCTTTGTGGGGCAGTGAGATTTTAATTGTATTTATTAAGTTTAAGGCTACAGAGTCCTCACTGGGATGTTTTTTGTGAGAAAAATGGGAGCTGGTGTTTCAGTTTCTCGGTGCCCTCCAGAGATGAAGTAGTTTATGTCTCAACCTACGAAATTTAAGTTCGTCCCTGAGCACTTGCCAGGTCCATCCCCCTCCTTTGTTTGTTCTGCCTTGCATCCCACAGGTTGGGGATGATGCCATGGGGAGCGTCCCTCCCAGTTGGAGTTGATGTGGCAGAGGTGCTCGGCTTGCCTATCCAAGCATTAATTGCATAGAAGGCTTTTTCCTCCTGAAACAGAAAACAAATTGCTCTGCCTGCTGTTTTGAAAATTAAGCCAGTGCTCTTTGCTGGCTGGAGGGAAATGCAAGCAGGTTTGTAGGTGAAGATGCAGGCACACGCATCCAGCCTGCTGACTGGTGAGCTGGGTGTCTGCATGCTCCCCAGCGTTGCAGGGCTGTTATAAAAATAAGTAAATAAAGATTTAGAGGCAGGTAGACCGAATTATCGGGCAGGGCTAAAGAGGCATATGCATGACCTTTAGCTTTAGGCAACACTCAGTTGGAGGGCCTGATGGTGCTTTCAGGGGTTTCAGATTCAGAGCATGAGTGTATGCATCATCAACACCAATAAATGAGATGCACATGAGAGACTGAAGTCTTTGTAAATGGAGAAGTCCTAGGAGCAGGTGATTTATGACTACAGATTTTAATACTAATAGTGTTGGGACTGGTGTAGATTGACTGGGAAGCTATTTAATGCGTGACACAATATAAAGGATGAGTTAATGATTGATGGAACAGTTGGAATTCAGGGAGCAAGAATGGATCAGGGAAAAGCTAAAACATGGAGGATGGACATGAGGATTTCTATGCTTTAAATAAGTTCTCTTTATTTTCTTTTTCTTTTTTTTTTTTTTTTTTTCTGATATAATTATGTTACTTGGTGGTTGTGGAAACAGCCCAACACTGCGATTTGAGTGATTTTGATAAAAATTCTTACTGTTTAGAGCATTCTTGCACATCACAAGAGGTTTGAAAGAACAACTCAAAAATTCTGGGTTTTTTGGAGTGGTGATATCTGAGACCTAGACATCACAATATTGATGTATTACTTGGGACAATACTGAGACATGAAGACAGTCCTGCAAAATGAAGTTTTTTTCCTGTCACTTTTGTTTATGGGCTGCTTATTGGAGTGGGATGCACTTGGTGAGCATTAACGTTTTGGCGAGATGTTTATTGTAGTTCATTTGAACTCCCAGTTCTTCCCTGCTGGCACTTTTCTTATTCAATAGATACTCTCCTGCTGGGATGTGAATATGAAAAATGCACCCTGTTGCCAAATTTGGAGTGTACATACTCACTTGTGTCCCTGCTATGTCTACAGGCAGTGCTTTCAGTTGTCAGTAGGATGGAGAGCTAAAAATCGTGCTATTTTCAACAGTTCACTGTGCCCTGGTATATTTGTAGGAGCATACCTGTCCCAGCAAGATAGTCTTACATGCTGGCCTCTGACTGCATCATCTCCTGGGGTCACGTCTGCCCTGCCAAATGTTTGTCATGATCCTCACCAGCCCTTAATATCAGAGTGTGTAATCCTTACTTGAGATGTGTGAATATGTCCATGTTTCTGTAGGCACTGAGATGCTCTAGCACTCCCTGATTTCATTCTGATGCCTACTGGCAGTGGAAGTTCTCAGAGCAGGCTGATGAAATAGAAGGAGAACTTTTGCTTTTAAGCACCTACTTTTAATTCCTGGCTACTTTGATGGCAAGGAAACCACCTCCTACTCAAATCTGTAATGTGATTCTATCTAAGATGTTATCTCATTGCCTCATGGCCTCCAGGTCTGCAGTGTAATGCTTGCCTTACATTCCTCACTAGGTAATCTCGGTGCAGTCTGAAATGCATGTGTCTCCTGGCTGTAAGCTAAGCGTTCATTCTTGAGATGACTTCTCTAAGGACACCTTGATACTATAGCTTTTTCTTCAGCAGTCTTTTCTGAGAGCCTTCTGATTTTGCCTTTGAGTCAGATGTTTTGATCAGTCATCGCACTGAACATCTTTAACTATAGCGAAGTAGATAGTCTTTTCCAGGAATGAAAACTTCATTTCAATTGTTAGGGACCAGTGTTTTACTAACTAAATAGTGCTCAGTGTGGGATTTTTCCAACCTGCCTGGAACCTCTCTTTTCCTCTGGCTGAGACATGAGCAATACACTGTTTTTAAATGGCCTTTGTCTTTCTGTCTTTTTTTTTTTTTTTTCTTTTTAAACTTTTCATCTCTACTTCCTCAGGCCCACTGCCATCTGAGGAAGGTATTGCTGCATCTGCGATGGAGTTCTCAGTGTAGTCAGTGGAGCACTTCTTTTGGCTTCCCTGTGAGGGGAAGATGCTCAACAATCTCAAATGTGGTATCTTCTCAAAAGAAGCTCCAGGATCTCAGATGTGGTACCTTTTCAAAAACATTCCCTGGCTTCAGCATCAAGTTTTCACTAACTGTTTTGTAACATCTTTGCCAGAGGTGGCATTTCAGGCTGAACAAAGCAATTGTTGAAGATAAAGGGTTGAAATCTGTGTACATTTCTAAAATGTGTTCCCGAAAACAGTCAACAAAAATCAGGTTACTTTTGTTTGAGACTTGACAGCTTTCAGTTTCAAGGGTCATGAAATAGATACCATTCTGAAAGGAAGCAAGGAAGAGTTTGGCAGCTGTCCTAGTTAAGCAATATGAAGGTATATATTTCATTTAAAAGCCTAAGAGTAATAAACTGTTACAGAGCATCCTTTGGTGTATGGTCTCACACTGCTAGGATTTTTTAAAATTATTTTTTTAAGGCATGTTGAATGATTTCAGTGGCTGCAGACCTAATGCTTCAGAGGTCTGTAGCACAACTCCCATTTCATTGCAGTGCAAACCTGTCAGAGAACAGCTTTGAAGTATTATGCACGGTGTTTTGAGTAGGTTGGATTATAGCTTTGCTACTATTAATTGTAAGAGCTTTACTGATTTGATTGCAGTTGCATTGATTTATATCAGGTAAAGCCATTGATTTTGAACTCTGGAACGGAGCTATGTATTTTGAGAACTTAGAGCAGAATGTCATAAATACAAAGACCAACACGAATGTTTTCTTACAGCAATGCAAAGTTAAAACGAAGTGAAATAGGACTCTCTGTGCTTTTGTAGAAGTGGTGCTTAAAATTTAGTCATGAATTGCGCTACTGTAAAGTCATGCACAAAGGTGCCAGCATTGCACAGCACTTTTCTAAGAAGAGGTCTAGTCTAAACCTGGCACTTTTGGATAAGACTCTTAGTGGTTTTTTACCAATGGCAAGTAGTTAGCTTGTAAGAGTCATTGCACACATTGTATGTGACTTTTTACAGTAAGTCCCTTTCCTATGCCACAGGAACCAATAATCCAGTTCCAGAGGTGGAGCCACTGCATGAATGGACACTTTTAAAGTTCACGGGATAGGAACATTCTGACTAATGCAGCTTTGGCTCATCCCTTTATTATATGCAGACATGTAAATAACATGTTTTGGGGAAACGTCTTTTTTTTTTTTTTTTTTTTTTTTTGTCAGACTCATGAAAGTGAAGAAGAATTTTGAGTATAGGTGAAATCTAAGCATTGCACCCATACCCAAAACATATATACCTGCAGTTGTATGTCTTTATGTGTGCATAACACAGGTTTTGTTTGTGAAATGATGATGCATAGAAGATTGTAGTTTTTTTACTTTTGTTGCTGGAAAAAACTCCTTATTTATTTTCTGTCAGTTTTTTGGTAGCTGCAGTGATGGACAATAAGTAAATACTTGTGCACAAGCCTGCAGTTTTAAAATTTTAACTGAGTTGCTTAGTTAGTAGTCCAATACCAAATTAAAACAACCACATTTTCAGATGTGCTGAGGCAGTGCTGGTCCTTGCTTATTTGTGGTAGCAGGCTGTTCCCATTCTGAAGTTGCTGATCCCAAGCCTGTCTTAATGAGATTTTTTTTTTCATTGCCCTCAGAGTGAAGAAGAGAAGCATCACTGTGTTGCAAAAGTGCTGTTTGCAGCTTTCTTGGGGATGTCAACATTTTCCTTCAATCGAGGAGTAGGGGGCACGTTGCTATGGATGCTACCTAACTTTGGCCAGATCTAGGTTAGATGAGGAGTTTAGCTCCAAAGGGCCCAGCCCTGGGAGCTGCCGAGGTGTCCACTGTTTGTTTTTTTTAACAATCCCCATGTGTCGTGTTGGAGGACACCAGGAGACAAGCGAAGCCTTCATCAGAAGCAACGCCACTGTTCTGTTTGATTGGTGGCTCTCGCTGTTTACAAGCCCTGCAGAGGCACTGCGCTGCCTTGCTATTAGCGCCCTGTCGCAAACCAAGCCTTGGCTTAAGCCCGTGAGAATAAGGGAGGGACCCAAGCCCAGTTTTTGATGTTCTGCATGGGTGGGTACCCTGAATACTCAAATGCATTCCAGTGACAGCTGACCCTGTAAGGAGATTTTCAATAGCTCTCTGGATTTTTTGTCTCTCTTTCTTTTTCCCCCCCTCCTTTTCCCCCTTTTAAAAAAATAGTATGTTTTATTTTGTTTTATTTTTTAATTTTGGTTGGGATTTTTTGTTTGTTTTTTTCTGACCCAAAGACTGCTGGGGGAAAGAAAAAAAAAGCACTCATTGTAGCTGTCTCTTTGAATAGGTTTCACTGATGGAGACAGTTGAGGAGAATTTCAGGGATCATGTTAACTCCTTTTCTTTCACACAGCCTTTACGTGTGTGTGTGTGTGTGTGTGTGTGTGTGTGTGTGTGTGTGTGTGTGTGTGTGTGTGTTTCTGACTGAAACATTGTGATTTTGAAAAGGTGCAAATTCCCACCACTGACTTCAAAGGGAGTAGAATTTTGTTGTGTGTTTTTGTTTCAGCAAGATGTATGCTGCCTTTTTTTTTTACCCAGAAATATCTGCCATGTAATATGAATTCTTGTTTGCCACTTTCATTTGTGTGTTCTTTTGCATTTTTTATTTGCTTCTTTTTCCTCTCCTCCTTTTTTTCCCCCACAATAACAGGAGACTTTGAGACTGTATACTGAATTATTTTTTATGTTAAGGCTGTCTGGAGGTACACAAAACTGATCTATAATCCTGTAATAGATGATTTATCCACAGTGTCCAGAGAACAGCCATTCTCATTTCTAGCACACCACAGATTTCTATATTGGTCATTGTGCTTCATCTTGACCTCGCTGGAACTGCATGTCTAATCTAAAATGTCACTTCTGTGGATTTTGGATATTGCAGTCATGGGCTTTAATAGTTTGAGTGTTTGGTGTATATATCCCACTTCCTTCTGAGGGAAATTATGATGTGACTACTGCGCTTGCAATTTGCACATCACAGACTTCTTCAAGAAGATGTCATTTTGGATTATCTTTAATGGATGCAGATGTGTGGAATGGTTGTGTGTCTTTTTTTCCCCCCTCTTTTTTTTTTTTTTTTCAAACAACAGTAATGTTACAATCGCTGCTTTATTTGATATGACTCCAAAACAATATGTATCTTGTGTCAAACTCATCCTGATAGGTATTTGAAATACAGCAACTGTACTGCATAGAGTGATAACTTTTGACCTTTTGACAAGGGATCCACAATTACAATTGTAGTACATTTTATAGATCTCCTTAAGTAGGTCACCAATTTGCAATGAGTTTTTCTAAAGTCTGTGTGAGGCATTTTGATTGCAGATATGGGGAGTCTTTTTCTGTACAACATTGCCAGTTTGCTGAAGGGAGGCTAAAATTATGGAATGGGTAAGATTGGAAGGGACCAAGTGGATCATCTAGGACAATCTCCCTGCTCAAGCAGCGTCATCCTATAGCACATGGCACAGGATTGCATCCAGACAGTTCTTGAGTATCTCCAGTGAGAGAGACTCTACACTCTCTCTGATCAATCTGTTCCAGTGCGTGGTCACCCACACAGTAAGGAAGTGCTTCCTCATGTTCAGATGGAACTTCCTGTGCACCAGTTTTTGCCAATTGCCTCTTGTCACCACTGAGAAGAGCCTGGCTCCATCCTCTTGATTCTCTCCCTTCACTCATATACATTGATGAGGTGCCCTCTTAGTCATCTCTTCTCGAGGCTGAACAGGCCCAACTTTCATAACCAATTGTATCTTAGTAAGAGAAATAGAATCATGGAATCATAGATTGGTTTGGATTGGAAGGGACCTTAAAGATCATCTAGTTCCAACCTGTCTACCATGGGCATGGCAGACACCTCCACCTCCCACTAGACCAGGATGCTCAGTTTCCCATCCAGCCTGGCCTTGAACACTCACTGCTTGGGCATCCACAACTTCTCTGGACAACCTGTTTCAGCGCCTCATCACCCTCACAGTAAAGAATTTTGTCCCTAAGTGCTCCAGTCCCTTAATCATCTTTGTTGCCATCTGCTTGACTAGATCTAGGAGCTCCATGTCTCTCATCCTGAGGAGCCCAGAACTGGACACAGCACTTCAGGTAAGGCTTCACTGCGGCTGAATAGAGCAGTAGGACCACCTACCTCCCTTGACTTGGTGGCAGTGCTCTTCCTAGTGCACCCCAGGATACCATTGGCCTTCTGGCCACAAGGACACACAGCTTGCTCACAGACAGCTTGGTGTCCACTAGGACCCCCAAATCCTCTACAGAATTGCTTTCCAGCAGGTCAGCCCCCCAGGCTGTCGCGATGCATGGGATTATTCTTCCTTAGGTGCAGGACCCTGTATTTGCATTTGTTGAATTTCAGACAGTTCTCTGCCCATCTCCAGCATGCCAAGGTCCTTCCAAAGGGCTGCACAGTCCTTTGTGGTATCAACCAGTCCTCCCAACCTTTTGTCAATCAGTGAACTTTCTGAGGAGGCATCTGCCCCTTCATCCAAGTCATGATGAGTAAGTTAAACAATACTGAACCCAGCGCTGAGCACTGGGGGACGCCTAGTGACAGGCCTCCAACTGGACCCTGTGAAACTGATTATGGCCCTCTGGAATCAGCAAATTCTCCATCCATCTCACTGTCCACTTGTTCAGCCCACACTTCCCTGAGCTTGCCTATGAGGATGTTGTAAGAGAGAGTGTTGAAAGCCTTGTCAAGGTAGACAATTTTCATGGTGACAAGGGAATTATACCTGTGCAAGTGTCCATGTTTTGATGAGAAATACAAGGGCACATCGCTAAGTGCATGTAGATATGCCCACTTGAGCAGCTCTCTGCAGTGGGCCAGAGACCTTGGGTAAAACACAAGATGTTTAAAAGATGTAGAAAGATGTTTGCCAGTAGACTCAAGTGGCTGTTTATGCAAGCCTTAAACTAAGTTGCAATTTTCTCATTCAGAGGGAGAATCTGGACCTCCACTGTGTCTGCAGGGAGGTTTGTGGCAGGGAGAATGGGATAGGGTGGGGAATATCTCTGAGAGCAGCCTCGCTGTTTGTCTTCTTCAGGTTTGGGAGCAGCAGATGGGGGGTTGTCTTCTCCAATGCCTTTATGCTTGATCGCTCCCTCATCCCATGCAAGCGAAGGGCAGACCAGCATAACCCGTGAGCCAAGCTGTGAGGGTGAGGATGCCAGCTTTTGTTTGACCCTTTTCAAGCTGCAGGCTTGAGCACAGCGAGGATCCAGGGTTCTCCCAAGTTCATGTAATTTGGGGGCAAAGCCTATTTGAGCAGTAGCCATTGTTGTAAAGCTGATTACGTAAATGCATAAATAAATAAACATTAATAGCCAGAGTAATAGGCAAGTTAGTGAAGAATACTGTGAAAATCTGGTCTGTAGTAATACAGATGTATTTTACAGAAGTGGTAATGTAATGCTCTTTCTTTGAGCTGGATCCTCTTAACTTCTACAATAAAATAAATGGCAAAATGTATTTTCACCTAGGGGGGCCAAGTCCGCTTCTAATTTCTGACTCAAATAGGTCTCTGCTGGGCTGCAGAAGGAGCTATAATCAAACTCCAAACAGATAATGATGTTTTGGTGTTTTTTCCTGTAAATTACTTTTCCTTTTATACCATAGACATGTGTGTAGGTGATTCCTTGCTGAACCCAAAAATGTGGTTTTTGTTGTCTTTCATTTACGTTGTCTGTTGAATTAGCAGTGTTACGCAGTTTTGTCTGTCTCACTTGGGTGGGATGCTGCAAAGATTTAATTTAAAATGAAAGAGAGATGTCTTTATTTTAGAGAAAACCATGGCTAAGTGGTGAGAGTAAGCAGGTCTAACCATTACCAGAAGCCCTAATTAGAAGAAATCCCATGTACGGTTGACCTTGACTATTGAGACAACCCTCAAAGAAGAAAGAGCACTAAAAATTAGTATGCTGCCAGTGCTGCACTTTTATTATTTGACGTTATTAAGCAAACTCGGTGTGTATTTCTTTTTTGAAGCGTTTGATTAAATGTGTGATCTTATCTTGGTGAAATGGCCTGCTGGGCTGCAGACAGGGGTGTTCAGAAATGAAATTTGTTTGGAGCCTCTGAACAGACATTTATTCAATGAGATCTTTCTTGAATAATAGATGTGACAGTAAGACAGCTGTGCAACGTGTTTTGGGGTTTGGGCTTTTTTTTGTGTGTGGGTGTGTAGGGAGTTGCATTGTGATCAGGGGAGAAGATAACACGAATGCACATGTGTGAATAGGATGTGGATGTAGGGAAATTATCATACGTTGCAGAATCAGGCCCCCATTCTGCCAAGAATTATTTTTGGATCAAGCTTTACATGCTTCAGGACCTCCCTGTTGGCATATGGTTTGGCATATCAAGTGGTACATATGTATATCTGTCTCTGAATCAATAATCTTATGCTTTGGCTAGAGCTTTTAAGATGCTTAGATTTTGCAGATGCAAAAAAAAAAAAAAAAAACAAAACCAAACCCCACAAACAAAAGTCCACAAACAACAAACCACAGAATCATGGTAGTTGACTCTTGGGATCAGTGCTGATGCCCTTAAGCAGTCCTGTGGTTTATAATAGTTCCATCTAAACAGTGCGACTAAGGGAAGGAGGCTAGTCAGTGAATAAGGAAGGCAGGCTTCACCAGAGGGTCCAGCAATGAGGAAATGTGAAATGTAGGTAAATATCCTCATGTTCCTTTTTTTTTTTATCCTTGGTGTGCTGGTTTTGCTTGGGGTAGAGTTAATTTTCTTTGTAGTAGCTGTTACAGGGTTATATTTGGGATTTGTGCTGGAAACAGGGTTGATAATTCAGGGGTATTTGAGTCAGTGCTGAGCAGGGCTTACAGTGTCAAGGCATTTTCTGCTTCTCACCCACCCTGCCAGTGAGGAGTCTGGGGGTGCACAAATAGTTAGGAGGGGACACAGCCAGGACAGCTGACTCCAACAGACTCAAGGGATATTCCATAACATATGGCCTCATGCTCAGCATGCTCTGTAGCTGGGGGAAGATGAAGGAAGTGGGAGATGTTTGGAGTGATGGCTTTTTGTCATCCTGAGTAATGATTACGTCTGATGGAGCCATGCTTTCCTGGGCATGGTCGAAGCCCTGCCCATGGGAAGTGGTGAATGAATTCTTTGTTCTGCTTCACTTGCATGGTCTGTTACACTGTCTTTATCTCAACATGTGAGTTTTCTCACTTTTATTCTTCTGATTGATTCTCTCCCCCATCCTATTGAGGGGAGTGAGTGTCTGTGTGGGGCTTGGTTACCAGCTGGGGTTAAACCATGACAGTTGAAGACACAGGGCTTTCTGATTAGGCACAGCTACTACAGGACTCTCCACTGGGGAAAAAATATCCTAAATGAGGCTTCCAGTTTTGACACCTTACCAGACATGCTATGTTATATATCTGTTTTTCCAGCAAAACAGTCAACTTCATTATAATTTTCCATACAGTTCACAAGGGTAAAATGAACTATATAAGATTTTCGGCTGTTGACACATGATTACATGCCTTGCTTTTCCCAATACAAAGCTGAGAAGGAACATGAGTACTTGGAAATTTTAAATTTTCTTTTTCAGGAGTGGACTGTGGTGATCTTTGAGGGTGAGATATGTAAATTTTCTGAGTGGCTTAGTCCCCCCCTGCAAAAGAACCTTTTTTATCTAGAAAGTTCACTTTTGAAGGAAAGCAATCTGTGAGTGCCTCTGCTGTAAAACTGTGTTTTGATCAATCCCCATCTCCCCCGCTGCTTCCTGCATTATACAGCAGCTGTCTTTACATCAGATTAAATGGTCATTAAGTGATTTTTCCTTCTAGAGGTAAAAACAAAACCTTTTCTTACAGGAGTAGAGAGAAGATGTGAGCTCCATGCCCTGATGATATTCTGAAGTGACAACTTAGTTGTCCTCCAGTTTTTGATGCTCCAGCTGCTTGCCTTCCCAGCTCTTTGGTTACCATTAATGCTTTTCTTAAAAGCTAGACAGCTCTCAGGACCTTTTTATAACTTTTAATTATGGATTTATTTTTCTATCCTAGTGCACAGCTAATCCCACCAAATGCCAAATGAGGATTCACTGGGCTGGGTGTGAAGTACAGGAATTCATGTGTCTGTGAGCCCTGCATGTTTTGCCATGATGCTTACTTGAGCTTAAGGGATAATTTCTGCTTGCGAGATGATTTGTATATGTGGTATACTGAGGAATACAGCCTGTAAACATGTAGCTTTCCATCACTGCCATCATTTAAGGGTCTGTCCCATAGATCTGCAGCTGGATATGAGTCATCTTCATAGAAGATGAAGCAAGCCCAGAGCCATAGGTCAAAGACCAGCAAACATGATCCTCATGAACATCCTAGATGGTGTCCCCAGGGCTGGTTTGGTGCTGAGGATGGTGAAACTGCCTGCCATGAAATCATCCCCTTGGGATGATGGTGGACAGAGAGGGAGGGTAAGGGCAAGGAGAGCTGGATTTATCACCATTTTGCTGGTTGCACAAGGATGACAGGTGTTCTTGGCTCTGACATAAGCTCTGTGAGGTGCTCAGACAGGCCTTGTCTCACCTGTGTACCTGCATGGAAACTAGGTTATAATCCAGCCTTAAAAAAAACCCCACACATTTAAAAATACTTCTCTATGGAGATGAAATTTGCATATGAAATAATGCTCCCACTATGATCTGCTTAAACTAGAAGTCAGTCAGGAAAAAGAAGACAGAAAATTGCCTGGACTGAAGTCTACTTGACATCTGCTCTTCTGCAGAAGTAACTTGGTTTAAGTAAATCCATAGGTGTCTGTTCTGAGCTGAATCTGAAAATTTGTTTCTGAACTGGGAATGTTAACTTGTTATAATATTTTTGTTCCTTTTTTTTTATGTAAATGCTACAGAGCTAAAGCATTTCACCTAATTTTTAACTTCTAATGGGATTCAAAAATGAGAAGAAAAATACATCACAAATAAATTTCTAGGGTGGTTTAGGGAGGTAGCATTTTTTACTAGCATTCTGTTGCTCCCAAAGCTAACTTGATTTTTTTAATTAAAAAAAAAATTGCTTGCTACTGATGTTCACTGGGTTGGTGCACACTGTGAAAGCACCACTGATTCTTCCTGTCCTGAGAGATGTGGCCCTTGGCAAAGGTGCATAGAAGCAGTGCTGCTCCTGTACCAGGAGGTATTTTATGATTCCATTTCCCAGTCTGGAAGTCATCTGTGCACAACTTGAGGGCTTTGTACAGTTGTGTGAACTGGGAGGCTGCAGTCCTTGCTGAAGGTTCTAGATGTCCAGCACTCTCAGAGACAAAAACTAATGTTACACACATAGCACAAGGAAGGAAAGTTCCTCCTTACAGCATCATGTTAGGACTCAAGGAAACCCACCTGGCCAGGCATTACAGAAAACCTCAAGAAGGAGATAGTGCCTGTGCTGCCCATGTCTTGCTGCAGTGCATTCTAATTATTCCTTTTGGCAACATTGCTTGCTTTCTACTCCTGTGGAATTTTTGCCTAATTTTGCCTAACACACCTGTTTTGTGTTAGGGAGTAAAGTACTAATGACAGCCATGCAATACACCTGTGTGTGTGTGTATGTAGTAATAAGGTTCAAAGGTCAGTGGGTAATTATGCTAACTTTACAAACTCCTTGCTAATTTTGTGTTGATTGAGGGACAAATGAGGATCGTTTTGTGTCCTGGCAAGTGTCTTCCCTTCCAGCAAGGGGCCGATTCCTGGCTACTCCAGCCTTTTCTCAGGTGGATGTCTACTCTATTTTCTTCACAGTTTCTTCACTCGCGTTTCTAGACTCATTACATCAGAAATCCAGGGTATGTAAAGATGATCAATGTGTATCTACTGATACTGTTGTAACATGGAGCAATTATGTAAATTAATCAAGAGGACAACGTTCATCAACAGGGTGGGATAAACTAATAGCAGGAGCAACACTTTGTTTAAGGCAGGTCTGTGGTCTTGGTATTGAGATTTCAGCAGCTGTCAAGACACTTTGTTACCTGGGAATACCTGCAGGGAGCCACAAATAAATCATGTGACATCTTGATGTTGCCTTGTAATGTTTGTGCTGCGGTGTTCAGCTGTAGGTACTGGTGTTACAGCTTGGCAAAAAGGATACTGGCATGTGCCAATGGAGGAGGATGTGTAGTTGCCTCTGTTTTCTGAATGCAGTGAGAGATTATGAAGGGATGAGACTTTTTATTTTCTCCTTCCTTTCTGAGTTTTCTCACAACCTTGTTGATTGGCTCCTATCTTATTTAGTTTTTGAGGTATCAGACCAAGGAAAATGTATTTCCTGTTTTTTCATATTAGTGTGATTTTGTTGTCCATGTCTCTATACTGCTCTTGTCATGTAAATGTATAGTAGTTAGTTTCCATTTTTAAATGAGAAGATCTAGTCTTTCCCTAATTAGTTTGGCTTTGACCAATCCTCTGAAATCTTCAAAGTGATATGGAAATGTCCCTTAGTTTGTATGCTTGGACGAAGGCCAGCAGAGGTTTTCTTGTGTGGGCTTGCTTTGTTTGTTTTCCTCAAAAACTGTGTGTTGATTCATGCCAGTTGCTGCTGATACAGTCTTTGGATATAGTGTTTGTAGCTAATTAAAATAGCCTCTAATTGAGAGCTGAATGTTGTGGACTTGAATTTTCCTGCACATTAGTCATATAAGAGGTTGCCTGGAAAAAGTAAAGGGTGAATCCACTTGAAGAGGCTTGCAAATGTCTGTTTCATTCAATTTGGAGATGCATTTGAAAAGTGGTTTAGTGGTGACTCATAATATTGCTAAAATATGTGGGAAGTTGAAGTTTCTTTAAAAAGCACAATGTCTTGTCACTTTATTTTACTGATACTTAATAACTTACAGGTTACTATGTACCTCTTATGTATTATATATAACATTATGATTAACCAGACCATTGCCTGCAGATACAAGCAGCAGAAGTATTGAGTTCAGTTGTATGTTTGTCACAATATAATCCCTTTTACCCCATAATTCATCTGCTGAATTTCCTTCATTCCCTGTGCTGACCTTTATATTGTGTATTTTCTCTTTAGACAGCTCTAAGTATGTCACTGATTGAAAACAATGTTTGAACACTCCAATGTGTACAATGTTGCATGTATACAGTGACTTCACCAAAATTATGATGTGCCAAAACCTGTGAATTTCGGAGATACCATAGAAATTGTTGCTGTTCCAGAAATAATAACCTGTTATACCTTGGATATGAAAGAAACAAAAATACCAGACTTTTTAAAAATTTTATTAGTAGTGGTTGGTGCCTGGATCCTAACTGTATATATTTTAATACTGACAAATGCTTAGCTTTTACTTACAACTAACTTTGGTTCCAAGTTGTTTGAGCTTCTACTGACTACTTTTTGATGACTATGGCATTCTTGTGACTTTACCTTTTCTTTTTGAAATAACTGAACAAAATTATTTGAGCTGGTAGAGTATCTATAAAAGCATCCCAGTGAGTGCTTGCATGCTTTCCTGGTAACTGCCCAGTTGCTGAGTTGGGATCAGCCACACAGAGTGAGATGCTACTGCCTCTGGAGAGCATCCACTGGGACACGTTGGATGGTTGACTGGCTGGTCACTGCTGTAGGCTGCTGGGTGAATAAGCCTGGTACAGTTAACAGGCTCATTAGCAAGCTTTTATTGCAAAGCTGAAGTGTGTGGCACAGGAAATGGGCATTGTTCTGGCCTGTTTTTTTAGATAACAGATATTTTACAATTTTATTCTTTTATTTTGCACCTTACTTTTACTGTGGGATTACTGTGTGTGGCATTTGTGGCCTTTTGATTTTGTGGGTGGGGGTGTTTTGGCTGGATTTTTCTATTGGATTTTGTTTGGGGTTTTTTGTTTTGTGTTGTTTTTTGTTTGCTTTTTTAAAGGAGAAGGATGAGGTAGAGTTTATCTGGTTGAACAGAGGTGTGTGTGTGTATGCAAGCTAATAATTTAAACTAGCCTTCTGTCTAATGGAAAGAGCCAGGCACTTTTGAGGAAAGGAATCATGATTCCTTTCCTTCTCATGTAGACCTTTAAAACATGTCAGATGAATTGCATCCTAAAAAGCTTATTTCTCTTCACTGACTGTAAAGGGAGCCTAAGGTGCCAAAGCCAGATAGAGACATTTACATTGCAGATACCTTAAGATGGAAGAGGTGAATCCCACTCCAGGAAATTACTGTCCTTGGCTTGCAATGCATTTCCAATTTAAATGTGAATCTGCATGATAAGATGGTATGTGGCACAGCAAAGCTGATCCATCAGGAAGTGCATGGAGAGGAATTGAGATGGCCCTGATCTTCACGAAGCTTGTGCCCTGGAGGAGCTCTCACTTCAGTTGGTGTAAGACATGTACATTAAATACCACAAAAATAAATGCAAGCATGGTGGCATATGAGGGATTGCTCCTGTAAGATTTTGTGCAGTCCTGTATTTTGACTGGGACTCCCATCATGGGTTTTTGTACCTCTTGGGACTCCCATCATGGACTTTTTTTCCTCAAGAACAAGGAGTAATCTGCAAACCTGAGCTCTGCTCTCCCTTTTTGTTTCAAGGACTGAAACATAAAAGTTTGTGAAGATGCTGAAAAGGCAAATGCTGGGAGATGTATCTGCCATGACTCATGTGCTGAGGCATCCCTTGTGTAGGTGCGCTGGAATGCTGAGCCAGTTAGTGGAAGAGGCGCTTCCCAATTTGCAGTGCTAAGATCGTGGTTCTAGGCAAATTAATGGTTTATCTAACAAAACTGTGTCCTGTGAATATGGTATATGTAGATCCTACTAGTCTCTTCAGGACTCAAAAAAATTTTCTGCTCTCCTTTCTTGAGTGCCTGAGAACTGCAGCTTGGACAGATGTTTCATTGCAAGTTTTGACTGCTTCCCTTTCATCTTCAAATCAACCCTCTTCATTTTGCCATCTGTTTCTGTGGCTGTATGGGGAACCAAGCTGGGAAAGGAAGCTCTAATTTTAAAATCTGTGTTGGGTTTGTACCTCTTGCTAGGCTGTTTTCACCTGGGATCAGTTTCCTGCCTGGTCTACAGCTGATTTTTGTGTAGCTGTGTGGTAGTAGCACAAGCTGCAGGACAGCACAGAGCTGCTTAAGTTGTGTATGAGGTTTCCTCTGGGCTGTTGGAAGCTCTCCCAACCTTCCTGTTTCCAACCGTAGGTGCTCTGAAGGTCAGTCCTCAATGTGTTGGCTAAGTCTCTTTCTCTAGGGGATAGTGAACATTGCATGTAGGTATTACATGAGTAAGTGTGAGTAGGAATGTGTATGTATATATAAATGCATGTGTACTTAATGCCTTCTTTGCCCCAGTCTTTGATATTAAGACCAGTTGTCTTCATGATACACAGCTCCCAGAGCTGGAGGTTGTTAATGGGGAGATGAGTGAAGCCCCTATAATCCAGGAGGAGATGGTTAGTGATCAGTCATGCCAGTTAGACATGTCTGTGAGCCCTGGTGGGATCCACCCCACAGTGTTGAGGGAACTGACGAAAGAACGTTCTAAACCACTCTCAATTATCCACCAGCAGTCCTGGTTAAATGGAGAAGTTTCAGCTGCCTGGAAATTAGTAAATGTGACACTGATCTACAAAAAGGGTCAGAAGGATTATGCAGGGAATTACAAGTCTGTCAGCCTAACCTTTGTGCTAGGCAGGTTACAGAGATCATCGTGGGTGTCATTACACAGCACATGCAGGACAAACAGGGGATCAAGCCCAAGTAACACAGATTTATAAAAGGAAGGCCCTGCTTTACCAACTTCATCTCCTTCTTATGACTAAATTCACTCACCCCATACTGATTATTTGGTGCTGGTTTCTTCTCCACACTGTTCATTTTAATTTTTTTTAAGGAGGTGACTAAATCCTTGAACAGCCCTGACTTTTGAATTGGATGGTAATGGGAATTTTTGGAGTGTACTGTAGCAGTCCCACACTGGTAGCTGAGGTTTTTTGGTAGTTTGTTGTTTGTTTGTTTTGTGTTGTTTAACAGCTGGTATAATTTCTGTTATGGCATTGGATGATTTTGCCATCATTAGAGGACTAAAGGAGGATTTCTTTGTTCTTTAGTCTTGATATAAAATGGCATATGTTCCTTTCTCTAAATAAAAGGAGAGCTGATCGAACTATTTAAATACAGAATAACAGCTAATGATGGAGCATTTAAAACTTCTGTTGTCCTGAATAAGTTTTAAATGAGCAATGAAAACAAAGCAGGGTGTTGTTGAATGTTTACTTGAATGTGGCTTGAAAGTTATTTGTGCTTTACAGTAATAATTGTCAGACCTAGCTAAAAAATTGAAGAGAAGCGAGTTAGACCCAGGGAAGGATTTTATATGACTCGTTACCTCAAAAAAAGGGATAATATTACTTGAAAGTTTTACCCACCTTTCCTGGAGATGAACAATTCTGATTTAGGGGATTGAGAATGGTCTATTAAAGGGTTACTTATTAGCCATTGATTTTGGTTCTTTTGTTTCAAGTCATTGATTATGAAGCATATTCATGCCTTCCATAGTCTTCTGAAACTATGTGCATGTTTCATTACAGTTTTTTTACGATATGTTTGTGTCTGTTTACAGCACAGCACAGGTCTGTTGATTTGCTTCAGTTGCTGGGGATTTATCAATGCATCAAACATCTTTACTTACTTTAGGGTCAGCATTATACCCTAACTACTGAGGCCAAGCAAAGTGCTTTTACACAGATCTCTTCCTGAAAATTGCTTGAGGTCATGAAGAGATGTGCATTCATTTTGAATAAAATTAATTTGCTTTTAAAAAACCTTTGAGCCATTAGAAGGCTATAACTCTGTAAAGCTTTTAAAGATGAGTTCGGAATCTGTGTCTGTGCCTCTCCCAGGCAACACTTGCTGGCAATGCCAGGGTCCAAGGGATTTAAACATGATATTTAATGGTATTGGAGTTGAATCTTATTTTCAGAATATTTTTGAATTTGAAATCTGAACAAATTTAGTGGAGAAAACTAGGTTTCTGCTTAGAGCTTTTCAGATACTATGGGTTCTGGTCAATACAACTTAGCATCTGCCTCTGTAAGAAAGAACCAATTAAGCCTGAATGGCATTGAGACATTGCATTATGACCAGCCTTCCCTACTGAAGGTCACTGGAATAGACCAAGCACTGGCTCCTTTCTGAGTATCATTCTGTATTTCTGCAAATCTGCTGGTGTCTTGTTGTGAAAGCCTAACTTATTTTTTTAATGTGGTCTTGTGTTCCATCTGGTTTTACAGCAGCTGTTAATATAAATAGTTCATGGAGCTGTTCAGACTTTTGTAGTGTTGTATTTTTGGGTAGTTTTTTGTTATTATTTCTTTAAAGATTGGATTTTGTTTGTTTCTGTTTTAAAGCATCTAAGTTTGAAACTCCCTAAGTAAAAATGGGTCATGGGGTTTGGTTGGCATATGTGTATGAAAGGACAGTCATAGCAAAGAAGAAGCTTGTTCAGAGAGAAATGAAAAGTTAGAGGATGCATTTCAGTAGTTGTATCTTGGCAAGACATCAGTTTGATTTCTGTAGATCAGTACAGTAGTATTTTAATAGCTTTTCCTATAGTGGCATTTTTAAAGCTGAAATTCTAAGAGTGTGTAGTCTCAAAGATTCATATTGCTAAATACCTTGAATGTTTTTAATATTTGGCATTTATAGCCAAAACTACTATTCTTGTCCATGGTGTTTACCACTGTTCAGGAATGCTTGCTCTTTTCTTGCAGTAATTTGTTTTTCATATTTTCACTCTTTTGTTTAAAACCAAAATCTTAAAAGGAGGATAATTACCAGTTATTAACCTTCTTTTGCCATTAGTTGTGTTGAAAGCTGGCTAAAAAGTGCTGCAAGTGTTAAGAAATGTTTTAATTAGGTCATTAGATCCTATGTGATTTAGTCATAGCCCAGGGAGAAATGATAACAGGAAGAGGTGTAAATGGGCAGAGTCTTAATTCAACAAAGCATTTTTACAGATGCACTAATAGGGATTAAATCCTCTCTTGCAGTTGAGCATGGCCTTCGCTGGGTTTGAGCCTAAAGCAGATTTTCACCCTAAATGGGGAGAGCTCAGCATCTTGGCAGAAGTCACTAGTGCAGCACAGCTGGTGAAGTTGGTGAATTTTGGCTCCATGGGTATCATTTGTAGGTTAGCTGGAAGTGGTGCTACACGTTGGGAACATCTGCCTTGAGACTTCACCTTTGCTGTGATTTCTTCATTGGGAGTGTTGTTAATCTGGTAGGTGGAGAAAAAGAAAAAAAAAGAAAGGGAAAAAATTGAATTGTAAAATTATACCTCAAACTAGAAAATGACAACTTTTTTCTCATTTACTGCCTTGAGCTTCAATGGATGCTTTCACTGTGTGGCAGCGTGTGTGTTTTTATCAGTATAATCCCCCTGGGGACTTTCTCCAATCCATGCTGGGGGGGGGGGGAGGGGGGGGGGGGGGGGAGGGTTTCCTAAATGGCCTGAACTGCCTGGACTTTCATGTCTTCCTAGTGAATGGCTTATAGCATTGTTTTAGAAATACTGTTTTGGATTTTAGAAGTCAAAAATATCAAAAAATTGACATTTGATTGGGGATTGTTTCTTTGGCCTGGTTTACTAAAAAGGGAAAAAATGTCAACATAGTAATTTTTAAGAGATGTTTAGTAGCCACAAAATGTCATATCCTCTGCAATCTGATTCTAACACTTTTTTTTCTTAGACCACAATCAATAAGATTAATATTTTATCACATATCCCCTTTCCACCTAACAAAGGTGATTTGTCAGGAGAGAAAGCTTATTTAATGGTTGTACAGGTCAGTGTGCCCTGTGCCATGCTCTGGTAACTTTTGAACCTCCTGCTGAATTTGATTACTGGAGGAGGAGAGGTCTCAAATTATTTTCTTTACATTCTGTAAAAGCTGGTGCCCAATTTTTCATGACCTTGGGTTTTGATTTTTTTACAAGTGGAGACTAGTGAGACCTGATCCTCAAATGATGTATTGAGACAGTGCTTATAGCACCTTCAGTGGGGCTACAGTCTATTTATACCATACGAAGCCTGGCTTCTGCTAGTGGGGTTTTGTAACTTGTTAGGTGAACATAAATTAGATGAACACTTTACAGTCCAAAGTAATAAAAAATCTGAATTGCCACTATTTCTTTCTAATTGTATCACAAAGCAGATTCCCAAGTAAAGTATGCACATAAACTTTTAGCCCATTGAAATATGCATATATAATTTAATTTGCATACATTAAATTCTTGGTTTCATTAATGATTTAAGATTCTTTTGCAGTTAGAAGTCTCTGTCACATCTTTTTCTTGACTGAATTGCCTATTCTATTCAAATAAGACTTGACAATATTGCATGTGTGTTACAGAATGATAGTGGTTACTGTTAGACCTCTTATGAGTATGATTAATTTATAACTGGCTGCAGTGTATTATTAACCAGAGATATATTACAGTGTAAGATTCACCAAAGTGGAAATTTTAAAGTGTAGATAAGATGGCAATTGCAGAGGAAGTAGCTGAGAAGGTGAAAGAAGAAAAAAAACTCTTGGCATCATTCATCAAAGGAGCATTTTCATATTAACATCGTTAAAATGGCAGCAAACTGTATTTGTGGTTTCCTTATAAACAAAAATATTAACTGGTATAACAAATTCAAAGAGCTTTTTTCTTTTCCTGTTGTGCTACAGCAAAATGAATGCAGACTATTTTAAACAAATTTTGAACAGTAGCATGCTAATTGAGTGAAAAACCTTGTTTTGCTGCTTTCCCAGTGCTGCCTTGGAAGCTGCTGTTGCTCATTGGCCTTTTCTTTTACTGAAATTCTTTCTTTTGTAGAATTGCAGGAGGATTGCCCCACTAAGACCAGTGGTTTGTTTGGTTTGGTTTGGGTTTTTGTTTTTTGTTTGTTTTGTTTTTTTTTTTTGTTTTGTTTTTTTTTTTAAGATGGTTTCCCATGCCCATTCCTATTTACTGATAGGCATCCCTCTGGCACAGTGTAAACATGATTTTTAAAAGATTGCTTGATATGAGACTGTTGCTGTTTGGATGCCATTGGACTGCGCATTCTCTTCATCTATTGAAAATCTACAGTTATTCTTATTTCCTTGGAAAGTGGAGTAGTTTGCCTGATTCTCTGATAACCCCATAATCCTGCCTCTGACCAGAAAGAGTGAAAAAAATGCAATGTATGGGACATGTGTTGTGGTTGGACTTGGCCCTCTTCAGAGTTAGGTTTCTCAGAATAATGTCTGAGTTTGGTGCTTTTGGAACTGACCCACTTTCACAACATCTCTGGAGCGAAGGCTGGGTGAAGACAAAGCTCCTTCAACACCTCCATCTACTCCATCACTGGGAAATGTGTTTCTCCAGAATGGAACAGCTCACAGAGGGCCCATCCAAAATGTAACAAGGCTCATTGGAAACCTTACCAGAGATATTAGTGTGTGATGGACAGAAATATCCAGGGTGACAGGAAAAGCTTCAGAATGAACAGAAACACTTATGCAGTATCTGCCTTTCCAGAAAGGTGAAGGCTCCCAGGTTCGAGTGTTCTTGCCTATTCAGAGCTACTTTATATGTGGAACACCTGTACCATGGTTTCTAAGCGCTAAAGAAACTAATTGAAGCAATCAGCAAGAAAGATCTGGGAAGTAGCACCTCTGTTTATGGAGACAGTGAAACTGCTGTCCAGGAGAGCTCTTCCACGGTGAATGGACAAAGGTGTTGGGCAGTGGGAGATACTTCAAAGGGAAAACAAGAACTGGGGACAAAATGTAAAGCAAAAGGCATTGAGGTAGGAACAGGTGAATCAAGGAGCTCTATGTGTTAGGTCCAGGTGTGTGTAGGCTGTTTGCTGGGGGTTTATCATCTCAGTATTTATGTCATAGGATGGATGCATTCTGCTTTTTATCCTTTTTTTTTCTGCCTACTGTGTGTGTTGACATGGAAAGCAAATCTGGACTGTTCTCTCCAAGAGGCTGTTAATAGTAAAGCATATTAATGGGTTGTAGTTGTCCATGACAGCCCTGATCCTGTAGGTCCATGTGTTACCTGTAGAGCAGAGTGGTTTCATGAAGCTTATGTGGCACTTCTTAGGTATTTGAATGTACACAAATAGATCATTTTGCTTGCCTTGATTTAAGTATGAGATGTTGGTAGGGACTGGTCTTGACTTTCAGAGGTGCTGTGATTTTGGAGAAGGGAGGATTTAAGAAGGTATAAGAGAGAAAGTGAACAGTTACTGAGAACAGAGAAATCACACAGTGCTGAAAATTTCCCTTTTTACTGAACATTAGGTATTCTCAAAGAATGTATTGACACTTGCTCCAGAGTACTCCCAGTTTGCACTTTGATATTAATTGAACCAAGGACTAAAATTCCTACTTTGTTGATTGATTTTTCTTTTTTTAATTTTAAACTGATTAATGTTTTCATTTGAATAACACTGCTGACTCTGCAGAAGATGTGATCTTTTAATTAGCAGATGTCAGGATTAGCATTAGTGTTGAGCTGTAATTAGCATTTGTACGCATAGTAAAAGACCCAGGCTCAGCTTGGCAGCAAGAATGAAATTATAGGTAGTGGTGTAACTTGGCACTTGCCTGCATATCTGTAATGGGTTTTTTTTGAAAAGTGAAACCCACAAGTATCATGATCAAGGCATGAAGTCTAATGGATTAATCGCTGATAGAAAAATTAAATGTAAATTATTGGTATTGTTCTGTTAGTTAAATCACAAGTTTTGTTGGCCTAACAGAATTTAATATATCTAATTGTCACACACTGATGCTCTTAAATTGAAGGCTTCAAAGTGCTAATAGTTTCTTGGCTAGACTGCAGCAGGAGCGTGTGTGGACATTGATATCTCTGGGAATGGTATTGTGAACATACGAGGAAGCAAGAGGCAGTGCCTTTATCACAGGGCAGGAATATACAGATGGACCCAGGTACAGAAGGTAATGGTATCTGGCTGTCTCCAAGGAAGGAGACCTTTCCTTTCCTGCTGATGAAAAATCAGCATGATTCTAAGTCAGTGGAAAGAGAATATTGTTGACTAATGTGGGACTTAAAAGGTCATCTTTGATTATTATGTGGAAATCTGTTCAGTAGCATTTTATACATGTAAAGAAAAAAACAATCTTTTTTACTGCTGCCAAGGTAATTGAAGACAATGGTGATTTCTGTGACTGTTAGTCAAACAATTAGACAAAACTCAGTGGTTCTGCTTTTTGGTGTACCAAAGGAAAATAAAAGCTTCCTGATTATAGATAGGACAGGAATAGAAGTTTGCAGGTTGGTGATGCTTAGAGGAAAAAAGGAGCCTTCTGTAGAGCACATCTATGATAATGGTCATAATGTTGTAATATAGAATGACTTTGCAGTACTCCCATGGCTATGTAGGAGAGCAGGTTTCTATTCCTGCCTTGTGTGTGTACATCATTTCTTTTGGTTTTGGTCTCCTCATTGCATGTAAACCCCAGTGAAATGAGGTTAATGGTTCTGACCACCTTTGTAAAGTGCTCTGAAATTCATCTCTGACAACTGCTGTATTAGGGTGATGAGTTATTTCTGCTTGCCACTTCTTTGTGGTTTTAAACTCTATTCGAGATACACAACATTTGTCTTTTTCTTTGTGCTGTTTAAATGAAGCTGTGAAATGATGCTTTAAAAATGAAAATCTTTTGAGAAGAAGCATATAATTGAGCCTCAAATCCCTATTAGTTTTTTTTTTTTTCTCTCCCACTTTAAAACTGAATGCTTTCAACTACTAAAAATTTTAAATGCTTCTAGCAGATGACAGGCTGCTCCCCTCTTGCATTTCCACCAGGGAGAAGTGAGAAAGATTTGGCCGTCGTCTCACATATATAAATGATTCTTATAAGCATAACCCCTCCCTGCAAAACAACCTTCTCTTGCATCCAAACCCCTGGTTGTATGATTTGTATGATTGCGTTTGAATTTCTCTCCAGTGCTTTATTTTTGAAAGGAAAAAGAAAATCTATCAAAGATGAAGGTTTTTCAAGGTGTTGACCTTTTGAGGGAAGAGTGTGGTACATGCGTAGCAGTGTAAACTGTCAATGATCATTCAATAAAATAGCATTAAAAGCAATGATGTGTCTGATTTGTCAAATGAAGAAGTAGTACATCTCACCTTCTAGCTGCATAGATACAGCTCATAGTGGAGGATAATACTGTCATCATAATATAATTGAAATTATATTATTCCAATGTACAATTTAATAAAACTAACCACAGTAGTGAAGGTATCGATTTGAACTTAGTTAAAAGCAGTTCACATATTCATTTCAAAATATTTCTGATAAATATCAGCTCTGCTAATATGATTTCCTTCATTCAGTAGTAGAAAAGAAGTTTTTATCAGCCTGAAAGATCAGATAAAATGTTACGAAAGAATTTGATTTTTACACCATTGGCCTAAACAAACTGACTCCTTAGCAGCAGGAGCTCTTAGTTTTTTTCAGTCTCCACATTTCTGGTACATCTCCAGTTTTTAGTGTGTTTAAAAAATCAAAACCCCATTGCTTAATGGCATTTTTTTCAATGGCAAGGAGCCCTTTTTTGCTCGAAGCAGCCACCTCTGGTTGTAGGCATGATTATTTGTCATGTAAATGTATGGCTCCGACCTCTTCTGAACCAGAGGAAAGAGTCTGCAGTAATTACTTGGGTTTTTCCTAGTGTAATTAGCAAGTAATCTGCTGTGACATCTAAGTACAACATATGTAGTCAGCCTGCAGTAAATATGTTGTTTAGTGAATTATAAAGCAATGTCGCCCTTTCTTAAGTGGGATTGCAGGAAAGCTTTTTGCATACATTGGTGCCCAAGGCTGTTTGTTCTTGGTTCATTCTGCTGTGTCCAAAGAGGAACAACAGAGTTGGTGAAGGGTCTGGAGCATAAGCCTTAAGAGAAGAGGCTGAGGGAGCTAGGGTTGTTTAACCTGGAGAAAGGGAGGCTCAGGAGGGACCTTATTGTTTTCTACAAGTACCTGAAAGGAGGTAGTAGTGAGGTGGAGGTCGGTCTTTTCTCACTAGTAACGAGTGATAGGATGAAAGGATTTGGCCTCAAGTTGCAGCAGTGGAGGTTTACATTGGATATTAGGAAGAAATTATTCACTAAAAGGGTTATCAAGCACTGGAACTGGTTGCCCAAAGAAGTAGTGGAGTCGCCATCCCTGGAGGTATTTAAAAAATGTGTAGTTGTTGTGCTTAGGAACTTGGTTCAGTGGTGGACTTGGCAGTGCTGGGTTAACCTAAATGATTTGGTGATTCTGAGAGGTCACTGAAACATAACGATGCAAGAGCATAGATCGTTTCATAGGAGGGAAGGTGAAAATATATAGAATTGACATTTATTTCTTCCTTGTGACTGGATCAATACTGTAGCCCTAGGCCAACACTGTCCTTCTTTTTCTTTCCTGTCCTCTTCTTCCATTCCTTCCTGTTTTAAATCTGCTTTTAGGAGGGCAGCATGATGATTAATACTTTGAGAATTTAGATCTTGTAGTAAGTGTACTAGTTAGTTCTCTCTTAGGCCTTGGTGTCAGAATAGCTACCAACTGATTGTATAGTATCACTGCTCTTCTTACAGGACCGAGAGTCTTAGAAAAATTCATTCCTTAAAGATCTGGTCTGTTGGGTTTTTTCTTTTCCCAGCTCCTGCTTGCAAAAGCTGTGCTCAACCCTTTCCATTTTACATATAACTTTTGCCAAAAAATATTTCCCTCCCCATCTCCTATACACTCTTTTTATACATACTTGCTCAAACTACCTTACTTGTTCTATGCTTGCATGCTTTGTGGCAAATGTTTTACCAAAACCTCTTGTGGTAGGAACAAGCCAGCTGTATACAACCTGCTGATGTGACCTGAGATCCTTGCTTTGTGTGAGTTTGCTTTGTCACTCTGAACCTGGCATGTAACATGTATTCCATGTTGCTTCTAAATGTGATGGCAAGGAAGTCACTGATAGCCAAAAGCAAGTGACAAAGACTTTACATTGAAGTCCTGGCATTTGACTAAACTTTAATTTTTCCTGTTTGGCTTGTTCACAGAGATGCAAACCACTTTTTCCATCAACAGCATGTCTAATTGTTTTCAGAGTGAGGAAGAAAATAAGAGGAGCTCACAGTGAACATTATTCCTCCTTGAAATGTTCCGAATACTTTGTTACACCATTCCAATTAAAAAGAGGGTTGAGTATGTAAACAGAGAAATGAACGGTGTTTGCACCTGCTTGTGTTGTTCATTAGGTTACACCTCATTTTCTTTTATCTGTCACTGCATAAACAGGCTTCTTGGGTTGATGGTTCCCTCCCTGTGCCCAGTATAGCTACTGCTCCACCTCCTTTGCTCTGTGTAGGTCAGGTAGTGCTGTGAATGGTTTGGGTAAGGAGAACTCCAACAAGGAGATATGGATTTGTCCTGGAAATGGGTCTTGGTTGGTGATTTGAAGGGGTTCACATCCAGAGTCAATACTGATAACTCAGCTAGTGACAAGTAACCTGTACTTCGGAGTGTAACCCTGAGTTGTTTAATGGTACCTTTGGTATGGCCAGCATTTCCAACTTGATATATGGTATCAGAGGTTGTTGTATTTATTTGCACTGGGGAACTATGCAAAAAATTAGTGGGAAATTTTTATCGTACCCATTAGGGCAAATTAAGCTCACATTTGTGCTTAAATATATAGACAGAGCCCTGCTGCAGTACACAGTTCCACAGGGAGTCTGCAAAGATGCACAACAAGCAAATTCGTTATATAGATGGGTTCCAGCACCAATCTTAAGAGTAATTGCATGGGACACCTCATCCAGGCCAGGGGTCCATCCCCCAGCCCAGCTCTGCTGCCCAAAGGTGTCCCTGACCTCAGCCCCTGAGACTTCAGTTTCAGCATGGCTACAAAACAATGCTCAGACTGTTTCTTACTTCATCACCCAGGGAAACTTTGATCCCTTTCACGAAGTCCTTCTGTCCCTGACATTCCTGCTTTCAGACAGTTTAAACCTTTCTTGTATTTGGACTTCTTGCCTTTGTGTGAGGTCATTCCTTGGTCACAAATTACTTCTGCTGAGCAGTCACAATTAGAATTTCCCACTGTATGACATCCCCTCACTTACTCCTGATTTAAGATTTGTTACAAGCTCAGGAAGAACATTTTGAACAGCCTTGAACAATGCTGCTGGTGGTACTTTACCTGTTAAGCATCCTACCATGATCTCTTGCAAAGGTTTAGGTGATTAAATGTATGTTCACGGCTGTGCTCCAGTGTTGGCCAGTTGCTGAATTTTATGAAGCAGAATTCGGTTGCTGTCACATTGTTCAGAGTTTTTAGAAAGGTTTTTTGGTTTTGAGTTTGAAATTTTAAAGGAGCGGCTGATGTGCTCACATCTACTGAGCTCTGACAGCTGTGCAATTTGAGACACAAATGGCTGTCTAGCATCATCTTTGTGAACCTCTTTGCATGGTTGTGCCATGATCCTTCTCAGTAGAAGTGTCAAAACCTGGGACTGATTGAAGCAATAATGCTAGAAATTAAAATGGAGCATTTGAGGTTGCACTGAGGGGAAACATTGCTGCAGAAATAACATCACATCCAGAAACTTAGAGGTAAATTCAGTGTCCCTTTTCTCTTGTTTATTTATATGAGTGTATAGAAATCAACTTTCCTTCAGTGAATGAGGATAGTGAAGCTGTTTGATCTCTCTTGGTTTGAAGATGTCAGGAGCAGAAAGCCTGGCAGGTACTGGAGGAATGGTATCATGCAGTATCTTCTGTCCTCCTGCAAGCCCAGGAATAAAACAGAAGCAAAAAACAAGTCTTGGAAAAAAGAAGCCTGTGTAGTGGTGTGAGAATGGTTTACTTGAGAGGTGATCAGCATGCAGAGGAATTAGTGTATCACAGGAGATGAGCTAAGGTTCATCTCTCTGAGTGGAAAAAAGGCTGCACTGATAAAAACTGCATTTGTGTAAGCTGTGATGATTTGGCTGTTTGTACCTCCTGAGGCTCAGCTATTTGAGCAGGTGGTGAGAAGAAGCTCTGCTTGTGGTGTGGGTGCATGTGCAAATTCATTAGCTTGAGAAAATATCCCCATCCTTGTGATATCAGCCCAGTTATTTGGGGAGGAATGCTGACCTTTCCCACGTTTCGGTTTGCTGGGCCCTCACAGGAGCAGTCATCTGAAGGGGTGCTGCTCTGCCCTGCCAGGCAAGGCTGGAGGGCTCTTATCTTCTTCCTTCCGCCTCGATAATAACACTTGTCATCTTGCTGCGCATGTGGATTTTACACAGCTCAGCATGCTTTCCAGGAGACACCAAAATATTAATTATAATGCTGTAAAAATTAATTGAAACACAGCATAATCTCTGTTAAGTAAGGTCACTGAAATTGTCTTAAAATAGACCGCTCAAGAAATAAGATGAAATCTCTCTACAGAGAAGCTTAGCAGATTTCCTGTGCCAGTCCTCTGGAGATGCTTCTTATTGCCATTAAAGTGCATTCAGTCTTTCTGTAGTTTCCCTTAGAGCTCCTCCCATTCAGAGCAGTGTTCCTTTCCTGCTCCATTCTCTGCTAACCTGTTAATGGTATTTTAGTCCCCCTTGCCCAGATGGTGGTGATGGTAGCCAAGCACTAACTGCTGGTATTTTCATCTGAGCATTGACTCCTTGGGCAAGACATGGAGTTATTGGGGATATGGATGGAGATATAGTCTGATGGTTCTTTGATTCTTATCACAGATCTAATACTTGCATTTTCTGTGATGATCTTGAAAAGTTTTAGAGCAGAGCTGGCACAAAACATTTGGTTGTTAGTGTGTACCCGGTGCCTATGAAACTGGTCCAGCAAAGGTGGAAGGAGGAAAGCCCACCAGCTTCCCAGTGATCCCAGTCCCACTGTTGTATGATTTTTAGGAGAGGTGATGGTGTGTTTTTCATCCCATTTCAAGCCAGTTAGTGCTAAATCTGTTTAGATTTGGAAGCAGAATGCATGTTTACTCTAGAGATTGTTCTTATTACATTGAATTGTCTATTGGAAATACATGGTCCATAACTTCAGTATCACAGTGGGATGCAAGCTAGCATTTTAGGGATGCTGCCAATGATGTGGTTACTTTAAGAAATTCAGGCACCCATGTGGTGAGATAAACCTTTACTTTCAGAGGCTGTGTGAATGGGATCTCTGACAGTTTGCAATTTTGGGCAACATCTGCTGCATTTCATTTTATTTTAAGATAAACTGCTGTCTGGAAAGGTAAAATCACCACCTACAGTCAGAGAAGGTCTAACTGGACCAAACAAGCTTCCCAACATGTAATAGTGTGACCTTTTTCCAGCTCTGCTTTTCTCTTTCCATGTTGCGAAGTCCTTTTCTCTGACTGGACATCAATGGCCTGCAGAAATAGTAACCTTCAAGTGGAGAGAAAAAGAAAATGAACTAAAAGAAATCTGAGCTTCAGGTGAGCAAGATGAGAGCATGGGTGGAGGAGCTGCTGTGTTGTCTGAATGCTGTGATGCTCTGTGCCTTTCAGCCCCATGCTCAGAAGACAGAGTGCTTCTACAACTGCTTTGTTATATTTTGCTTCTGTTCTTGCCTGTTGACAAAATCTTTGGGGAGGAAATAGGTATGAGTGAACCTTAACTCTCCTAAAGCTATGACACCACAGCTAGGTGAAAAGAGAAGCTATGGGGCTTTGGTGGGGAGAGGAGGGAACCCAGGCCAGAGACAGCCTGTGCTGCATTTTGTTCACTGGTTTCTGTTTTCAATAAAAATCAAGTGCTTTGGAAGGAGCCTCCTGAGGGAGAGAGGATAGCAGTGCTATGTGTGAATTTTTAATTCACTCATTTGCTAGAACTTTGAGAGGGAAAAAAATGGATGGTTTAGCAGTTAATGATTTTCTGTGATTTTTGGATGATATAAAGATGACTATGTACTGTGAACTCAAGGCTGTCTTGGTCTCTGGATTCATGTAGCAGTGAGGAAGGGAATATGTTGCAAACTGCAGCGATTAATCCCAGCGGTTCATTTCTTGGGCTTTGTGGAGGCATGCCTCGACATGTAGAAGTCGAAATAACTCATTTTAGTGGAAATCCGAAAATCAGACAACAACCTTCTCTTAGATTTGACTTCACACAAGGCATCTGAACTGCACTATATCCATGTTTTTAAAATTTGTTGCTAACCTTGCAAGAAAAGAGCAATCAGACTTCATGTTGTGATGACAAAGGGTAGATTCACTGTCAGAGTGATTAGAAACCCGGGTTATCCCCAGCAATTGCCATGCTGTAAATATTCAGCCCTCCTTACCCTGAAGCCAGCAGGCTATAACCCTTTTAGAGAAGAAATGCGATGAGGTTGCGAGCCAGCAGACCCATTTGGAAATGTATTCTTCCTCTGCTGTTGGGTGTTAGAGCACTAAAAATAAATTAAAAGGCACCATCGTAGGATATTATTATTAGCTTATGATAAAACTTAGCTGCTGATAGACAGTCTATTGTAACAATTTCTTCTGGCTGCTGACAGCTCACCAGGTGCTTGGAAATGTCAGTCTCTGCCCCAGGATATACGGAGAGAGGATGGTCTAATTTTCAGGTGGTCTGTGCTCCCTGTGAGTGGAGAGGAGCAGAGAGTTGGCCCCAGGAGTCTTGCATCCAGCTTGTGTTTTTCAATGTTGTTTAGTCTTCCCAAACGGTGCTCTTGCTGATCTCTACTGTCAGACCTGTGGGTTTTGGTGTGTTATCGTCTCCTATGGTAGTAGTCGCTATTTTTATTTTTTGGTTTTATTGAAATCATCTCAATTAGTTCACATGCTGCCACTTCCCCACCTGGCTCCCCCACCACTGACTGAAGGGGGGGCCCACTCAACCTTACTAGTATGTTTGGTAAACTGTACGATTAGAAAGCTAAAAATAATGTACCGAAAGCAGCAGTTTCACCGGAGATGTCCCAGTTTGGCAACACTGGGCTCTGAGTCACGTTTGCTTCACTAAGAACCAAGTTGGTTTAAGACATCAGTGGGCATTGGGCATTGCCTTTCTGAGCAGCCAGTGTTTGCCTATGGGTGGTACAGCACAGGTGAGATATGGCCATCCAGCCCCAGTGCTGATAGTGCCAGTGTACTGTGGATGGTGATTTATTGCCCTCGGTTTATTTAGAATTTATTGTGATGCTTACCAAAACCCTGCCCAGCACTCTAGCAACAAGGATAGAAATTGGAGACTGAATGTCTCCATCTTTCTCTGACAGCCATCAGATCTCAGCTGTGTTAGCAGTAATGCTTTTACTCTTAAAGATAGTACTGCAAGCAGTATTCACATTTTTTTTAAAAATTTTTGTTTGTTTGTTTCTTTCCATGCACTGACAGGCCATAAATTTATCTTTCTCTCATGCTGATTTTTATTATTTATTTGTAGTGGGCTAATTCCCAGAATCTGAACCCCAACTGGGACCCCATTAATGCTGATTCTTTACAGACCTGCCATAAGAAAGGAGGTCTCTCAAATACCAAGAAGCCTGTTTTACAGCCTCACTGAATACTTTGAATATGTGCTGTTCTGGGTTAGAGTTTGAATGAAGGAAATTGTAAATTATGAAATACATTTCATACTATGCCGTTGCTTCAGGTGAAAACTCCCTTGTTGCCAATTCATCATCATTTTTATTATGTGCCTTCCAGTGTGCACTCTTTTTCATCAGGACCTATCACTTAGATTTGTGTGGTCCTAGGGGAATCTCGGCACATTGGCTGCTTCACCTTGTAACTGCCTGGAAAACTTTTAATTATGGATCTTAAAAATGATGGCACCCAAATAAAAGTGGAAAGACTCCCAAAGTTCTTGTCTTTAAGAATCTGTTATTCTTTCAGTTGCTCACCTGGGCTTCTGGGGACTGCCTTTGTGACCTTCAAGAACTGATACCATTGGGGTGGCAGGACTGCTGCCCAGAATGCTCATGGGGATTAACTTGCTTTGTTATTTATCCCCTTTGTTGTCACTTTAGTCACCTTTTGGTAACCTAATTCAGTGAACTGCAGAGCTGCTGAAAAGTCACCCTTCTTCTGAGCAGTTTCTGTCAGACTCTATTTAGTCTCTTATGTGATACAGGGATTAAATTTACAGCTATGGTTTGTGAGCCATACTTAGCACAAGTTGTAGTAAATCATTAAATGTGCTGCCATTGGCTTTAGAGAGGAAGCAAATGCAGCCCAGTACTAGGACCATTGAACTTCCAGTAAATGGTGAATGCCAAAAATAAATGAAAATGTAGAAGTAACAAATTTCAGCTGAAGAATTCTAACCTTCATTACAAGTGCTTCTTAAAACCTTTAAGATTAGTTTTCTTTAAGTGTATGCTACTTTTGGACATCCCTGTTTCCCAGTGAATTGGCTGGTCCAATGCACGCCTGATTGGATGTTGAGCTGTGAGAGCAGCAGAGCTGCATCTGCCGACTGGACTGCATGTGGAGCTACATCAATGTGTGTACCTACAGAAGGAGGTGGATGTGGACCTAAGCAAGCCCTAAACTGAACTGTATTGCCTCCTCTGCCAGGCTAACGTGTCTTCTTTGTGTGTGTCCACAGCAAAACTGGGCTGTTGGTCCCATGTGTAGCTTGGTTTCTCTTAGCAGGAGGTCCTCAGGAACACTCGTTTCAGGACAACTCAGTTGTCCTGCTGAGTGAATCCCTGCATCACAAATGTTCTCTTACATTCCTGAAGGTGTGGTTCCTAGAGAGTTTTTGATGACAGCTTTTGGCTTTTCATGCCAACTGACAGTTACCTGTGGGATGATCTGCAGCGCTGCCTGACTATTGATCACACAGCTGATGGAGTTGGTGGTGGGTGTCACCACAGGCTTAACAGTGCCAGAACACAGACTGATTTAAGGAAGGACAAGTTCCAAACTGGGTTGGATCCAATCTCTGAGAATGAGCCATGGAACAAAGACCAGCGGCAAAGAGCTTTCACCCTGAAACCTGGCAGCTGCCTGGTTTGGCTGAGAATGTGTTGAGCAGTCCCAAGGCCAAGTGAACAAGAGCTGTGTGTGCAGACAAGAGTTTCCTTGCAAGGTTGTGGTAAAGTTGTGTTTTTTCCCTGCATTTGAAGCTAAGCTCACATAGTTTCTTTGCAAGGCATAGGACTGTGTCTTGTCTTGGCTAGGCTTTGGGGAAGAAAAGGAGGGCTGCACTGCTGGATGGAAGGGCCCTGCTGGGCAGGGTTGGGTGTTCTGAACCATGACACACATCCAAAACCTGGAAGTTCTGTCCCTGTGGTGACTACCTTCCATAAGAGGTAGGAGTTTGAATTTATTCTCATTGAGTCAATGAAAGAGAATATAGGAACAATCTTGAGGACGGAGGAAAAGGTGTACATGTAGATTTATTTATTTATTTATCTGAGTTGCCATGGGTCACTTATTCATTGCTGGAGCACTGTGAGACTCATTCATGTATTTATTTATTTGCCAATGAGAAAGCTACAAAATTTTGGAGAAAGAACTGAGAACACCGATTTGGTATCTGAATGCCTTCCATATGCACGCTGTGTGCAAGCAGATATTTCTTTATATCCTGTTTTAAAATTCTCATCTGTGATGCTGTAGATGAGTTGTGGGATAATGGCTGACATTTCGGCTCACTTCTTATCGTATTGTTTTTAATCAGAAGCTGGTACTCAACTTTAAATAAACACTGCTGAGTCAACTTCACTGGTCTCATTGAGTGGTAATGAGGATTGTGATTTTATTCTTTGCAACACAATTAACCACAATGTTTGTAAGTGACATTTTGGCCATTAAATTTTGACACAGTGAAGTAATTTCTCACAAATTCTTAACAAAAATTATATGGAGAAACGTTTCTGTGTATCCAGGGTCATGTTTACAATTGACAGGAATCAAATATTTTGGTGCTCAGGTCACAGGAGAGTTACTGACCTCACAGAATTCAATGGGATTTTTGTGAGTGATTTTGCAGTCTCTGGTCACTACTGTCCTCCAATGTCAGCAAGCTCTGTAGTAAAGATAACTTCAAAAGGAGGACTGTGTTGTATTAGAGTTCTAATTAAATTACTAAAACTTGTCCTTCCTACCCTGTTTTCCAGATTGATTTGTAACTAACCTTTTAACAGGACATGAAATCTGCAGGCCACCTGCAAGAAGTGGTGCTATTTCCATTTAATAATATTTTCTCAACAGAGATACAAAAGATATGCCCTGCAGAGTTAATCACAAATATCTATTGAGAATAAACATGCAAAATGTTACATCAACAATGTTCGTACGTATGCAGCACTCCAAGATCTGCTGCTATTAATAATATGTTCAGAAGGCATGGATATGCGAAGGAATGAAGATGTTACATGCATATATGTATTTATATATACCCACCAACTATATAACCTACATGCTAGACTTTACATAGTACTGTATCAGTTTCAACCTACTGCAGCCTGAAAGAGTTCCCTGGACTTAATTACATGCTAGAAGATCCTCACAGCATCAAATGGTAGATACATTATTAAAAAGAAGAGCTTGGCAATGGCACAAATTACATCAGGAGTGCTAACTATAAAACGCTGGATGGTGACTTGTGGCAAGCTCATTTGCCACACGTGCGCCCCAAACCATCCCAGTTGCAGGTGGAAATATTAGTTAGATCATCTGAGGGAGGATGGATATGTAGCCACCTGAAATTTATTTAGATAATAAACAGTTCCAGTACAGAAAATAATCCTTTAAAGCTGAGTCCTGGGGATTTCTTCATAAGGGAACCTGCTTTTGCCCCGAGGAGCAAACCAATTTGCTTCTGAGAGCTAGTGAGCAAGCTGCCTGCTGCTGGCTGCAAAAGGAGCAGTGCAGTTGAATAACTGCAAAGAGCTGAACCCTGAAAAAAAAAATGACATTTTTTCATGTGAAAGCTGGGTTACTTGGGTTACCTGGCTTACTTTTGGCAGTGTAAAGCTTCTTTTGCCCCTTGCTCTCCCTGGTTCATTTTATTTGGTATAAAACAAGATCCTGTCTGTGGAGAAGATTCACAGTAATGGAAGCACACCTCTTGGATCACACCTGTTCTGCTGGGCTTTTCTTCCCTTTTCAGTTTTATAAGGGCCCACGCAGGAGCTTAGCTTTAGGTGTATCCTGTATAGAGCTGTGGGGGTGTCTGCTTTGCAGACAGGTGCAGCTGTGGCAGTCTCATGGGGCTGCAGCCATTCCTAATATATTTTTGGGTGCTTTTATCGGTGAGAGGAATTACCTGTGTTTGACTCCTTTAATGGAGGGAAAATTTTGTGACTAACAACCGTCAGTGCTTCTATGCACTGCTAGAATGGAGGTCAGCTCAGATCCCAGTGTGGGACATTACAACCGGTGTTTTGCTTCAGGGCAAGAGAGAGGGGCCATCCAAATGATCGAGCCGCCTGTTCTGTGCTCCTGGCTGACCACATTTTTCCAGTGGTGGTCAACATTCATCAAAATGCAGTGCTTGGAGAATGGATTTTCTGTGCTCAGCAGGAGCCCCCTGTGGTGCTCACTTCAACTGGGAAAAGCAGTGGCATTCCCACCCCACCTTCAGTACTTGGAGGGTGCTTGGGATGTGAAGCTGGTCCTTTACTTGACACCTTAGTGCCTATACTCGTTAGACAGAGAATGTATATATGAGGATTACGTATTTGTGTACTGCTGTAGTCGTATGTACACATACATATATACAAGCATACTCTTACATACACATGTATTGAAGAGTGTATGTACTTTCCACTTCACCAGCTTGTAATGAGCAACATCCTGTTTATGTTCCTGGATATGTGTATTGCATTTATGTGTTTGCAAAATCTACGTATGAGCAAAACCTACCAGAACAGGTAGGTTTCTCTTCCCGGGACATCGTCTTCCCTGTAAAAGTCCTGAATTTGCGTGTTTGCTTTGCAGGTCTCAGGGTGATAACTTGAGGTGGTATCACTTTCGGGGCAATTTGAAATGCCAGTGTTAGTCAGAAATTTTAAGTATCTGCTTCTGGACCGGAGACAGAATGCCAAACCCAACATTTATCCATTAAAGTCAATCATAATTAGAACACAACTAAGTACTGTCTGTTCTGACCACAAGCTTTGCATTGAGTTTCCTTTTTGTTTTTATTTTTTGCCAGGTCATGTCTTTATGGTGAACCACATTCATAGGTACTTATTTAAAAAAAAAAAAAAAAAAAAAAAAAAAAGTGTTTTCTAACTTTTTTTAGGGGGGAGAAGGGCTTTAGTTTTGTTTAAAATGAAAATGCAGAGTTGAGAATTGTTTTCTTTCTCAGTTTGTTTTGAGCTTCTTGCCTCAGTCCAATCCTCCTCCTCCTTTTTGTCCAGAAATAATAGCTTTTTTGGAGCACTCTGTGTGCTTGAAAGACTGTATCTACCAGCTTGACCAGATTCCTCTTCCTTGTAATCAGCACAGATGTCTTACACTACCTTTCTCCTCTCTGGGTCTGAGGCTGTGGTGATTTTAATGGGCTTAAAGATAACTTCAGCATTAATACCAGCAACATTCATTTATTTCTATTGCTTCTGACAGGTTATGCAGATGTTGCAGTTATTGTAATGTTATGCACTTCAGATATCAGATGTCCTTTGATAATTTTACAAGATGCGTTTTGCCTAATTATTTCATCCCTATTTAATTGAGGTTGTCCTTGACATAGGGGCAGTGCAGGGTGCGTGTGCCATGGATTTCCGGGAAGGGATTTAAGTTCCTGGGCTTGCTGGGGCTTGCAAAAATAATAGCTCCTTCTTGCCTCCAACATAAACCAGCAGCATCTCTGCTGTCTGTTCCTTGACTGGCCCGGGGACCCTTGGCTCCTGTTCCCCCTCAGCCCTTCCTGGCCTTGATTAGATGGTCGCTCTGGCTCTCATGGCAAGCCATAGGTGACACAGGCAATGCAACTCTCCAGCCTCATCCCTGGGCTCCCGAGGTAAATCCTCAGCTTGTACTGCTGGAGTGTTTTCCTTGAAAGGGCACGAGGAAGGCAAAATATTCTGGACAGACCAAAAAAGTAGACCTTCTTAAGAGATGTAATGCATTAACTGCAATCAGCAGTTGGGCAGTATTGCTGTGACAGTGTTAGTTGGGTTATTCTTACTTGATGCTAGCAAGCACAGTGGGGTTAAAATTAAATTCCTTAATTTCCCTTCCCTTAAATTCCTGAGGTTTTGTTGTTGCTGTTTATTTATTTATTTGTTTGTATTTGAGGCTACATAGAGCAAAGGATTTATTTAGAAATGGCTGCAGAAATATGCAAGGAGTAGAAAATGAAATTAAAGTGCGATGGAGGTAGAAGCTAAGAAAGTAATCAATATAAATATAGGGGAAAAAAGTGGACTTGTGTTACTGTTTAATTTTAAGAGCATTGCCTTTTAAGCATTGAGAGTGGAAATAGGCACAATTTATTAAAAAAAATAAAAGCCTCTTCTTTTTGTCATTGATTCAGGGTGCACCCAGTTGTGCTTATAGCAAGGTTTTCTGCAGAAGTAACATCTGTGTGGAAAGGCTCAGCACAGGTCAGCCTGATTTTTGTGGGACCCTAGCACAGCACTTGCATACAAACAAGACTTTGAGTTCTATGGTAATTTCAGGGCTAGGGAATGCAGTAATTGTAGCCAGGGAATTGGTATTGCACCAAAATATTTTCTAATTATTCTGGACTTGCAGACTAGACACATCCAGTGCAGCTACTCTTAGTACCTTTCTGTAAGCCCGTGTTTGTGTGTTTGGCAGTAAACTGTACTTCCCACTCTGCTGTATGGGAAACACTTTTGGAGGAGCATTGGCTCCGCAGGGAAGATGAGCCTTTCCAAAGCTCCATCCTGGCATTAGTCCAATCATGCTGCTTCCTGGTGCCGGTGTTGGTATTTTTGCACCATGTCATCTCAAAAAAGGGGCTGGTGCAAACCTTTGATGTCAATCAGGCAAGTAATTACATGTGGGGGATTGAAAATTTTGGAAATGTAGATGTCTTGCTCATTTTGGATGGAAACTATTAATAAGGAGGTGAGGGAGACCTCGGCTGGTCCTCAGTGAATCCTAACTAGATTTTGGGGTGAATTTTGAGTTTGGTGAGAGCCTTTGCAGCCTTTTGGGCAGACAGCTCATTTTCTGGAGTGATGCTCAGTGGCTTTTAGGTGTCCTGCATTACATAGGGATGCAGCTGATGCTGTGGCCAAGCGTCACTCCTGTTTTTTACTGACAATGCAAAACTGCTTTTTTTTCAAGTTAGAGAGAAGTTATGCGAGTTCCTTCTTGTAATTTAAATGTCTTATGCTTTATAGTATTATTACACATCACATAGTGTTGATGGTAGGTAGCATCCCAATTCATGTGCCAGTAGCGCTCTGCTGGGGAGGCAGAGGACATAGCACTCACAGCATTGAGAGAAGGTTTTCCTGGGATTTTCTTCCATATGAAGACTCTGAGATAGGCAAAATTTGTGGCTTGACTGCAAATGAAGTCTGCTATGTTGTCTGGTTGGTAGGCTGTGCTCCTCAAGTCACTCTTGAATTGAAGCAGATGAAGGTGGTTATGTGCAGAAACATTATTTTACAAGGAAGGAAAATTGTCCCAATCATACTTATCAAGTTTGTTGCTTTTTTGGTCAACCTGAAGCACCATATATCTTTTTAAAAGGCTGAAATTACTCAAAATAACTGAATTTGTAGTTTTGAAAGTCAGTTGTAAAGTAATTTTGTGATCATTTTGCTGACTGCGACAGCAGCGTGCTATATGTCCTCTCTTCTTGTCCCTTAAGACCTTCATAAAATGAGATCTTCTACCTCATGAACCTGTCAAAATGACTGCATTTTAAAGTAAATATGAAGGCATCAGTGAACATAATTTTCTTTGAGTTCAGTTCTGGCCTAATGGCTTTGACAGAACATCCAGTTAATTTTGCTCTAGGCTTCTGCTGCAATCTATCCTAAGGAAATTACTGACGATGATCAGATTTCTTTGTTTGTGAGAGGTGAATGCTGCTGAGTTGCCTGCTTTCTCCTTGCTAGTGTGGCCATGAGCTGGGGTGGCTTTTGCAGAGGGCATGCACAGGTGTGGGATGCACAAATGTAGAGGTGCTCCAGAGGGAGGAATACCTGCCTTGGTGTCCTCCAGGCTGGCATTGCAAGTGGCTTTAGTAAGGCATTGGCTTTCTGTGCATTCCTTGGCCAGCAGCAGGGGCAATGCCTCAGAGACATCCTTGAGTAGTTTTGGGGCTGATCCCTCCTAGCTCTGCTAGAAAGCCTTTTATTCATCCTTCCTGTTCTCAGCTGACAAGCATAGCACAATGCCTTCCCTGCATTTAAATACCCATGGGTGAAAGTAAGGCTTTAACCATTAAGCCACTGGGCTAGCCATATTTACTGCCCCAGAGGCTCATGTGTTACATGGGGAAAAGTCTTGCATTTTGCACACCAGCAGTGCTTTGCATGGGCCAGCAAAGAAGCTGATGTGGAGCTCTTGCCCCAGAAATTTTGTTGGCCTCGCGATTAGGTATTTTGCCTATAACTTTGCAAAAGAATGGCTCAGTTGCTGTATTGTAATTAATCCACGTGGTCTTGCACTGACTAATATATGTGTGTTTTTGGGTGGTGGCACAGCTGTTTGAAGTTTACTGTTTCCTTCAGAAAAATATCTTAAAGCAGAAAAGCAATAGAGAGAAAGCCACTTGTCTTTATAAAGTGTGTGCACACAAGAAGCAAGAAAAGTTGAATGTCACAGAATCATAGAATGCTTTCATTTGAAGGGACATTGAAGATCATCTAGTTCTGCCACCTCCTGCCATGGGCAGGACATCTCCACTAGACCAGGTTGCTCAGTCACGTCCAACCTGGCCTTGATCAATTCCAGGGATGGGACATCCACCACTCCTCTGGGCAGCCTGCTCCAGTGCCTCACTACCCTCACAGTAAATAATTTCTTCCTAATGTATAATCTAGATCTGCCTTCTTTTGGCTTAAAGCCATTTCCCCTTATCACTATATGGACTTGTAAAAAATCCCTCAGCAGCTTTATGTACTGGAAGGGAAAGAAGAAATAAAGCAATATCCCTTGCTAACTGGGAGCAAGTTCTTGCAACAAATCCTGACTGAGGCAAATTCTCTTCCTCCTTTTCATTTTAACACAGCAAAATATGCTGTCTTTCTCTCTCCCCAAATTGGTCCTCCTGTGTGAGCCATGAACTTGTCGAGTACAGAACATAACTACATAAAAATATTGTGTTGATAGTTTTGAAAACAGTGTGTTTAGAGTAAAAAAGAATAATCTGAACAAATTGGTACAGGGACTGTGATCTGAAACTACTGCACTCTTGCATTCTAAAAGCAGTAATTTTGGACTTCGAGTCTCAATTTACTCTTAAAAGAAAAAGGGTTAACCTTAAAAGGAATAAAATGGAGCACAAGTTTACTACCTAGCTTTTAAAATCTTTGCAGAAGACATGTTTTGCAATAATGTCAGGGGTTTAAAATTTTGTTTTGTCATAAAATAGGGTTTTTGAGTAAATTGTTTAATCAGAAATGTTGGCAGTAAAACACAGTTTTCATTTTCTCCAAAACAGCTTTGCTTGTTGGTTTTTTTTAACCCAGAATATTTATGGAAAATCTTCCTATTTCATGTTTTCTGTGGAGAGAGGTTTATAACTGGTTCAGTAAACTATTTATTTCATGCTTTTGCTGCGGATACCACTTAATTTTGAAATGTCAGACTTTTCCCTGAGGAGGTAGGTTTCCATCTTCCCCAGGCTGACACTTCACTGCTCTAAGCCCAAGGAGGTTGGGTGCCAGCCCGGCTGTGCCATTCCCAAGTTTACTCAGGGGTGGTACTCGTGGGTGCTGGTCTGAGATAGGCTGAGCTTTTCTGGGCTGTTGACTTTATTCATCTCCCTGCATTCATCACCTTACATATCCACGGGGCAAGCATTCAGCCAGGAATGCATCCCATTTTAGAGACAGACAAAGCCCTCCCAGCCTACCCCTTCCCTGCTGTATTTACTGCTGCAGTTGGTGATGGTTTGCATCACAATCACCGAACCAGTTTTTCCGTAGTTGAAAGACTTTATCTTACTAGTTATTGCGGTATTCATTTGTTGCTGGAGTCAGTTGTTCGGCAGGATTTGCAGACAGTCCTGAAGAAGTTTGGGAAGGTCTCAGTAGATGCCACAGGCTGATTTTCAGCCCCCTCTGTAGAATCACAGACTTGTGCTGCCCAGCCAGGTATTTAAATCCTCTTAGTCAGAGACAAAAGCCCCCATTTAAACACTACAGGTTATGACAAAGTCCTGCATAAGTATCATTCTTTTTATCTCAAAACAAACAAACAAACAAAAAAAAAATCCAAGCTCTTCTGAAATAGATGTTTCCTTTCCTTCTTTAGTGGCTATGGAAAACGTTGTTCCAGTGGGGGAGTACTTATATTTGTGGGTGTTCTGTATTAATGATACTGTTACTAATGATAATGTTACTTTCATTGTCATTCTGAAAATGAGTAAGGCAAAGAAGAGCATTGCAATAAAAAGAGAAATGTGGTGTTTTCAGTTTTTCTTATTTTTTCCATCTCTCTCTTTTTTTTTTTAATCATCCGTTAAATGATAGGAACTGAAAGAGGTGGTAATTTATGAATATTGAAAAAACACCTCCTTTAAATAACATGAAAGTTCAGTTCTGCATTTTCTTTCGGTAATATTTTCGAAGGTCTGTGCCTAATTCCTGTTGATTTCAGTACAAAATAGGAGTCTAAACACCTTTTAAAATTATTTCTGGTAGCACTTAGGGCACTTTACAATGTAGTCAGTGGGATTTGTGTGCTTACATCATTGGAGGACTACTGAAAATCATATTTAACTGCTTTGGAGGCAGACTAACCAGTGGAAGCTGTGGGAATTTGTTTTACTAAGTTGCTTAGGCGCTGCTGATAATCTGAAATGATTGCAGGTTTCCTATTTAAAACAACTTAAAGTTCACTTCCTTTGTCCCAAGATTATTTTTCACCGCCTTTTCTACTTCATAGCAGAAACCATGGAGGCCCTTCATGTTTCTGAAAGTAAAGCAATACATTAGAAGCTACTTTTCCCTAAAGTGATACAGAAATCTTAATTACAAAGACTGAGCAGAAGAAAAGCATTTTACTGTTAATACAGCATGTATTTATAACTCCTTAGGCAAGCAGGCAGATCAATTCTTATTTGACTTTCAAAATAAATTCACACTCAGATTGATCCAGGGCTCTTCTGCAGGGCTGGTCGCAGCCTGCTGGCTGTGAAAGGCTGATCCTGCCTCCAGCTTGGCTGCTCCTGGTTGTCCGGGTCAAGGTATGTGTCTGCAAAGCCTTGCATGCAGGAAAATCTCTGATTTGAGTTGCAGATGAAGCTGCAATCTTGACATGCATTTTTTCCATCCCTTTTTTAGTTGTTTTTTTGTCGTTGTTGTTTGCCCCCTCCTTTTATTTTTTACTTGTATGAACCCACATTTGGGGCAGGGACAGCAATAAATCTCATAGCACTGTGTTTGAGAAGGGTTTCCTTGGAGAAATGCTGTACGTACTCTTGGAAGGCAGGATGGTGCCTTATATCTGGAATGTTTTCCGCTTAAGAGTTATGTTGAGTGAAAATGATTCTTTCGTAAAACAATCCTCATTTGTCCTCTCCTGTCTGCTTTCCGCATACAGCCAGCGTCCCTGGCTGCTCACAGGGTCCAGCAAATCCTTAAAGATAGGCTGGATGGGTCTTTTGAAACTCTGCCTCTAATGTTAGAACGTTTAAAGAAGTATGGCTGCGTACTAGCTCTTAGTAAGTAGTGGTACAGAGCATGACTATTATTTTCCACCTCCATTAATCTTTTTTTGGAGTTCATTGGGTTTACAGGGTTTACAGCTAGGCATGTTCCAACCCTGGCTTGCGCCATCACTTTGAAACACAGCCTCGGTGTGACAACAATTTTAAACTTACTAGAAGGTTCTGAGCGCCTGTAAAAGTATTTCTGAAGCACTGCTTCCCTGGTATAGAGGTGTATAGATGAGATACTGCCATTGGCTTCATGTGCTACATCCAGAGGGGGTCCAAAATTTCCTGATGGTTTTCAGTTAAAAGAAATTTGTAATAATAAATTCTGGAACAAGCTGAAAAGAAAGTGAAAAAAAAATCAATCTAGAGAGCCTGCTTTACTTCTAGGAATATTTAAATAATCATTACACCTTAAATTTTGGAATTAAGGGCTTGTTTTCTGAATACTGCTGCCAGCTAGCCTGCTTTGGGGATTCACCTGCTAAATTTAGCTCTTCTCCGCTCAAACCCTTTTCCTTGCTTTTTTCTGAAAGCATTTCTGAGCAATTTTTCCTGCCTTTAAAAACAGGGTGTTGTAGAAGAGATAACATAACCCTCCTATACAAACATACACACTTATCCCCCCTCTGACTGGTCCCACAGAGATCCTCCAGACCTCTCCAGCCCCTGCACGAGGTTTCTTCAAAGGGTAGAGCATTCAGAGAGTTAAATACTTTCTTTGAAATGGTTGTAAAGATTGCAGCTTCTGGAGCAAAGCCCAGCTTTTGCAGGAGTCTGTTGGCCAGGTGTGAGAATCTATGGGCTGCTGGCCAGTATCAACCCAATATGTTAGGTTTGCTGGCCAGTGTAAACCCAACAGAACATTTCTGAGGTCTTGCAGCTTTGAAGTTTGGGGAAGGAGTCCTGACAGCCCCAAAGAACAGACTCTGAAGTTGGAAACAATCACAATTAGTTTAGGAAGGATTTGCTGGCTTGATGTTTCACTGTGGGATGCTGCCGACATCTCTTCAGAGAGGCTGTTTGCTGGTGCACTGAGGGTCCTGATTTCTCTCTTAACTATTTTTAAGTCTCAAGTAATTGTTCAATGAGCAATTTTTATAGCGCCTCTGGTTTATCTTCCAGAGTGTCTGGTGGCATCAATCTTGATTTCTTTGAAATCTCAATTGGTAGTGTAAACGTGTTTTAAAGTAGCAAAATGCCATTGAGTTTAATATGAAAATAAAGCCATATTGGCAAAGGCTGAATTAATTACATGCTGGATTAAGAAAACAAAGTGGATGCCTGTTCTGGTCTCTGAATTGATCCCAAGCTGGTGTAAATTTTCAAGGGTGATTATTGCATTTATTGCTAAGGTGGGTGATGAGTTCACAACATCTGTCTTGCCCTGGTAGCCAAGGATAACGTGTCCCTTGGGGGCTGGCTTCAATTCTTCCTTCCCTCCCATAAAGCTCTCTATCTGAGCATGGACTTGAGATCTTTCCTGAGATGGATATGGTTTTAGCTGAACCAGACTTGTCTCAAAAAGTATCACTGGCCATTCCTCCAGCTTTCACCAGCAGGGAGAATTTTGAACCAATCTGTTAATTTCGATGTACTGGTACCTTGCCTGTAGCAACATGAGCTTTATTGAGTGAGGTTGCTTTTGACCTTTCCAATGATTCTTCTGGTTGTCATTACTTTCGGTGAATGGAGGAGTTGGTGGCCTTGGCAGATCACCAGCTGTGCTTCCTGCTCCATTTGGAGATAGGGATGCTTTCACCAAAGTGGCTTTTCATTTTTGCTGTTAAACTTGCATGGCACTCTGCTCCCCAAGTGCTGATACAATAAATCTTTGCTGAGGTCTGTAGTTTTCTAAACCCCTGTGTTATGCACCATCAGGATGGTGCTGGAGCAATCTGTAAAAATATGCTTGCTGTGCAGGTAAACATTTCTTATTTGTCTCTGTGACCGAATGAAGTGCAATATTTTCATATATTTTGCATTTACACTAGCCATCTTGATGGATAAATGATGCAATTCAACTTGTAGTTTTCCTCACTAAGAAGTAATACAGCTCTTCAGTTTAAATATGGTCCTCTTTTATGAGTAATTTGAGTATCAGTTGGCCCTGTTATTATTATCTAGTTTACTCTAGGGAGAGCTGGACAACTGAATTTTGGCATGTATGAGGTTTGAAGCTGCTTCCCTTTCAGATAGTAGATGGTGATATTTTTGTGAGAAAAATCCTGTTAAAACTTTATTTATTGCTAAAAAAGGAAACACAGACAGCTGTTCATTGCTTGTCCATGTCGTGGCCAATTTTTAGGAAGATGGGTTTGTTGTGATTTAGTGGCAGTTGTATGATTGCTGTCATAATGTCTAATTAGTTACAATTTAGAATAATAATTATTTATCAATTTTAGTTCAGTGTTTTAATTCATGTTTCTGAATGGCCTGACATCACTTATGAAGTGTCTACAGAAAATTTAACTTAAAACTGATGAGGAAGTACTATTACTCTGAAACAGAAAATTCAGCATCCCTGGATATAGGGGGAGCATTTTACTGGCTGCTTGAATGTTTTGACTCTCTTTGCTGTCACAGCTGAGCACCTCCAAATTTTTGACATAGAATTCTCCCTGTTATGTTGCCTTAAAGGTGTGGACCTGGGGCAAGGTGATATGCCGAGTCATGCAGGTGCCCTGGCTCCCTTCCCACTTGGCTGTGCACTCCCTGAGCTATGGAAATTGTGTCTAGCATTGTAACATTAAAGTAATGTGGTGCTGGTGGTGGAAGGTGTGATTGCTAAGTGTTACAAAAGCCCTGTGCAGTTTATAGAATAATTACTTGAGCTGGGTGAGTGGAAATAGGGACTCTCGCCCTTCTCAAGGCTTGAGGTACAAGGAGAAAAAACATGAAGGAAGGCGTGTCTCTTGATCTGTTCTTCATCAGGGGTTAATAAAACACTTAAAAATGCTGCCACCTTCTTCTCACTGATTTTCAGTCACCTCTGCTTTCTAGTAAGCATTTTGCTGGTGCTCGAATTAGAAAGTGATACACACATCCCTGAGCGCCTCCTCCCATTAAGGCACCTGGTCATCATTGTCTGTGTGTGAAGAAGTTTTCTGAGAATTTTATTTCCCTGTTAAATGTTCTACCTGCTGGATAATGCAATTTCTCCTTTTTAAAGTTTCATTTATTTACTAGTATCAAAGTAAAATATTGCAAGACAGGGATTTCTTAGTAGCATGACATGTTTTTGTTTACATTGCTCGTGAAAAGTAAATGAAAAGCCACTTAAGCTGGACTTGAGTCTCCTTGTGCAACAGAGGTACCTTTTGGGTCTCTTCACACAGCCTTGCAATAAAATAATTCTGTTTTCCTTTAGATATTTTTGTTCCTATGTGTGGACAAGATGAATAAGTCATTGAGATTTCACAGCCCGCAGTCTCTGAGAAAAATAGGAAATTATGGAGGCATCAGAGGGAAATGCTGTGATCTGAAGCATGTTGAACTCTTGGGCAGAACCTCCCCGTTAAGCTTGTTGATAACCTCTTTCCTCTGCTGGGAAAACAGAGCTGATATTTAGGATATGCACCAAACTGTACCATGAGCCAGGAGGATGGGGAGGATGTGAGGGGCAGGGAAGGCTTGTTCCTTTGGCCAGTCCGCTTAATTGCTGGCTAATGATGCTGTGTGGGTGAGCAGTCTTGGTAAAGGAAGATCAAAGAAACAAGATTTTAAGGTCATTGCTGCTGTACCAGCTCCAAGCAAAAAACTTGGCACTGAACAAGGACTTTGGTTTTCAGGGCCACCTGGGAAATAACACTGTATTTTTTTCCCCTCCTAGTAGTGGCAGAGCTAGTGGGTGCTGGTGGAGGCTTAAATAAGCCCTGCCCTCCTTTGGAGATCTGAAAGGTTGTGACATTTCTCGCTTAAACTCGGCTGTTCAAGCTCCCAGTTTGAACGGAGTTTTTGTGTGTTGAACAAAATTGTAATTCCTTGAATTTTAATCTCAGATGACTAACACTGAGTTATAGAAGTCTGCTTTTTAATGACTTAAGCAGGAATAATTTGTGTCCAGAGAGAAAATAGTCTAGAAATGGCAGGTATTTAGGTCAGCTACAAGTGAAATACTTAGTGTGCTGTGCTGGGAAATTACCTAGATGCTTTGTACCTTGGAGCTGTGCATGGACTGACACCACTGTGGTCTCCAGGGTGACCTTTTTGATGGGTGCTTGAGGAGACATGCAGAAAAGGAATGTTCACTTGATAATTTTAAAGTCCCAAATGTCCATAGCTGAGATGTCATTATGATAAGAATCTTGAAAATTTAAGAAGCATTCAGCATGTATTTATACAAGCTGAACAGCTTTAAACATTGATGTTTTAAGGCAAAAAGTATTTCCAGAATTTGTCGTCTTGGCCTACTGTGTAAATATAACATGCAATTCTAAATATAACATTTTTATAAATGACCATTCTTGCTGCCAATAGTAGGTCTTATGCAGTACATTGCCATGATACCTGACTTGCTAGAAGTACAAGTTTTTATTAATGTCCAGATAAAGTTGCTGTTGCTTTGCATCTTGTGGTCATTGCCTCCTGGAGTATAAATACACATAATGATGTTGTTTAATGTGACACATACTGTTTCACCGTATTGACATTTCCATTTTAATGCACTATACCTGTCCGGTGAGGCTACCTTTAATGTGCCCAAGAGCATAAAAATCATCAGCAGAAAAGAAAAACAACCCACTTGAAGAAATGATAGCTAATTTAGCATCGTATTACTTCTGGGAAAGTTCTATGTGTGAACAAATGTTGCAGTTTTTCAGAGCAGGTACGAAACCTTCAAACGTGTTGTGCAGCCAGCGTAATAAAATGGTGATTGGGCCATGGAAAAGGTGCTGCTTCTCCCAGAGGGAAGTTGGCTCTTTTGTATTCATTTAGCCTGTGGCTGTTCTAAAGGAGATGCAGTCACAGGAGTTGTAAGGTTAGATTATGCAAGGCCACCACTTAGCTGAATTTCAGTATTTATTAAATTGGGTGGGATGTCTGCAACATGAGGTATGGAGGGAGGGGAGGGAAAGTGTCTAGCGGTGATAGAGAAGTAGATCTAGAAAGGACCAGAGGGCTTGGGAAATAGGGCTTCTGACACAAGGTAGTGCAGTAGAGTTTTCAGCAGGGAGCAGAGTTCATATTGTTGCTAGTTTTTATTTTGCCGCAAAATTTGAGAAGAAAGATGGGAAAATCAGTGAGATTTTCTTTTTTTTAGTGCTCCTGAAGACTACGGGGAGAGTTTGAACTTGCAGCAGAAAATTTAATAGACTTCTATTGCATAAAGTAAAATTACCATCCTTGGATGTCTCTAAGAAATAAAATGATATGCCAGGGTATTCTTCATGCCGAGCATCTGTTTCCCCCTCTGCCCTGTGGGCACTGTGCCTGTGTGCTGCAGTACATAGATCAACTGGAGCTTTGTTTTGCCCAAACCTGTCTCATATTGCTATGGAGCCCCAACAAAGTAAATTCAGAAATTTTGTTGGGTGGTGTTGTTTTTTTTTTGTTGGGTTTTTTTGTCCCCAGAAAAATGGTGATTGTGCTTTGACAAGTGTAAATAAGAAGTGACATGGATGGCAGGAGCAGCTCTGAATCGGCTCTTGTTTCCCATTGTTTCCCTTGCCAATTAAAGGTCATATGCAGGGCACAGCAGTGGGGACATAAGGGCTGAGCTTATTGTCCACACATTAATGATCACTGAGATCAGAGGCAGATGAAAAATTCGGGGTCTAAACCCAGTTTTTGTATGCTGGCAGGATGAGGGCAAGGTGATGCTGGGAAAGGCACATGAGCATTCTTGCCTAATGATGCACTGCAGACACCAGTGCCCAAGTTTTCTTCATTTTTCTCCAAGCTGCCACTGGCTCTGCCACCTTCCTCTCTGTCTCATTGGTGGGATGCTCTTTGGGACAGGCACTCCATCTTCCTGTTGGTCTCACTCTGCAGGTGGGATTCTGAAGGTGCTGAAATAAGAGCAGACACACTTTTCAATACCATGTAACCACAGTGCTTTCTTCCTATACAGCATTTCATCTGAGAATGTCAAAGGGCTTTTAAGGCAGTCATGGTTTGAAGATTGTGATGCTCCTTGTTAAGGTCTTTGTTTTAGATGTGGTAGAACCAAATGGAAAGATGTTTTTGCTCCAACACATTGAAGTGCTTGCTAAATTGTGGTATATGACAAGAGCTTAAAGTGATAGTGTGGACAAAGTGATGCTTAGTGCCAAACTCTTGACAGTGCAGAAATCCCTAATAAATGCAGAATTTTGAGCTGGGAGGAGCGGCTCTGTTGGGAGGCATCTGCTTCCATGTTTTACTGGTTTGCTTTCTGTCAGGTTCTTGTATTTTCAGTATATTTAGTGTTTTTACTTACCATTCTAGCAATATTAGAAAGCAAATAGTGAAAAATGTATTCCTCCATTGGGGAACCCACATATCTTTTTGGAGGGTCAATACATAACAGCTATGCAGCAGCTAGAATACAGTCACTACCATGCCATGTATCTTTATTCATAAATTGCCACTGGTGAAGGCAAAAGGCTAAAATAGGTTTGAGAGGAGGGACAATAGGTCTAGGACTGGAATTAGGAGTTTTATTAACAGAACACAAAGGTGGATAGCAGGCTTCCCTTTGAGGGCACAGGATGGGTTGAACTCTGGCTGCTGTGTTTCCATGGGTTAATGTCAGGCTCAGGTGTGATCTTTGGAATTTGTCGCTGAGACGGAAGAAGTAATGGTGTAAATGTGCCAGGCAGCAGGATTAATAACAGGTGTTAAACTGTATTTCAAGAGGTGCCACTACTCTGAAAGCTTGCCTCTCCAGCCTTTTCAGCCCTGCATTGTTTTGTAGGGGCTTTATTTCATGTTGGGCATGACAATTTGATAGCAGATTTCTTCACCTTATGTTCTCTAGGCAACTTCTCAATGTTGCTGTCATATCTTACTATTTTTTTATGATGAATCGCATGGTGGTTTTTTGTTGGTTTTTTTTTTTTTTTTTTTTTTTGTTTAAATTTTATTTCTGGCACAGCTCCTGGAATTGGTATATTTAGTGCTAATTTCAGCATTCATTAAAAAACATATTTCAGCAATAATACCTAGCACCCAATATCAACATAGGTGCACTGAAGTCTTTGTAAAGATGCTGATGAATCCCTCTTGTTCTCTAAGTCATACTACTACTTCTAAGGGGACTGAAGGAGGCCAGGAACTGAAGATGCTCTTTAGCCATAGGTTTATGCTGCATTTTTAGAGTAGTCTAATCGGTGTTTCCTCATTGAGACAGGATGAGCTGATGAGGCACCTGTAGAAATTAATGTCAGGGTGACTTATTTTTCCGGGTCTGAGTAGCATCCCAAGGTGACAACCTGGTTCCTTTGAAAGGAAAGGATTGCCAAATTTGCATTGACTGGAGGCAGTCGGGGTAGCACAAGCAGGTTTTACTGCACTGCTTGCAGCCACAGCATTATAGCAATTGGCAAAAGAGGCACCACAGGTAGTATTGACTTTGGCTGCTGCAGTGAAAATGCATGGTTTAATAAAATGAATGCCTAAATGCAAAGAAAGATAACCAGCATAATCATCCTGCACAGGAGTCCTTGATGCTTATCCCTGCAAGTGTGTGTCATGGCCAGGACTTTGTTACAGCTCCTCCACTGAGCAGTGGAGCCTGTGGGATGTTAAGCCCTCACCTCAACTGAGGGTCCCAAATAAGGGGAGGAGGGAGCAAAGCCAGATCTGTCCCTCAGTTAGTGTTGGTTCCTCCTCCCCTTGCCCAGGAGTGCCATCCTGATTTATGGTGTCTGCCTTTGGGTTCACCATCAGCGTTGTTTGTGTCTGCTGTCTAATTTCTCATGCTTGACAACCTTCACGGGTGAGCTGGCTTTCCACTCCTTGATACAGCGCCCTTCTCAGTTTATTGCTCACACAACAGAGTCTTTTAATTGAATTTATATTTGTTTGGATAGCACTTGTCAGTGTGGCATGAATCTTCATCAGGTTCAGTCGTCTTTCACTGAGTTCATATGTAATCCACTGTAAGTGCTCCAAAACTGGAAGGGAAAATAACCCCTTGAGGGGAAAGGCAGCCACTTTGGGACATGGCTGTTTCTTTCCCATGATCATCCAGTGCCTTGCACCATCAAGCTCTTGTCCCATTCTGGAGACGAGCAACAGAGTTGTGATTCCTTTTTCTTTTTTTTTTTTAATAAAAACTGAGTATTTATTTCAGAGAATTGTAACTGTGGTCACTTTTAATACTACTGAAGAAGTGAGATATCGCAAGGGATCATAATGGAAACCTTGAGATGAAGTGGGGTTGTATGGTCAGATGCTTTCCCTTTGCACATTGGAGGACCAGAGCCGGTCTCCTGTGGAATAAGCAGCTCTCCTTTTGCAGAGTCTGGGCTGAAAGGCCTTAAGACCTTGAGAATTACTGACATAGGAAACATGGTAACACTACTGGAAAAGGGATAAAAGAAACAGTAACGTAGTAATTCAGTTAACAATATGTTCGACAGAACACATTCATAACTCTTCCTACTTGGGGACACAATTTGCTTGCTGTATTATGCCAGTAGAGATAACCCTTAATTCCTTTCCTATCCTGTTTTTGAATCATTTTGTTAAACAAAGGCCTTTGAGTCTTCCTTTGTTGCTGAGAACAAATGGTGAGATTTTGGGGACTGTAGCTACTTTTGTTATTCACAAATTCCAGAGCCTTTCAAAATTCTTCATCATTCACATTCTGAGCTTCACCACACAATCATTCATTATGTCAGCAGCTGCCCGGGGAGTCTCACTTCAGCTCATTCAGCCAAATAATAAGCACTGGGACAACTGCTTCTGCATTACAATAATAATAAAATAATAAATAGAGGTTCTTGCATGTGCAGAATAATGCAGCTATCTTCTGCTTTTTGACATATCCCTGTGTCAGTGATCGGTTTTGCTCAGCATCTGTGTTGCAATGAACCTCAGCATTCAGGAAATTATATTTTTCTGAAGGATGTTTTGGTACAGCCAAACACTTAAATTCTGCTCAGTTTTGGGGGGTGTTTTTAAAATATGTTTTATTTCTCAGACTTTTTTTTTATATTCTATTCATTTGAGAGGAGGATTTAGTATGCTCACCTGCCATGCCTTTGCAGATGTATTAGCATATATGTGTAGAGCTGTGGAGATAACACAGCCCAGCAAGCAAAGTGGTTATTTATGATGTGGAAGCAGGAATGCAAATAAGTGACCAGTACAGTGACTCTGTATTTCTTGGTGCAACCATTTTATTTTTTCAAGTGAGTGCATCGAAAGGTCCAATAATCATGTTAGTGTGATGCTTCATTCCTCCTCTTTAATTAGGATAAGGAATGCAATTTATAAAGTAAAGCAGGATTATTCCTTCCATCTCATATGCAAACAGCTAGCTTCCTGCTCAGTAGGCAAATACAAACGTCCCATCAAGCAACGTATCAGTGCTGGAGTGTGCCCAGTAGCAGACTAATCCAAGATGGCTTTATCCAGATGTCATTCTGTCCCAAAATCTGAAGTGGTATACCCTGCCTGTGCCATTGTCTCATTCATCCAAGTGAAATTTACATGCTGATTCGGCTGAGCCAAGGAAAGCTGCCTCATGACTTTTCAGGGATGTATAGTTTTCCATGCATCAGGCAGGCTGTGCTCGTCATTGCCACCTTTTGCTGAACTCTTCTTGCCTATGCAGGTAGTACCACGTGCAACTGAAAACCACTATTGATTGTGTGGAAGCAACTCTGTCTCTTAGAGGAAGTAATTTGGATGTTTATGGGAGATAGGTGGAAAAAAATATACTGGTTCATTTTTATTACTTTTGTTTTTGTAAGTGAGCATGAGGACGATACAGAAGTGAACAGATGTTCCCAAAGGCTGACATTAGCTGATTGTAAGACTGGGTTTGGAAAGGTTTGGCAAGGATTTTCTCTGTGAGCACAAATACAGTGTCTGGATGAGGGTTTCTTGTCCCACCCAGCTGGCCTCACTGCTTCTCTTACATATACTGGTAACAAAAAACAGAAAGGGAGAAGAGAAGCATTAAAGTTGTACTTGTTGCTGTTGTTCTTTTTGGTGAAGCGCAAAGAGCTTGTTTTTTCAAATTACATAATTTGTTTTCAAATATTAGGTCAGCTACAGGAGCCACTTGTAACCTGCCATCTCTTGCAGATGGCATTGGCTTTCCAACCTGAAGCTGGTTTGATCTGCAGTCTTCACATGTCTTACTACAGCCACACTATGGCTATGGCCACTTCATATTTGTGGTCAAGCACTTTCTTAGTATATTTCTTTTTCTCTTTTTTGTTTGTTTTGTTTTGTTTGTTTCATTGTGGTTTTGTTTGGTTTTGTATTTGTTTTGCTTGTTTGGGTTTCCATTTGCCTTTTTTTTTTTTTTTTTTTTTTTTTTGAGTCATGGGAAATGCCCTCAACTGTTGTGCCTTTTGGAAAGAGACTGTTTTCCTTTCTCCCTGAAATGCTGCTGGCCCATGGGAATCCCCTCTTAACTGAGCTTTCTGTGGCAACACAACTACCAGTTATTTACATATTCCTTATTTTGTTGAGGGTTTTTTTGAACATAGTGGGCGTTGGAGATATGAGCTCTGTAACCTCTTGTGCAACTCTAAACACAAAAAACAGGCCTTGTGAGCGACATTCCTAAATTGTCATGTAGCAAAGTGCCTTATCCTCCTTCCACACCCTCTATGCCCCAATTTGGCTCCCAGCCTTATTCCTTCTATTTCTACAGCTCACTACTTAAGTCTCTGCAGATGATGCTCTGAGCCTACACCTTTGCATAGCTGAAACATACCAAATGGGTAGAATTCTGATGGTTTTTCAGGTGGTCTGGGCCCCAGAATCTGTGTCCAGCAGCTTCAGCCTGATTATTTGTAAAATAGTTCTTAGTCACTCCCCAATTACTTTACCTCTTACTCGTTTTTCTACCCAATCTTTTATGAATGTTGTTCTGCTCTCTTTGTGTTTGTACCTTCACTGTGGGCCTTTTGGATGAGTGGGAAAAGCCCCCAGGCACTAGCCTGGAGGAGAGTTGGAGCGGTGGTGTGAGTGATGGCTCTTCTTGGGTGAAGTTAAAGCTGTGCTTCGCCAATGGAGAGAAGCAAAGGGCTCTTCCAGCAGGTCTTTCAGGCAGTATTTGAGAATCTGCCATAAAAATCCCTTCGTATCTTTCCCAGGATATCCAAGGCACATTGCAAAGTGAGATGGGCTGCAATCTTCTGGCCAAATCTATATTTCCAAATCTTGTACTATGTCTAGATATGCTCAATAAAGAAAGAAAGGGAAAAAAAAATAAAGGCGGTAGATTCTGATGGGGAGAATTCAGTTGGAAAATGTGGGTAGCTGGAAAGCTACCTGGCAGAAAAGGACCTGGGGATCCTGGTCAGCAGCTGCTGAATGTGGGCCAGCAGTGTGCCCAGTTGGCCAAAAAGGCCAGCGATATCCTGGCTTCTGTCAGCAATAGTGTAGCCAGCAGAACCAGGGCAATGATCATCCAGCTGTATTTAGCACTGGTGAGGCCACACCTTGAGTGCTGTGTCCAGTTCTGGACTCCCCACTACAAGAAAGACAGTGAGGTGCTGGAATGAGTCCAGAGAAGGGTAACAGAGCTAGTGAAGGGGCTGGAGCACAAGTCTTACAAGGAATGGGTCAGAGAGCTGGAGTTGTTCAGCCTGGAGGAGAGGAGACTGAGGAGGGGAGCTCATCACTCTTTATAACTACCTGGAAGGAGGTAGTATAAAGGTGGGTGGTCTATCTCTTCTCCCGTATAACATGTGACAGGACAAGAGGAAGTGTCCAGGGGAGGTTCAGATTGGATATTAGAAACTGTTCATTGAAAGGGTGGTCAGGCATTAGAACAGACTGCCCAGTGAAGCAGTGGAATCTACATTGTATAAGAGTTCAAAAACTACCTATATGGCACTTAAGGACATGGGTTAGAGGTGATCGTGGTAGTTCTGGGTTAAAGATTGAACTCTGTGTATCTTAAGAGTGCTTTTCCAACCTTTAGGATTCTGATTTCCCACTCATTTTTTTCCCCCATGTTATGAACATCCTAAAAAATTAAAGTGATGACTGTACCATAGTTTCCAAGACCTTACCCAACACCCTGGTGCAGTTTCAGTGCTCTATCAATGTGGCAGAATCCTATGTGTACACTGTCTGCAGGGGCAGAGGGATGTCCCTGTGCTGAGGTGTGTTCACTTTACATTTTCGAAGCTGGGAATGCAGCCTGGAGGTGGAGAGTAATGTCTGATCTGCTTCATCACTGTTACCCAGTTTAGCTGCTGGGGCCCTCTTTGCGAAATTAAACAGAAATCTGAGAAGGAACATAATTACATCTTTATGCAGTAGCTACACAAGTTATGTAGAGACTGTGAGGACAAACATTGTTTCTGCTGGCCTGCCCTTTTGGCAGACAGTTTACTTTTTGTATATGCTGGTGGACACTCCTGTCTGGGCCAAGATGAATCACTCCCTGAATTCCCCTGACTACATTTTCTCAATCTCTACTGGCTATAAAAGGAGCCTGGTGAGTATTTAGGCTGCTGATGTCCCTGTTTTTGCCACCAGCCCTTGGGCAGCTGAATCTTTTGTCTAACACTCATTAGACCAGAAACTGCTGGGAAATGATGGTCTGAATGCCAGGAATGGGGGGACTGCTCCATCTGCCTGCAGCTGTGGCACCTCAGGAGGTGGAGAGGCAGGGAGGCACAGGCATTGCAGCCCCTCCTATCTCTTCTCAGAGGTCTACATGAAGCCAAGTTGAACCCTCCTTCAACATTTAACGTGCCCAGTGGGAAGCTCATCCTGAAACCTGTACCCCGAAATTTGGTTTCCCCTGGGCAAACTTCCCTGTCAATCAAGGCTGTGTCCACAGGTCACCTAAATCGGGTTCTCCATCTACATACCTGTAGGGTTCCCATCCCAGGATTCTGGGCAGCACTTCTTGAGGGGGTCTGGGATTACAAAATGTAAGACTGGCAAAGTATCAGGTTGCAGCAACTTTCCCATGAATTAAACTTATTATGAGTGCGGGAGCAAATAACTTATCTTCCATTGTCATTACTAGAATGGACGTGCCATAAGCAGGCAAGAAATACACTCTTTAAAGATGTATTAAGAAAGCTGTATAAAACTCCGTTACTGTTCGGTCCCAGCATGGTGCACAAGGTATGCTTTGAATTTCAGCAAGTTGAGAGCTGCTGGAGAGTATGGAATGGGGTGGCAAGGAGCTGATGGGAGCACATCCTCTGGTTTTCCTGCACTGCAGCATCCCCTTTCCCTGACAAAGGCAGCAGCTGTTGTTGCTTTACACAGATGTGGCAGAGTCGTCCAGGTAGGGCAGAGCTGGCACTCTGAGGAGCTGCTGCTCTTAAATTGTTATTTTTCTTTGTTATTTCCTGCAGCTCTGAGTCTCACTGATACAAGAAGTACACTGAGATAGCTGAAAGAGGCAGACACCATTTGAGAATGTATGTCAGGGAGGCCTTTCTACTTGCTTCTATTCTACTTGCTTACCCTTTTTTGAAGGGGTAAGAACTGAAGGCATTGCTTTTATTTTGGGAAGCTTCTCTGCAGTGATTGTATCCAATTTAATTTGTCCTTAGTGTACTGGGTGATCCATGAAACCAGGTGTCCTCCTTTCTTCCCCTGAACTTCCCCACCACACGCACAAACTGAGTTCTCCAGATCTCCTGTATCTGATGCACTTTGATTATTTCAGGGCATGAGTTTTCATGCTATTGGAGGAAAATTCCTTTTAATCTTGTATTTTGCACTTTGCTTACACAAATCAATACCTTTTTCCTGTTACCTGCCTTGGCTGTAGATACCAGCTGAGTTAAAAGGTAACGATTTGACTTTTTGACTTTGGCAATTTGATCATATGGACTTTGATCCTCCTTTTGGTTTCCTACATCTGCTTTTACTTTGGATTTATACGTGCCTTCTGTGCCTCAGCCATGGCTAAGAAACTTTACCATAGTGCAGGTGTGGATTTACTTTTCCCATATTTCTGCTCCTTAGCTCTTAGGAAATCCCTTTTCTTAGCAGGAAATCCCTTTTCTTAGCACAACTGGTGGTCTTCACTAACTTCTTTCATCTAGGGAGGAAAGGCATATTTCCATTAGTGTCTTCATTAATCAAACATGTTGGCTATAATTCTGTTTTGACAGCATTATCTTGAGATATCACCTGCTGTATCATGACCTAGAAACTACCTGGCAGGAGTTGTACTTTCAGGTGGCAACCTCCTACTTTTCTGGGGTCTCCACCTTTTCTAAGTTTGCATTCAAGCACCTGAGCTCACCTATTATAACTGTTTTTACAGGTACTGGTCCTCATTCCAGTATCCTTGACACTTCATTCTGCTGACCATAAAGTTATGTTTACAAGGAGCAGAATAATTTTTTCAGAGAGAGGAAGTAATTTTCCTGAGAAAAACTTCCTTGTTTTTTTCAATGGAAGTTTTGGGGGAAAGATAATTTTTTCACATTCTCTAGAATATCATCATATCTTTTATTGTTGCAGATTCAAAACTATTTTCTTTTTTTGATGCATAGTCATCTTTCAGTAATCAAGGAGAAAATGCATAATTACCTGGGTTAATATAGTTTAAACACTAAAAAACTAGCGTGTCTTTCTGTGTTCTGTAGCAGTGTTGGACCTCTGTGCAAGTTTGAGAACCTGAAGAGATCAACTTCCTTCTTTCACTGTCAGCCATTAGGGTTCAAGCACTTTTTTAAGCGAAGGACAAAACTGAGCTAAAACCTTGCTCAGACTGTTTTTCTTCTGACCAGAGTGGACCAGCTTTGGCCATCAATCACCCAGAAGGCATTTTGATTCAACTTTCTGTCTGTTTTCCTCACAAGAACACAATAATGGCGATCTTTATTTTGTCAGTACTCTTGGCTTGACCCCATTCCTGCTCCTTTAGTTTCAGTCACGAGTGATCTCAGGATGTCCTCAGATGGAGCACCCTTTGCTGAAACCTGGCTCCTTAGACTGCTCATAACCTGTTGGTTTGAGTTGTTTCCAAAACTGATCTCTGTGAGCTGCAGGTACCATGTAAAGATACTGTATGTTCTGGAGGACAAAAAATATTTCTGAAAATGGTCTAAGTGTATTTGGCCAAATGAGAAAATACTGCTGTGGTGGGGGTCTCAAATCAGGCTTACAGGACAGGAAGTAACAATTAAACATATAGATTTCAAAGGAACAAACCCACCCCACGCTTGCAGTCCGAGGCCCGTAACTTTTTTCCATTTAACCTACAGACTTGTATGGCCACAGTTATTTAATCCACCTCTGCCCAGGGACGGATGTGGTGTCAGGGACTTTGTGATCTTAAGCTTTGCAATTAGCCCTTAGCAATCAGTCCCTTGCTCTGAAGAGGTGCTGGTGGCACGTTCCCTCTCCTGGTGGCTGCTTGAGTTGTGGAGCTTTCTAGCACCTCTCACCCATAGAAGCTGCCATGTTTTGCCGTGTCTGTGCCATCTCCTGCCTCCTGCCACGTCGTCTGACAATGTAGGTGTGATTTTGTCCTGTGACCTCAGTGCAATCAGATGCAAGTGGAAGGCTCAGTCAGAGCTTCGTCAGCCCCTCTGTTTATCATCTGTGATAGTTAGAATAATATGACAGCAAGGACAAGAGTGCTGAGAGAGCCACTGGAACCAAGCAGGCGGCTGGGTGAGGATGTGACCCTGACCGTGCCAGTAGTGTGTAGACACACACCACTCTGGCTCTCAATAACGAAACTTGTTTTGCATCCTGGCTTCAGTGATACATCTCTATAAGAGGGGTGGTTACTCCAAATGCTCCTAGTTGGCCTGCATGCCTACTGAAGGCTATGTCTGGAATCACCCCCACAACCCCAAGCTACTGATGGTACTTTTACTGCTGGTTTCTCCATTAAGCTGGAATGAAATAATTTTGCAAATCCTGTGCATTGCCACTAACACTTCTTTAGTGTTACTAGGCAAGGTTGTTTTTTTCTTTTTTTTTGTTGTTGTGATAAGCTTTCTAGATGCGAATGAAGGAAGCAACAGCTGTAAAAGTATTCTTCCTTGTGTGGCTTCGTCTATGTCAGGAGAAAAAATGTTCCCTTTTCTTCTACTTTTGCCACTTTGCATGGAAAGGATGGTAATACATAGGCTAGTTTAATGCAGTTGTCGAAAACTACTATGAGGAGAAAATTGGTCACAAAAGGACAATATATGAGGCCTTTGGAAAAGGAGAGCCAAAGCAGCAGTGTGTTTGAAAGGAAACCTTCTTTTGCATAGGATAAAATTCCTCAGTATAAATCCTTTCAAAGTTACTATGCTTGCAGTTTGTGGCTTTGTTTAATATCAGATTGCCTTCATCTTGTGGGCTCTTGCAACTGGAGTTTGTCAGGATTGAGTGACATGAAAGTGTTTGCATATTCATAAATTAGTCTTTTTAAGACTTCCCAGTGGGACTTTTAACTATGGTTAGTCTGTTTATCCACTCAAATCCACCGCTACAATGTTTTAAAACTTGAAATCATAACTGCATCTGAATTTCACCATGAAATAAAATATCATAAGTGAGGACACATGTTAGCAATCAACACAAGGTCTTTCAAATGAACCCTTGTGCTGCAGGATGGGAGGCTATTTCCAGGGAAGTATTGACAGACTCTTGATCAGTTGAAGCCTGGGGCACTGAAAGCCGTCAGTAGGCATGGAGGTTAACACAGAACAGGTTTTGGAGATACTCAGCACTTCTCAGCCATGGAGCAGATTATTCCTGTATCTTTAACCATAGCTGCCTGAGCTTCATCAGGCTAGCTGTGAGTCACATTATGGGGAAGGTGCAGTGTGGACCAGATTATTCCTGTATCTTTAACCCATAGCTGCCTGAGCTTCATCAGGCTATCTGTGAGTCACATTAGGGGGAAGGTGCAGTGGTAAAAGGAAAAAGAAGAATAAGCTTAAATTGTGCATCTGAAGCGGTCACAGCCTTTTCACAATCTCCATGTGGCCCTGAGTGCTGACATTTTGACTGGCATTAAGTTTTTCATGTAGAAACAGAAGTTGTGTTAAATTGTTCATCTTATCTCAGCCCTTTTCATTTTAATGCAAGCTTTGGCCAGTCTGTAGGACTGCTGATTGAATTTGTTCAATTAATAGAGACATTCATGTTACAGAAATGAAAATTCATATTTTTAAAATTTATTGCTGGATAGCTGAACTGACCAACTGGAGGTGAACTTTTGAAAAGATAAGAAACAATGGATTAAATTTAAGAGTTATGGCTGTGATTTTCCAGCAGACTGGAAATGTTGTGGGTCACACTTAGTAGAAGTCCAACTTGTATTTTTTTTATTTATTTTTGTTTTTAAAGGGCAAGTATGCAGCCTTTAAAACATATTTTGATGGCAGATTCGTTTGCACACTGAAAGTAGTTTTTTTTTTTTTTTGAAAGCAACTAACTGACTAAAGATGCTTTTTATAGAAAGGGAAGTAGAAAAAAATCCAAATATTTAGTACATTACACGACAAGGGTGAGGTCCTGAGAAAAGTGCTACACGATAACACAAAGCGCTACGAAGGGGAGGAGCTGAAAATAAAGGCACGGGAATATCTTTGGAAAAAGCTGGTGTAGCTGGCTGAGGTTGGAAAAGGAGGAACACCTCATCTGTTCTTCTTGAGGGCAGAAGGCAACTCGTGAAACTAGCAGGTAAATTTCTTATTTAATATTTTAAATACTTAATAGAAATTCTGTGATTTTTATAAAGCTTCAGGCCATGTCATATAGATATGATTTTATTAAATTTAAATTATTTCTGCTTCTGAGTCACCATGAAGTTCCTTAATTCATTTGGCATGCCTTGGCCAATACAATAGCAGAATAATAAGAGAGACCTCTGATCCTGGTGTGTGTACATTATATGTATAGCAGCCTGTCGTTCCTGGCAGTACTCCTATCTTCTTCTCCTTTTAAAGCAATACAATTTAACTTTGCAGGCCCTGTCATCCAGCAGTAATTTTCTGTCACTGCAGGATATGAAGCCCCTGTTTACTGCTCAGATGCTTTTTAACGCTTTACCCTGTTAGCAGACATCATTGTTTGAGAGCTTATGTAGATGAGGGATCCCTAAACTGGGACTCTTAAAACTGACTTCACTGTCTTGTTTCAAACATTCAGCACTATTTTTACCATATTTACTTTATTTTGGTCCTTTTCTTATATTTGCTTTTTGACAGATGGAAAAATAGGCAAATGAAAAAAAAAAAACACCTAAAACCGTCTTCTGACATCTTCCCATTTTTAAATACTGTTGGTAGTTCCTGTCTTATAGCTAAGTTTGCGTGGCATCATTTAATAGTTTTCCCTAGGCCACAAAGTTATAGTCCTTTGCCCATTCATGGTCAAATTAGGTTTGATTTTATGTTTAGCTTACTCAGGCAGAGGAATAGTTGGAGTGAACACAAAAAGGACTTCAGAACAGTTAAAAGTGAGGAAAGAAAATGTGTGCAAGTAAGAGAACTTAAATAGCTTAAAGAAAACAAGAAGAAAACATAAAATGAGAGAGTAAAGAGAAACAGTAGGATCTTATGCAGAACATTGAAATACTCCATGTACATAAGCTCCTGCTTTTGCCTGTGGATGTGGGAAGTCAACTCAGTACAGCTACCGATTTGTGATTTCACCTGCTCTGTCTGGAAGTCTCTCTTGATTTACTACTATCTGTATTAGACTTGGATATACACTGTATCTCTTGGTGGCTAGGCTGATATTTGGAAATTTGTACCTCCTTGCTACATTACAATTTGTTACAAGGTAGTGTTAGCCAATGAGTTTGCAATGTTCATTGATACTGCATTTACTTTCCCTGTGATTTGATGTGGGTTTTTTTATATTAACCATTTTCAAGTTTGTCTTCCTTTTTAAAAGACACATGTGACTGGCTTTGATTCCATAAATAACACTAGATGGGGGAAAAAAATCCGTTAAAAACCGTCAAGAATTCTTGATCTGTACCAGATTGAGCTCTCTACACTTGCACACATGAAAAAAAACAAACAAAAAAAAAACAAAAAACAAACCCAAAACAAAAACAACACCAAAAAACCAAAACACCCAAGTAGTCACTATAACTTTTCAGGGCAAACAGATCAAATCCCACATGAGTACCTGACTCTGTTTTTCACCCTGCAAATAAAACATGTTTTCTCCAGGTAGAAGCCCCATGCTCTTAAGCTGGCTTATCAAGTTGTGCGTTTGCAAAGCCATTCTATCTACAGCAGATTGTCCCATCCAGAAGGTGGAGATTTGGGAGCACCTTGCATGGCTTCATGTGTCTGTTCCCACCCAACTCCTTCCACAGTCTCAGTGATGCTTGATCCTAGCATCCTCTTATATGTTGAGGAATGCAACTATAGGTATTGGGGGCCAGAGAAGCAAAGCAGAAAGCTACTTTTGGTGCAGGTTTCCTTATGTGAAAGCTGTTTTCCTGGGAGCTGGTACTTGACAGACAGGCCTAATGGACCTTGACTTTCTCTTCTTTGCCATAGAGCTGGATCAAGCCTTGTTTCCTCTTTGAATGCTCTGAAGGACTAGTGATCCTGTAGTATACATGACAGTGAGCAGAACTGGGAAACGAATCCCTTCTTAAACCCTTTTCTTTCTTCTATTTTTAGGATGTGCTGTATTTCCTCACTGCAAAGCTAGGTGTTTAGTTGTGGGTTTTTTTTGTTTTGTTTGTTTTTTCGTTTTTGTTTGGTTTTTTTTTTTTTAATAAAAGTGCAAAGAGCTAGGAGCATGCAGCAATGCCTGGCAGCATGAGGTCTTCAAGGAGCATAGCATTTGCAAAGATGGTGGTGGTGTGGGATCAGAGCTGAAAGTTATGGTGCCTGGCATGGGGAGAGGTGAAAAATACTGTACTGCTGGGAGATAGGGCACCTGCAGCAGGAAGGGCAGTGATTACCTGTCTCAGAGAATTTTAATTAAGGAAAGATGGGATCAAAGGAAGAGCTATTTGAGCAAGTTTTCTTTTTTATAATGTGAAACACATTTACTATTGAAATAAATTTGGGGTGGAGAAACCAATTGGTAATTTTAATGATGCAGCAAAATGTAATGATGAAATACAGTTCCTCAGGCTCCCTTTCATCATAGAGTATACCTTTAAAAACATGGGCTTCAGGGGGTAGAAATTGTAGCGTCTATCTGTTCAGGCTTTTATTTGACATGGTTGGGTAGGCTATTGAATTCCTACTCCCCGCCTTTAGCTTAGCTGTGTACTATATGTTCTCCACAATACCTCGAGCTGAAAATTGATCTCCAGTCAATACCGTGTGATGATTCAAACCACTCCCGTAATCAGCACTGCTCGTTGAATGAAATTCGTCGTGGGAGGCCTGATTATTGTCTCTGCCAGGACTAACCCTACTGAAAGGGCTATCAGACTGTCTGAATTTGGACACGTTGGACAACTGCCATCAGGAATTATCTATGCTCCCAGAAAGGGCTAAATTGAGCAGAGATGAAGTGCTGGTGTTTATTGATTTCCTTCTTTAAAAAAACCCCTTTTTTTCTTTTTTCCCTCCACTCCCTCCTGACTAGGTAGAGCAGAGGCAGCTTTAGCTACGTATTCTGGGGGTTGAGATAGTGTTGCTGCAATGATGATGATTCTTTTCTGACCCATGTCAAACTGTCTACGGCACACACTGGAAGGTTTCACAGATGGTTTTTAAGGAAAAATCATTTATCAAAAAAGTTATGGCTTGTAAAACAGCCTCATGGTCCTCTTGGCTGTGCACTGTGCACAAAGTACAATAGAAAAGTGCCACAGATGAGGCTGAACACTTACTATTTTGTATATCAGCCTCAATATTCTACTGGAACAGAGAATAGTAACTGAAACCTTCAAGTGCCTGGTTAGAGAGGTTTTCAGCATGCAAGTGCAGTTTCCCTTAGGTCATCTGTTGAGATACCCTTGTCTTACGTTATGAAGCTTTCTGGAGCTGTATAAGCAAAAGAGACATATTACACCAACACAATGAAGGGCTTATTAGCAGTTTTTAAACACTTGACATTTGCTTAGAAAATGGCCTTTATTTCTCTTAACCTGTGCTCAGGAGTACAGCAGGTACAGCAGGTGGGTCAGGATTTTTTCATGCCTTACCAGTGTATAAAATTTCGGTTATGCTAATAGCACCTATATGGGGAGAGCCTGTTCCATTCTACAGGAGCACATGCAATTTATTAAAAGTGTATTTAAAATAGCAATAACGAATGAAGTACAAGTATCATCACTGTATTTACTTCACAGAACATTGGTAAAGTTAGTTTGGATCAGGGGATACCAAGCTTTAAAACTTGAAATCATTGAAAACCAAATCGGTGAAACTACACCACTGTGCACTGTTCCCTGCCTACCTGAAGAGCTTTATGCAGTTATGCAGTAACAGTGCATGGTCCAGGATTGCTAATGGCACTGTTTGACTTCCCAGTGGCAACTCTTGTGCCTCTGACTTGAGGACCTGGACTGAAATCTTAATCTCACTGCAAAGCTTTCCTTGACGTGTATGGACTTTGCTTCAGCTCCATTTGATGGAGTGCAGTTGAAGCTTTAAAGGCATTCAGGCTGAAGTCTCTTCACCAAGGGTGTTGTGCCTGTTTGTCACCAGATAACCTCTAGTCTTTTAATAGAGTTAAAGCTTCATGGGCAGGCTCTGCCCTTGTTTAATGCCATGGCATTGTTCCCGTTGGCTTCAAAAGGAGGAGGCACTTAGACTAGGACTCTCAAAGGCCCTTAGGACCCTAAGTCCCATTCATTTCCTGATTTCAGTGGGACTTAGAGTTCCAAATCCTTTTGTGAATCCAAGCCATAATGCTCTACTGTCTAGGCACAAGTATTAACAAGAGTTCTCTTTTTATCCTCTTAGCATGGTAAGCCTGGAAAGTGGAGCTCTGTGTTATCTTCCCTGTGCTCCTGAAATAGGCTGAAAATATGTGTAGCTGTTTAAATATGGAAGTTATCTTCTTACTTGAGTCTTGAGTCTGGATTATCATCTCTTTTCCAGAACTATGAAAACAAACAAGTCTGGATGACCAAGCTCCTTTCTGAGCTGAAACTCTGCAGAATGGGTGTTGGGGTGGAGAATGGGTAACCTGAGTAAAGAGTGAGGAGTATATCCTCACATTAACCATTTCCTGTCCTTCTTCCAGCCACCTTGGTCCCTTGGGATAGGAAAGAATCTGTGTGACAAACCCTTTCCATACTGGTAACCATGCTTTGGTAGAGCCCTGTACCACAGTATCCACAAGCACCTGATCCACAGACTGTGTGTGGAAGTTAGGTATGCACTGTAGGGACCATAAAAATCAAACCCTCAGTAAGAAACCTTCCTAAGAGCCTCTTACTGCCATTCTTTCATTACCAAATGAGTTTTTTTGCATCTGCTTGCTCGTTTCCAAATCTATTGATAATGGGCCTGGATCTCGGCTGATGCAAATTAGCTTAGTGCCACTGAAATCAGGTCAGTGGCTGTGTTGATTTACCTTGTCTAAGGGGCTGATACAGGCTCTCTGGTTCTTTTGGTGTTAAAACAATCTTCCCTCTATAGCCATCTTCATCTGCTAGAGCAATGTGAGTCTAGAAATGATTTTTAATAAAAGAAAAAGCTGTACAATGTGTTATGTCAAAAGTAAATAATGTATAAGTTTACAGAGGATCTAATGATTAGTTGTTGGCATATATTCTTGATAGATTAGGAATCCTTATCCCATTAATGAGTCAAATCTTAGCCTGTGTGATAAATAGCTTTGATTGACAGAAAAGGAAAATGATGAGATGTATTCTGTTTGCTGTGATGGTCCTAAGAAATGAAGGGTTTCTAGCTCTGAAAAATTCTTTCACCAAAGTATATAAAACACCCAATTGATCTACAGTTAGTGGAGGGAACTGCTACAAAGGTGCCACTCAAGTCTAACCATTTACAGCAAAGTGTGTTTGCAGCAGGTAAGGCTTACTGATTTTGTGTCAGTTTATCAAATCTCTGCAATATAAGGACTAACCATCTTCCACCATTTCAGAGGGAAGTGGGATAGTAAGCGTGAAATTAATGAAAATAGAGAACATGGCGTGGTCTTGCATTTAGGGGCCAGAGGTATCACTGCTGGGTTTAATTCTGGTCCTTCACTAGTAAGCCATCCTGCTGAGCCAGGATGAGCTTCTCCAGGGAGAACTGCAATGTTGAGTTCCTTTCTCTTTCTGTTGTTGATCACTGGTTTTAATGGCTTGTGCCAGTTTTCTCTGCAAACAGGGCCCTTCCTGCTTTTATTTGCTAACAGTAAGTCCCGAGCATTGCATGAAGTTTTGTAACTGGAAAGGTGTTGTTTTAGGGAGGTTGTCAGAAGACTTTGCATTCCTCAAGGGGCATGTATTCTCAACACTTGGTATCTGTTTGACTACCTTGCATATCTGTTGGGTCCTAAAATCCTGAGAGAGGCTCAGAACACAGCTCTGAAACACTTGGGGTTTTTGCAGGACATTGAGAGGCATACTATTGTTGTTTTCTGAATTAACAGCTCATGGTAGCAAAGAGTGGCATTCCAGGAGGATGCATGAAGTAGTTAAGTGCAGCATATAGCAGTGCTGACCCAGACATCAGAGTGGGGAGGGCTGGCCTTGCACAGGACTCCAGACTGCAATTCAGATGACCTGTGCTCGCCTGCCATTGATTTTTCATCTGACCTTGTACAAGGTGCATAACCTCCTCCTGCCCTGGTTGGCCATCTGCACTGCAGGGACAGTGCCACTGCCTCTTTCATGGTCTTTGTCCTCAGACGTATTGAATATATATTGTTCAGGGCAGAAGGGGCTTTACTATATTTGTGTGCAGTACTTAGTGGACTGGAGCTTAGGACTCCACTGGGATTTTTGGGTACTATGGTAGTAGTAAAATAATGAATGATAGCTTGCACGCTCCTTTCCTCCCAATTTATCACCATTGCCGTTCTGACCCTTTTTCTGCCTATAAAGTTACCATATTGGCTTTGAAATGGTCTCCCATGACTGTTAGTCTGTGCAACGATTGATGGGTGACAGGTAACTTACGCCACCAATGGGCATTGTGCATTTTTACTTTATTTTCAATTGCAAGTACCTTGATTTGGGAACAGTCCCAGTCTGTAAACTCATTATTTGCTGAAGCTATATTAAAAATTCAACAGAGTAGCAAAAAAACTGAAAGAAGACTAACCTGGCTTGCCCTTGAGAAGTCTAGTGTGTTATTCCACTGTCAAGAACCATTGTTCAAGCTTCCACAAACTTTGTCACATCCTGGCTTCAAGAGATACACTGGAACAAAATGTTAAAAAGTTTGCTTGAAAATCTGCAGTTAGACTTGCTGGGGAATGGTTTTAGAATATATTAGACAGAGTGGCTCTTAAATATATCTTTTTAAAAAAAACAAATTCAGTTGGTTCTCAGAATTGCTTTCTGTAAAATTGCCATTTGCCATGGCCAACAGGGCTCTCAGGGATGAATAATTTTAAAAGTGATTGGAAATTAATTAAACAGAGCTTCATCATCTGCTGGAATAGCTAAAATATACATTTGCTTTATGGTAAGTTGGCAATAAAAAGGATGTATGTGTTTTCGGGGGCCAAAGGTGCTGCCGTGTATTGTGGAGGCAGTGTGCTGCCCTGTTGGCACTCTGGGAACTTCTTCAGCTCTTCCCTTCATAGCTCTGGTGGTGAGCCAAGAGCATGGCATGACCAGGTATTGCCTAGGGCATCAGTGACCTTTAACTCAGGGCAGGAGGAAGGGTCATGGTCTCTTTCTCAGAGAAAGCGAAAAATGTTAGCTTTATCTTTTTGTGGTTTCCCTGGGTAGCAGCTTATCTGATAACAAGGGACTCAGCACTGTCTATTTAATCCCAGGGTCTAAAAAGAAGCAGCTTTTCTTTTCTGAATTAACACAAAAGAAAAAAAAAGAAAGCAAGATGCCTTCTGTATGTCAATGTTTGACTTTCACTGGCAACTTCTGCTTCTCCAACTGTTCGTTGCTAAAATGTGTGCTTATTGTGGGTGGAGAGTGGGGTAGTAAACACATGATCTCCAAACATTAAGCAAATTTGGTGTGGTCCCCCACTTCCTATTTTGAATCACAACTGATTTTTCTTTAACCTTTTGGAAATAATTTGAAAATCCACATTGTAAGCCTGTAAAGGATAGGTGTAACTATGAGATGCTGTGAGCTTACTTAAGAGTCTTTATGTTTCATGCTCTGAATGGTGCTTTAGCACACACCTTCCATAATTAATTTTTTTTGAAAGCAGATATTCCTATTCTATCTTCTCCTGAAGTTAACAACATCTTTGTCACTAATGATCAAGGCAATTCTTCTAACAAAAAAATGACATGAATTTTTAAAATAGTTCCAATTCATTCTTGCTTTCTTCTTGTTTTCACCTTCCCCTGTGGAAATTATTATAAATGTGTGAGAAAATGTATGGTTATGCCAGCCAAATTATCCTTTAGCAATGACTCTAATGTTTTGCATCTTACTCTGGTATCTTATGTCAGAATTTTGGAGGCACAAATTTACTGTTCCTAATGTCACTTCATTTTTTTTGGCTGTAGGATGCAACTGTAGCCTTCAAAGGACGAGAGCAGAAAGGGCTTTGTAAGCACAGCAAAAAACCAGCCAAGATGCTGTATGCAAGTTCAGTTTGCAGTGTGTGCTGTGACAGGCAGAGGCATTGGATGTAGCTGCACACCAAAAAGTGGCATTTTTTTTCTGCATCCTTGCTGATACTCATCACCTGGGCTGACTTTGTACTCCTGGAGAATGAAGAACCTACATGTGGTCACGTGTTGTATACCATGCTCTACCATGTTCAGCAATGCTGCTGCTCCTTTGTGGCATTGCATTCCACCAGCTGCATCAAGAAGGCTTCTTTAGCATGATGGTGCTTGTTTTGTGGTGTCTCCCTTCTTGGGCAAGGATGTGAGATAGCTGGACCTCCTCCAGATCTATTGGAAATCCTGTAGGAAAGAAGGTAAAGAAACTTTGATGGAAAGTTGTCTGGGATCTTCTGCTGTAGCAGATGAGCATCATTGTGCTGATCTTAATTATTACTCTAGCTTCTTTTTATTTAGATCTGAATATGAAAACTGACTTAGATGGTTGTAAGATGTTACTGTGCAGTTTATTTCTCCTAACCTACTAGAGTGTATCCGTGCCTGAGGCAATACGATATGCTGTCAGATTGTTAGTGGAGTGTACCAAACATGAAAAAGAAAGAAAAAAAATTCCTTCATGTTACTCTGGCTTTAAATGCAGCAAGATGGCAAAGAAATATGATGTAAACCTTTAGGCAGTCTATGCCTTTATTGTAGCCCTTGAAAATAATCCAGTAAAGAAGCAAACAAGCATAATTTGAAATGAATGGTGAAATGCTGTGTTTCTCTTGAGTCAGTTCTCTGCAGCCCTCAAAGACAGGTTAAATCTCTAGCGGGAGCAGGATTTGTGTGTAGTCAAAGGGCCACTCTTTATCCTAAAAATGACCTGATTGCCTAATTATTTTTTCCTCCAACCAGCTGTTGTTGTAAATACTAACTAAATATGGACTGGAAGGGTTGAATCTGTTTTTACATTGCTCACTTTGTGTTTCCCCTCTGTGCTTCAAGGATTTGCATTGTGTTTGGCCTCTCCCTTTTTTTCCACCCCAAGCCAAAAAAAAAACCCCAAACCAAAGCACTTTGTCAGGATTATGAAAATCCCAGAGTCAAGTTGCAGACTTGGCAGTAGAATATCTAAAACATCTTATGATTTAATTTTGTAGGATGGCACATCTCAAGTCAGTGATGCCTCTTTTAAAACAAGTGTTATGTTTCCTAGTCCTAAGCACATTGCATGTCAGTTGTTCTGTATATACATGCATACATATATATGTATGTTCATGTGTTTGTTTTTGTATGTGTGTGTGTATATATATATGTACATCTTCTAAGAAATTCAAGTAAATTACTTGCAACAACATCCTCAGCTCACAAGATATCATTCACATAGGTAACATTCACCGCACTCTCGCTGGCTCCCTTACCAGAGAAAAAAACTGAGCAGACAAATCTGTGTCAGTGTTTTGAGCTTTGTAAAGTGACATGCCAGCCTTGCCAGTAGCTGCGTTTTGCAAACTCACTTTGGGGCACACCGTACATCCCTGCTAGTGCTCATGGTGGTGCAGGAGCAGCCACCCAGGGCTCAGATTTGGGCATGGGGGAGGGACCTGGCCTGGAAAGGGGGAAAATTTCATGTTTACTGTTTGCTTTTCATGGGATGGGTCACCTGTAGCTTCCATCCTTCATGGAAGTTACTGGTTTAAAGACATTGGGGTTTTGGGTTGTACAGCAGCACTGCACTTGAACTCTTGTTGCAGTATTTCCGAATAGCATAAGACGTTAAATGCCACACTGTGTCTTGATGTGTAATATGCAAAGAGATGACTGAAGGAGATTCCCATCTGTCCCAAACACCTGCCTGCAGAAAGGAGGCACCAGGTCTCCCTTCCCCTGAAACCATTCCCTCTCAGTGAAGTTAACCTGCTTGGTAGCAGAGGGTAAAGCCTTTCTGAAATGCTTCCTGGAAGCTAAGCGCTCAAGAACTTTCAGAAATCCTATAATCAATGGACTTTAGGCACCTCAGCCCTGTCTCTTAGTACTTCTCCATTGCAATATAACCTCACATCCTGAACCTGGTCTGACTGGTGTGAAGAGGGGCAATGGGTGTCCAGTAAGCAGCTTCACAGTATTTTGTATTCCCTCATTTTCTGGCCTCATATTTTGTTACCAGCAAAGCACTGAAATGCTGAAGATAGTTATTAACATAATTTTGACTCCTTTGTACTGTTTGTTGCAGGTGTATCCCTGTGCTCCAGAAGCAGTGATAAATTTATTTTCTCCTAGTTATTGCAAATATCTGTCTGCCTATTTATCTCTTTACTTGGGTGACTCTGCAGGTGGAGAAGTCATGGTTGGAGAACTCTACCTGCTGGCTGCAGGTTTGGGGTCAGACTTTCTTGCATAGTGAGAGTGTGTTATGCTCTGTTTATTCAAAGCCCAAGCTCCCCTGACTTCAGTCGTAGTTTTGTGTGCACTAAACTTCTGCAGTGGAAATATTTCCCTTTATCTTTCTCAAAGTTCAACTCCCATCTCAGCTTTCAGATTCACTCCTGTTTGCTGAAGGGGCCCAAACCAGAAGAGGATGCTATTGGTGACTGGGAAGGCATTAATGCTATAACCACTTTCTGCCTCAAGGCAATTCAGGTCTTCACAGGAAACTCTTGGAAATGCATGCATTTGAGCAGAAGGGAGCAATGCAGAGAGCCTTTCAGGAGGAAGGAGAAAAGGCATCTGGCAGCATAAGAAATAGACAGCATTGTTCTTGTGGGAGCATCCAGTTTGGGAAAGCCAGAGACATGAATCAATTCTTGTTCCCAAAATCTGGAGCAGAGAAATTGCTAGGTCTCCAGTGAAGTGGTGCTGTGGTGGTCCAGTGCGAGGCCAGGAGTTGGACTTCAATGATCCTTGTGGGTCTCTTCCAACTCAGGATATTTTATGATTCTGTGAAGTATTGCTGAGTGCTCAGTGCTTCCCAGGACCTTCCTGCTGTCAGTTCACTGGGTGCTGCCAGCTCTGTCTGCCTGGCTCTGTGTGTCTCCCAGCCGTGCTGCATTCTGCTGAATATGCTTTTTCCTTGCACAGCTGAGTTCGTTTTTCTGCAGTGGAGTCCCTTGTGAGGCTCCCTGCCTCAGGAATTCGGCTGTCAGCCTGCTGGAGATGCTGCCTGCAGGATTCAAAAATAGCATCCAACCTTCTGCAGGGAGTTCCTGGCTGGAGTAAATGGAGCGGCCTTGTGCCATGACTCTACACACTTCGGTGGCCAAGCATCACCTCTAGGCACTTCACTCTTATTTACCTGTGTAAAAAAAATTAACTGGCACTTGGGGGTCTTGATTTCTCCAAAGCCTTAAGCTGTCTCTGGCTGACTTCCAGCCACAGCGGAGGAAGGGAAGCCTGGACAAGCAGTGCCTGCTGACCCCGCCATGGTGACTGTCTTGGAGGAGGAAGGCATGTTTTGTTCCAGATGCAAACTGGCTCCATGCAGCTTGCCAGGGCTGTGTTGCTGCCTCCCAGTAGAGCACAGAAGTTAAGCAGGTCCAATCTCCCCACTATGGAGTGCAACGCTGCTGCCTCCCTGTGCCAGGAAGTTCTTCCTCCCTGGGAAGTGAAATGGCTGAAAGGTATAAAAAGTTTGTGTGGATTTTGGAAGCCAGCCTCTGTTTTGGGGTCCCATTGCTTTCTCTCTTTTCTGCCTTACTGGTATTTGTGACGACTTTTTCATTGTGGAGGAATTGAAAAGGGGAAGAGCTCCTAAAGCGCTGTCTTTCCCCTTAATATATGTGTTCCTGGTGTTGTCTCATTTCCAGGCTTAGACCTAATGTAGCTATCAAAGCCTCTTCCTTGGCCTCATCATGCATTGTAGCATATTTTTGCCCTTAAGCAAGGGAAACAGATGATAAGCTGAAGCCAGTTGTCCTTGTATTGAAAGTGCCAGAGTGGGGCCAGCAATCCCTGCTGCTGCCTGTATGTACCTGCCACGGGTGCCTCACTTTCCATTATTCTGTGCCGTATGCCAGCTGCTTCTTTTCAAGGATATGCCATGTCCTAGGGAAGTTATGGTGCTGTGGAAATGGTGCTGCCTCCAGAGTCTGCTAATGAGAAGTAAGGAGCAGCTGGTGGACTGAGAGCAAGCAAGTGGGTGTCTCAGCTTGGGAAATAGTAACAAAAGCGAAGCCTTTAAAAATGAAATGCCATTTCTTCTCCAGTCTAGGGCTCTAAAAGATCTTGGTATCTCGGAAGGGGTAATGGTCCTCACTGGAAGGTGACCTGTTGTGGCCATTATGCCTACTACCAAGTGTCCCATCTCTGCCAGCCTCTCCTGTGGCAGAGAGGTGCAAAAGAACATTATTGTTCCCTTACCAGTTTAGTTTTCAGGTAGGTGTTGTATTTTAAACCTTTAGAAGAAGATGATTTTCTGCTGTTTGGAGATCTGCGGTGTCAGTTTGTTTCTTGCCTGTGCTTGTGCCTCACCTTGCAGACATCCTGCCATGATGCCCTTATGAAGGAAAGTGTTATTCTCCATTTCTTGTAGAGATGAGAGACAGCATTGTTCTCCCCACTGCCTGGGTTTCTGGGGTTTCTTTACTCTGATGGTAGGAAGAGTGCTGATTGATAGATACAGATCCCCATCGCAGACTTTGCTTTCGTCGGGGGGACCTCTGCTCTTGATTTCAGAGGGTCCTGAGCAATCTTGCCAGGTGAGAATGCACAGGTATGGTGCGGGTCAGGAGAGGAAATGTTTAACATATGTAAGTAAGTTCTGAGAGTTTTCTTGTCCTTTTTGAGGATTCAGTCAAGTTGCCAGGCTTCAGCTTCTGTTCCCAAGAAAATACGAGGATGAGACCACTGTGTTAGCCAGAAGGAGTGTAGCTGTGGGATGAGCACCAAGTGCACCTAGCAGCGTTGTCCCTTGTAGTTCACAATGGCCAATTTGACAGTTGGAGTTCCTGGAAAACTGTCAGTGCTACTATTCCTTGATGAGGGTTGATATTTGCAGGAAGCATGTGAATTTCTGCTGTAATGACTTTAATGAAAACAGAAGGTTTCTCAGAAGGTTACTTGGTAGGTTTCCTACCTGCTATCAGTAAATGCCAGACCTCTTGGTTGCCCTCAAAGACTTGGAAGCCTTGCAGCACTTTCAGACATTCCCACTGTTGAAATATTATGCTAAACAAAAATTCCAAAGACACCATCAGAGCAGTATGGCTCTGATTGCAATACAAAACTGTCAAATGGTTTCTTTAACCCTTTGGTTATTTTTTCTTTTGCCCTTTTTCTAAGAACAGGAGCCTGTGCCTTGCCTGCCCCCTGTACCAATCCCTAATTCAAAGTCCACCAGGAAACACCAGCAGCATTACAGCTTTCAGAAAAGCAGGGGTGCCCTTTGGCTCATCAAGAGTTGATGTGAATACAGTTGTCTTTTTCGAGGGTCACAAGTGATTAATTTTGTGGTCCAACCTCCTATCTTAACTCACTGGATTGGGTACCCAGTTGGACACAGGTTTATATAGTACCTGATGCCCGATCCCGTCAGATCTTGGAAGCTGAGGCGGGAGACCTCCTGCCAATACCGGGGGCTGTAGGTTCTAGTCCCGAGGACTTCACTGTCACTGTCCAAGCTCGCTCGGCTGTGGCAGATGAACCTCAGGAGCAATGGGTGGGGCCAATTCTGTGCACACTGCCCCACCTAAAAAAATCCACTGTGCAGGCTCGAAGGGCACACCCACGTGGGTAGAGGCCTTCCCAAATGTTTGTTCCCAAAGCCTGGCCATACATACATATAGGAAGCACAAATATTTGCCCAATGTCAGAAGCTAATTCTCTACAGCTTTTTTTAACATAACCTCTGTTTTATTTATTCCTGATGATTTGAGATCTATCAGCTCTTTTCTGGGACATATACCTTGGTGTATTCCTGTGTAGTCAGCAATGTACAAGACAATTAAGATTATTTACTCGCCAAAGTGCTGTAATTAAAAGAGAAAGCTGACATGTAAGCAACTTTGAGGATAAGCATAAGTCCTCTGTTATTTGGGAAAAAAGAAGACCTGCAAAACTATTCCAGAAGATCTTATCTGTAAGACATTTAGTTATTTGCCTTCACTCCCCTACCCCCTGCTCCTTTTCTTTGCAATTTAGATAGATGGAGTAGTATTTTAGGAGCTGTGTTAACTAAATCTTAGAATTGACTGAGGTAGGAACTGCTATGAAACAGAGAGATGAGCGACACTGGGTGTTTACTGCATAGTGTCCAGAGCTGCTGTTGATCTGAAATATTTGCAACTTGCCAGTGCTTGGGTGGTGGGTGGCTCTTGGCTCAACAGAGTGCAGGACTCAAGTCAGGCTGAAGCATGTAGATTCTTGGGAATTAGAGAGCTACAAATGTGCTGAGCAGGACCACAAATCATACATTAGCTTGCATTTGCACAGTGCTCTGAAGATGATAAACGCTGCCTAAATGTTCACTTGAACTTCAGCATGAATTAAATCCAATAGAAAGATGGTTTGGGTTTTATTTTCAAAACATTGCAACTGGACAAAGATTCTTTGTGGTGGTTTTCTGATTTTGTTCATTTAAATATTTATGAAAAATATTGACAAAAGATTTAATTAAGAAAAATCTCATGTTATTCAACTGATATGTCTTCACAGGCAGTTCTGTGGTGTAACTGCAGCATCTTAAAAATTTTGCAATGGGAGTTACTGCTAATTTCCTGCTTTCTGGAGCGAGGCACAGACTGTGACCAGCAATGACTGCACTCGCTGTGGTTGGACCAGTGAGCTGAAATCCTCGGATTAGTGTTACACAGAAATCCAGAGCAGCTGAGCCATCAGTCCCTTCCAGCCTGGAAATGGGAGAATCTGGGCCAGGATTCAGGGGATTGCTGCCCACAGCTAGGCTTTAAAACACAGCCTCACAAATCTCAGATGTGCTAAGACCCCAGTGGCTTCTGTGGATGTCAAAACCTGGTTTGGGAGCCTCAGCCACTTTATCTTGGTGACTCAGTGGTTTAGGATTGGTTTGGGGAATCTCAACCTATACTTCAGGGGATTTATCTTCTAGCAGCCCTGACCTGTGTTTGCAGGAGTGAGGATGCCTGTCTGATCAGGGTGTGACATGCCATGACCTATAAGGTCTTAGCAAATGGTAAAATGTATAAGGAGGTTGGTTGGTTTTTTTCCTCACTCTCAGTAAACTTTGCTGGGTAAGACAGTCCCTCTCAGTTTAATATCTTTGTGCTCTTCATCCTTCTACTGTGCTGTGCAGAATCTCAGTCTTTAACATTTTTCACATTGTTGAATTCACTGTCTCCATTAGTACAGTGAATGAGTCATCCAGCGTATTTAAGCACAAACCTTAGGAGAAGATAGCTCTAAAATTGCGTTTTCTACTGGAAGCTGATAAGCTCATTACGTATGCAAAAAAAGGATACATATTTCAGGCAAAGCCAATATGTGACTTGGTAACGAAGACCAGTCAGAATTACAAAATATATATAATGATGAATTTAAACACCTTACTAAATCACAGCTGTGCCATTTTATTAGACATTCTTTCCTAAACTATGAAAGCTTTAGCTATCATATAAATCTGTCTCTTAATAGGTAGCAGTTACAGTTCTTTATAATTTATTTATCTGATACTGCTCAACAAAAATGAATCTTCCTGGCAGCTTCATTTATATATTACCTTTTGTTTATCGCTGCAAGCCCCAATTTTTTGCCATGCTCTCTCTGCTGGTGCCATGTTAACGATAGAAGTACAATCTAGAGGTTGTAAAGATAAGTGTTACAAAGTAGTCCTTGTGCTGGCAAGGGCTTGAGATGGGCTTCTGCAAGCAGCTTCTCACGTTTCTCATCTGGGACCACCCACTGCTTGGGGTTTGCTTAGCCCTGTGGGCAGTGGTTCCTCTTACAGCAGTTCCAAATAAACATGGTAAGTATACATCAGCCCTCAGGGCTTGCTGGTATCCCGGTTCTGATCAGGCACTATTGTTTTTATTGCCCTAATGTGGTGCTTACTGGAATCACTTGTTCCAGATGTGGGAATAGGTGTGAATGTCTTGTATTAAGTATTCTAGGAGATCCAAGCCAGTGAATACCTAATAAATTACAATTTTGAGTTGTTGAACATAATTTGTGATGCTGGTCAGATCTGTGTACAGAGTGCCTTTCAGGGGGTTTCTCACTTCAGTTGTCATGGTCCACTCCAGCTGTGTGAAGCAGCAAGTGACATCTGGGAGCTGTGATGGGTTTGTCCATCCTTCTTTTGCTTAGGTGATTAGTAACTCACCACCAATTCCAGTCAATTAAGAGAGTGGTATTCAATCCTAAGTCTATCAAACGTTTTTCAATTTTTCTGTCCAGGGTTTTTACTGATAAATCGAATACTGGTTTAAAACATACTACCTCTCAATGTTCTGCTAAGTGGCCAGCCCCTTTTTGTCTTTGGACTGTTTAAACAATTATAGTCTCCCTTTGTCATTCATTTGATGTTTTTTCAACCAATATTCTTGCTCTGGTGAAATGTTTGGGATACTGTTAATACTTCAGCGTATCAATGAAGAAGCACTAACAGGAATGGGTTTCTCTGTGGCATTCAGCAGAGAATAGATTCAGAAGACAGATTTCTCTGTGGTGTTCAGCAGCTGATGCTTTTTGGTCAAATGACCTCTGTAGTGGTTTTTTTTTTTGCAAAAAGAAGGGAAATTTAAAGTATTTTTTATTCTAATTGCTAAAGGTCTGCTGCCTTTATTTCAGGGCAAACGATTAGTAAGATCTCCTTTTCCATGTTAAGGAAAGCCTGAGCAGCATTCATCATATTAAGAGTCAATGATTCCTCTCAGATACCCAAGCCCAAGCCAACTGTGAATAAAACTGTGGTAGCCATTGAAACTTCCATATGTAGAACTTCCTAAAGGAGCACCTGAGAAAAGTGCATTTTTTCTTAATGCCTTTTTTTTTTTTTTTTAATTCAGAAAGGATTAATAATTTGTGTGACTTGTGGAAAACATATCAGCCAAAAGCAGCATACCAGCATGCCTAGAAGATAGTCAAGTTCTTACTGTTGGCTCCAAATGAGTGCAGTTTTCTGGAAGTAGAAAGGGTCTATAATGAAGGCTTAGAGTTGGTAAAAAAGAGTCGCCCTGTGAGTTGGGGCTTTTGTTATCAAGGACCACCACACAAAAGCTCTGATTTACTCAAAACCAGTGTCTCTCTGCCAGTTCCTGCAGTACGCTTTTCTCACAGCCATCCCATTCAGTATGTCTCTAATTTAAATAAGTAATTTAGCTCCTTAAAAAAACCCCATATGATTACCTGGAAAACTTACCTGCATTTTTAATTTGCTTTTACTTGTATCAGACTACTGATGACATTGCAAAATGAAATGAATATTTGATTGCAGAGTTTATAGCAAATGCAGGTCTAATTGCTTAAGCCAGTCATATTTATGTATCTGGTGTCATCCAACTTCTTTGAAAGAAGTACAGCAAGACCCCAGTCTTGCAGGGACCCTTAACCACATCCTTAATTTTCACCCATATTAATTTTATGAATGCTATTGAGACTTCTAAGTTATATTTGAAGTTGAGAAGGGGGATGGCTTTTTTTCCTTGTGCAGCAGTAATGCTAAGGTTTACACCATGTATTAGGGATGGTGTAGCAGCATGCACTGGTGAATGCTGGTATCTTGGAACATATGCACATGCTTAAACTGCATTGATTCCTTTGCTTAGTTAAATGTACCCATTGGCTGAAGGAAAGAGAAGTGTTATTAGGAGCATCCATCTGGCCTGAGATTGAAGAAGAAGCCAAGAAAGCAACAGTTTTGCTATTTGGTCAGGTATGTCAAATGCAAGTGGCAGCTTGGCAACAGAAAGACTCTGTTGTCACAGATATTTAAGCAAGTTATTAAAAAACTTATTCTTGTCCTTTCTGTGAAAAATTGTGGTGAGTTGTTGAGAGATGAAATATTTATGCTGGCTAACTGCAAACAAAACTTTATTGTTTACTTAAAAAAAAAAAAAAATAGGATGAAACCAAGCAAGGGATTCTAGAAAGTAAAAAGAAAAAAAAAATAAGCTGTTGAAAAGCAGTGAACTCAAACATACAGAGAAATACATGACACCAAGTTGGGAGGGAGTGTCAACCTGCTGGAAGGCAGGAGGGCTCTGCAGAGGGATCTGGATAGACTTGAGAGATGGGCTGATTCCAGTGGGATGAAG
>JAWWEV010000134.1:16604702-16636240 GCA_035583235.1 Hafferia zeledoni
GTCCTATGGGGAGAGGCTGAGGGAGCTGGGGTTGTTTAGCCTGGAGAAGAGGAGACTTAGAGGTGACCTCATCACTGTCTAGAACTACCTGAAGGGATGTTCTAGCCAGGTGGGGGTTGGTCTCTTGTCCCAGGCAGTCAGCAATAGGACAAGGGGGCATGGGCTTAAGCTCTGCCAGGGGAAATTTAGGTTGGATCTCAGAAAAAAAATTCTTTCCAGAGAGAGTAATCAGGCATTGGAATGGGCTGCCCAGAGAGGTGGTGGATTCGCCATTCCTGGAAATTTTTAAACTGAGATTGGATGTGGCACTGAGTGCCATGGTCTAGTAAATGCACTGGAGTGGACCAAGGGTTGGACTTGATGATCTCAAAGGTCTTTTCCAACCCAATCAATTCTATGATTCTGTGATTGAAAACATGTGTTAGTGAGAGCAGTTTGTGTGCTGCCTCTGGAAAACTAATATCTAGAGCAATTAAAATACAGTCACCTGTTCCAGTGGGGAAAAAACAGAGTTGATTTGATTATTAGTTACTCTTTTTATATCACAGCACACAAGTTGAGGCATTTGTTCTTAATTCCAGAAGTTTTCCTGAAAAGAAGGATTATCTAAGCTGCTTGCCTGGAGTGGCCCCTTGGTTGAGTGCCCTGTATGGTAAGGTGATGCTTCAGCTGCCTGATGTGGGGTGACATACATGAGGGCCTGGCTTGAATATCCAACCCTTCATTAAAACTGTTGCAGGGTGATTGAGGAGCATAGCTCCTGAGGATTTTAATGGGATTGCAGGTGTGTGACAAGTATTGCTAGGGACACTATTAAAGGTGCAAGTATCCTACATCAGAAAAGTTTCCTAGACCAGCTCTTGTTCCGCTTTGGCTTGGGATGTGTCTGACACTTAATCCTGGAGCTGTGGAGCACCAGGGTCTTTCTGCTTGTAATCTATTCCACTTTCTGGTGCAAAGAAGAAAATACTTTTAATGTGAAATACATTTTAAAAGCCACACACACACATGCAAAAAGCCCCTACAGCTGTTTGAAAGCTGTTCGGAACTATGGCATATTAGAAATAGTCCCAGCTGAAATGGATTAGCAGGCAGAGTTCAAGTGAGGAGGTCAAATTTGTAAACTGAATGCAATTTATCTTGTGGCACTGCAGTTTATCGTATGGTTGCAGAAATAAAGAAGTACCACACACATGCACATTTTCACACCTAATAATTTAAGAATAACTGGAAAAGGTCTTAAAAGACATTAAAATGCTTCTGATGACATCATGCTATCTGAGATAATAAAACAAAGATGGTTGAAGTCAGTTCCAAAATAACTGTAGCCAGAGATGTCTTTATATGCCAGTTTTATGTATATTTCATGTCTCAGAAAAAACCCTAGTATTGCATACTAACTTTATGAGGAGACACTGGTATGATTTTTCCTCTCATGGATTTCTTTTTGCTACATTTCATTTGTTAATTTAAGGTTTCTTTAATGTCCAGATTAGCTGCATTTACAGATTTTCAAAACGTGGGATGCTTAACCCCTTTAAAAAAAAACAAAAGAAAACTTCTTCAGAGTGTGACTGTATAGTTTCCTTGCAGCCTCTGACTTTGGGAAAGTTTTATTTTCTGCTTTAGAAGGGTCAGGATCCTTTTTCCCCTCTCCTGTTTTGAATCTTCATCCTTAGCTGGAGGGTTTCTCGTTGAATTTGGATAGATTGTTGGATAGTTGATTTCATGAGGGTATCTGCATAGAGATGCCCCTGCTGCCCTGGTGGCCCAGGATTTCCAAAGCACATGCTTTGCCAGTGCTGCAGTGTTGGTGATCTTCAGTGCATTAGGACTGCATGTGATATTTTCCTTGAAAGGATGCAAAGCTCGTAGAATGAACTTGTAAGAAGCTCATTTAAAGGTCATGGAACATGCTTTTGAAAATCTGGTCATACTGGGACTTGTAGATGGGACTGTGTTGTCTTGAGACAATGCTGCCTGTTAGTAACCTTTAGTCTTGGATATGAGTATCATCTAAGGTTATGAATGTGTGTTCATCATGCTCTGATGTGCAGAGGTATTCTTCTGTCCTTCAAAAGATGTTTGCTATTGTCACCAGAACAGAAAAGGTGATGAGCCTCCTTATGAAGGAGGATTGTGATGGGTGAGCCACTTGGAATTAAAAGGTGAGGGTAGTTTTGCATTCTAGTCACACTTGATGCTAAGTTTAACAATAAGGACATTTTTTGAAAGACACTTTAGGTGGTGTAAACTCCAGCAAAAGATGTTACTGTCACATTAATAGTAATTATTTAGAAGTGTGACAAACTCATTTTTAGCAGCCTCTATTAGACACAATTTCAGAATAAATTTATTAAAGTAGCAAGTAATTTCTAGATGCAATTAAAAACTTGTCAGAGTGGAGCAGCAGCCACTTTCTGTCTTATTTTGATGATAAGCACTGTAACAAAGTGGCTCAGGCTGGCATTTTCCTGCCTGCAGCTTGAGCATGGGCAATCCTACTGCACTATGTGATGGAGCTGCATTTCTAATGCATTAAGCTCTAATGTTGTTCTAAGAGGAAAAATAACCCAAACTTGTTTTGGTAATTTTTTTAGGGATTTTTTTTTTTTTTTTTTTTTAACAAATCACTGAAGTATCAGTGGCCCTTATTTCAACAATAATAATTTCAAGACGTGATTCCTGTAGAAATCTATGGAGTTGGTATGTTTGCAACTTTTTATTATCTTCATGTGGTAGTTGCTTGAGGGATAGTAAACGGAGCATGTAGCCCTCCTTACAGCATACCCTCCAAGGCTGCATATTTCTGAGCTGCTCCCTTGATTTTGCCTGCTTATCTTTTATATTACTAAGGAATTTGATGCATGTGAGTAAAGCTTCAACAACGTTATCGGACCTTCTTTGGTTTTAGACCAAACCAGTTATACTTTGATGTTTATGTATCCCCATCCACCACTTCTAGTTACCCCAATCTGCTTCTGGGCCAGGCAGCTCCTCTAATTAGGCCATAGATGGATTTTTAAATTTTGACCATCCAGCACCAAAGTTGTTCCCCAGTCTGGTTCTCTCGTCTGCGTTTCTTAGAACTGTGCCACATTTCACATTAACAATCATTGGCAGGTGGCATTAAGGGGAGACGATGATGGGGCTAAGATAATCACTGTGTGTTAGTCTCCATGTTTTCATCTTTGACATTTCCCACAAACAGGAGGTTTAATAGCTTATCTATGAGTGTTTTGTCTTGATTTCTCCCAAGGCTGGCCTTTTCAAAGGAGCTGATGGTGACTAAGCAGAGAAAGCTCATTTTAAATCAGAATATGTTCCTCAAACCCTCAGCACCACTGACCATGCTGAGATCATGTCTTAGTTTACATACAGTCTGTGACCTGCAATGAGATTCCCACAGGACTATCCTTTTGCTGTTATACTTCCATGGTTCAGGATGCCCTTGGGCTGCAAGCTGTAGCAGACCTTCATGAGTGCCTCCCCAGCTGAGGTTGGCAGCAGTCAAAGCTGGGATAGGCACCTTGCAGCTCCTGTTTTCAGTTAAAAATGTCTGCCTAGGGCTGCCTGATGGCCTGTGGTTCAGCTTGAGGGTTGGGCATGACCTGTCACCCATCATGAAGCCAATTACTTAGATTTTAAAGAAAAATATTCTGGGAGAGGACAAAAATCTATAAACCGAAATGAAAACTCTGTGTTGAATATATGCACTGGCGAAAGGTCACATTAGTCTCTTTTTATAGAAATATTTTAAAAATCCCTCAAACCTTTGACTTAAAATAGAAAAAATGAGGCCCATAACGTCCTAAGTTTTAATGCTGGTGTCTGGTGGGATTTTTCTGTTGTGTGTGTTGCTTTGGTAAAGATTGAAAGAGTTCTGGTTTTGTGTGGTGCTATGCATTTTATGGCACATTTAAATGTCTGTAACATAATTCGCTTTACCATCAGAAGGCATAAATGTCAGCCTATTGACACATTATAAAGACACAAATGGAATGTAGCCTGGCAGACTGGTGCTGGTTTTGAGGTTTAATAGTACATCTGTATCATTTATCCCAGTGGGAAATAACACAGGATGTTGCCTTGTAATTTTTTACTACTGTATAATAAAATGTAACCACAATAAATGGTGTCTAAGCAAGTAATGCAGCAGATTCTGGATTTTGTCCAGTGTGCCTTTAGCACTTATCTTAGGTTAGCCTTGCCCCCCCACAAGTTTAGGCAATATGCAATTTTGACTGTATACAAATTGAATGTGGATCTCCTTAATGTGTTATGTACATATCTGTAGAAAAAACACCCTCCTATACATTCCACCTCGTAATTGGCTGCTGTTAGCAGTGTACTGGTTCATTCTTCTTTAAATCACTCACATCCTAAGTTGAACTGTCCTTGGAAGGGCCTGTTCTGCATGTTTGCACTTCAAGAATGTCTTTGCTGGTTGATTGCTTCCCCAAATGTCCTCACTTAGATACGCTGTTATGTGGAAGTAGGCTTTTGGTAAAAACTCGAGCAACGATATTTCATGGAAGTGTTATCAGACTCATGCAAATCGAGAGCAGGGATGTGATGTGTTTATGTTGGTTGAATTTAACTTATGGTAATTCCCTGCTGAATGCTAATGGAGCATCTCACCCACTTTTAAGCATGCTGGGAAGGCGCTGTGTCCTGCCCGGTGCCGGTCCTGCCCTACCTTCAGTGTCTGGGCTGTCGCATTGCTGCAGGATGTAATTTTTTTTTTTTTTTTTTTTTTTTTATTAAAGCTGTGGGAAGTCTCAGAAAGGAGTCAGCACCCAGTCAAGCACTTCTGCCGGGGCCTGATAATGCAGAAGGGCTCTCTCGTTGCTTTCTAACATCTGTCCCGCAATGTTCCAAGTGAAGAAAAATATGAAAACATTATTCTGTGAGTATGAGAGTACTGCACATTTGTAAAAAGACAATTAACATAGAAATGAGGGAGGCTTTTGATTCATCAAGTAGATTCAACAGACTGTGTCATTTCCTTGATTTTCATTTTAATTAGGATTAATCAGTTTTATCTCCTAAGGTCTTTGCAGAGAATTTACACGAAACAGAAGACTTTGGTCAGCAGTATGCCAGTGTAATAGCCCCTACTTGAAGAAATCCAGCTGTGGCATGTATAACCAGGATTATATTTGGCAGGACTCCAGACTCCCCTCTCCTCTATCATTAGCTGCCTTGCTGTTTTGGGGAACTCTCTGGATCTTCCAATACCAGATCCTGGGCTTCACATAACTGCCTGGTTGCTTGCTTCAAAAACCACTTGGAACCAGTGTATTGCTTGGAAAAAAGAAATCCCTGGGATGCCAGCTTGAAATAGTGTCTCCTCTCTTCTTCAAAGACAGGCACAAAAAGTCTTGCTTAACCCCAGCACCCATTGGTCCTGACAGCTGGGACCTAGAGCTGGTGGAGACAAAATGAAGCTGACCTTTTTCTCCTCAAGCTCAATATATTTAACAGAAGCGTATGGGTTTGGATGGAGCTTCAAGTATGTTAAAAGTGGAGAGTGAGGGAAAGGCGCCAGGTAGTTATATAGGAAGGAGAGCAGCATGCCAATGGCCTTGCAGGGGAAGTGGCAAGGTTTAAGTGTGTGTTCTGCATCATGCACAGCAGAAGCATGACTTCAACATGCTTTAGGTCAGTGCTGCTGTCTTAGCGTTGGATATGTTCTCTTTCTTCTTTTTCTTTCTCAATTTTTTGCATATTTTTATTTCTTTTATCCCACCAAGAAAAAAAAGATCTTTGAAAAATGTTAGAAAACAAAATGAATCTTTCTGGATTAGTTATTACAGGTATTTCTGAGCAGACAAATTTCATCATAGGTAATGAGAGTAATTTGCAAACATGATGAGCATTTTATTACAATTGTTTTTCAGTATCTAAAATAGATGTCTTGCTATGAAAACTTCCATATAATGTGTAAGTGAAAATTTAGCTTCCAGTTTGTTTCCTTAGTGGACAAGACATAATTGTTAAAGAATATTAGAAATGTATATGTTTTCCTATTAATTGTAGGAGAACAATGCTTCATCCATGTGAGTCCTACAACAGTAAACATCAAGTGTAAGCTTTAAGCATCTTGTACGCTCAACAGATTTGAAAGCCATTAAGCATATGAACAAGAATAAAATGGAGACAGAAGGCAAAAAATGCTGAAGGGAAAATCCCACTGAAAGCTCACAATGCATTTTCAAGCGTACAGAAATGACCTGCTCCGTTGCTGTTACGCAGAAGTGTTAAAATGAGAGCAGGCGACCCCTCTCCCCCAAATCATTCATCTGTTATGTCTGCGATGTATTTAGACTGAATCCTTTCCCAGATGCTGCGGATCTGTCGGTTCCAGGGGAAATTAATGGGATTTTACCATTTGCTTTGAGGAAAAGAGGACTGGACTTTCTCCTGCTGTCTTTGGCAGGAAGGAGCGAGGAGCTTTCCTGTCTGCTCTTTTTAAATATTGCATGTTTTTAAGCTTTTCTTGCCAGATAGCCTAATTTGTGTTACTGCAATATACCATGTTGGAAGATTACAGAAGTTAATGTACAGCAGTGTGATACACAACCGTAATGGTAGACTCTAATGTTTTTTAAATGGTAAACCAAAGGCATTCGTAATACGAGTTGTAGTGAATTGCCCACAGTGCTTGCCAGAGATTAGTTTAGCATTGCTTTTAATATTTTATACACTGAAGTTTTTTGCAAAGAGTAAAAGCTTCACTCGCTTTGCACACTTGTACTTTGTTCTGCCCCTGTACAAAGCACAACAGAACCACTCTTCCTGATGAATTGTATGCCAAGAAGTTTTATCAAATTACAGTTATACTGCCTTGGAAAGATTTTTCTAGTAATCAGTGAAAATTATATCAGATTTATGGTGTCATAACTGGGCAAGGTAGTTAGAAATCTAACCTTTTGTAATATCACAGGTTGCATATTAATGTTTTAAATATCTAAGACACATATGAATGACGTAGGAGATTTTTGCTTTAAATGTTACTGTAGAGATTTGATGGTACATAATCCCATTAAAACAGAAGAGTACAAGATAAAACGATCCATTTGCAATTATAATTAAGCATATTGAGTTTGACCATTCTTTAAGAAATTGGAAGTGCAAGGTTGAGAAGGGTGCTTGAGCAATCACTCTTTGCTGAAAGCATTGATGGAAGAATAAAAAAATTGAGAGGCATTGATTTGTCAGTAATCTGCATGGAAAAGTATGGGAAGCATTTCTTTGGAAGGTGAAGGGAAGGTAACTCTTGCGCTGTCATGATTAGCTTTGCCTGGGGAACCACCACAACAAGACTTGATAAAAAATGTAACACAGTTAACAGTAACACTGTTAACTATTTCATCTGCTTTTGACACTTGGTAAATGAAGTATATTAGTTGATCAGCTTAGTATTGGAGGGTCAGCACAGCCTCAGGAGTTCTCCAGAGAAGTAGAGTTGTCTTCTAGCTCTGTCAAAGGCTTGCTGTTTGACCTTGAGCAACCATTTTTTGTCTCTATGTCTTTCTTTGTGCTATTCCTTGATTTCCTCATCATTTTGGAGGATGAGCTCTTCAGGAGAGATTTCTTTGCATTGTGTTCTGTGAACAATGAAGTCTGAGCCTTGCTGAAGCCTCTAGGGGCATCTCTAACAGAAATTATAATTGTTAGCTTTAATCACTTTCATCAAAAGAGCTTGGTAATGGAGGGTGGCAGTGTGGCGGATTTGGAGAAATCTGCAGGGTGCATGTTAATTAAATCAACGTAGGTGAAAGTTGCTGATTTGGTTTCATCAGGCTGATGCAGAGATGGTAATGCCCGGGAGCAATTCAATGCTGCTCCATATGGGTCTTCATCTCCAAAAGCAGGAGGCTGGGTGCTCACTCCTCTGCTTCAACAGAGTCAGAAGTGAGGTGTTTGGTATGTTTTAGCAAACAAGGCTTTTTCAGAAGACTGCCTAAAACTTTGTGTGTGTTTTTTTGGGTTCCTTTGTTGTGAGCATTTGTGACTGAACTTGGACTGCTTGGCTTTTTGTAGTGGAGAGAGCTGCTTGGGGGTTAGCCATCCCATCTTGATCCATTCTCCTTCTACCCTTTGCTGTTGCCAAACAAAGTGTTTATTGTTGCTCTCCTTATTAGCAGCTTCTGGTTTGGGATGGAGGTGCAGCAGCATGCCAGTTTGCAAATTAATTGCCCTTCTTGTGGCATCTAGTGATGCAGAATGGTATCCCTTTGTCCTATTGGGGTGGATGTATTACTCACCACAGCAGAGGATTTAGAAATATTTAGCCACATGAACACCAGTAGCCCTGTTAGTAAGACTGGTCTCTCTGTGTTGAGGTATTTACATTATTCGTTGAGCAGTAGTCTTGGCAGATAGAGTTCCAGTGGAATATGAGATGAAGCAAGGGAGAGAAACCATTGCCTAGGCAGAGTATGACCAGGGACGAACTTGGGAAGAAACAACAAATGCTCTCTGAAAAGTACTATATGTTCGAGGTGGGGGCAGGTTATTCAAGTGGTGTGGAAAGCAGTAAAAGAAGATCAAAATGAGGTTCCCTTGCTTATGGGTCAGGTGTTGTACTGCTGTGAGTATTAGCAGGAGTCAGAGGTAAAGCAACATATCTTTCTTTAGTGTGTTCATTCTCTCTTTTAGGGCTAATGTCAAATCCCTGTATTTCCTGCAGTGCACCCACTGCCAGTGAGCGCTGACTCTCTTGCAAGTATTTTGCAAGATCTTTGCTCTGCAGGAATTGCTGTATAGTTCCCTTCTTATTTTAATATGAACAAGAATTCCCCAATCTGCATTTGAAATCTGCATAGAAATAGCATATGGCAGAGGCCAACTCAAGGTTATACATTTGGCATTTGGGAAGGGAAGGCAAGAAAAATTTACCAGTCAGTACACTCACATTATGATAAAATAAAGGTGAGCTGGGAGGAGAGTGTGTGCTGAATCCTAAAATGACACAGAAGAGCCATAAACCACTGTATGTTGTGCTATCTCTAGCTCTTTACGCTCCAAGCAAAAGTTAAATGTGGGGTATCATAAATGAAACAAAGATCTTGTTTTAATTTAATTTAAAAAGCCTTTGCAAGGTAAGGGGTGTAACAAACATTAACTTCTTCAAACTAGACAAACTATAATTTCTTTGCTCCGTACTGCTCTTATCAAATGAGAATTATTCTCCAAGAACTTCTTGGACCTGGGTGGAGGTTTTGCTATAAAACACAAGTGGAGTAGTCTAAACAAGTAGCGTTTTTGGTAGAAATAAAGTATATGGATGCCCTTACAAGGTGTTGCCTGGTCTGCTCTACAATTGTAGAAGTCTTTTTTTTCTACTGAAACTGTATATATTTGATCAAAATCCAAAGCTGAAAATAGGTATAGTCTCTACATCTAGAGACTTTTTCATTTGTACAAGGAGAAATAATTGCTGGTCTTACCCTGAGTTTGCCTGTAAATTTCTTAGATTATCCAAAACCTGTTTAATTGCTTACAGAGGCAATTTGCTGACAGGGAACCCGGAATATTCTTTTTTTCTTCCAGAGCATTCATACTTGCTTATTACAGAGAAATCACTCAAAAAGCAGCATGCATGCTGGACTCTCAAGCCTTGGTTAAAGTTTTAATTTACTTATCTGACTTCAAAGGTTACTGAATGCAAGCGATTGCTTCTTCAGTAAATAATAAGAGAAGTTGTGTTTTAGGAACCAATGCCTCAGCCTCCTTCTTTTCATACTCTCGGGGGAATACCTGCCAAGGAGCGCTTAGAGTTGGAGTGCAGCTTTCCTTTTTTGCCATTGAAGATTAAAGTAAGACCATTCCAGATTAGCTAAGCTGTGAAACTGAAGCCCTAGGACCATTTCTTTGTCTGCAACTTTTTTTAAGATATAGGATGGTCTAGCATGTGGGACCATGGCAGCAGGGTGAAAGCTGTTCCTCAACCCTGGTTAGGAAAGGCTTGGGGACTCGCTGCTGCAACTGGAATAACTGGCCCCAGTTTAACTCTAGATCCTATTTTTGTCAGTCTTTAAAGTTTTTTCATTTTAATGCACTTCTTAGAAATGAAATGACCTGTGTTCTCCTTTACAGATTGCAGAAAATGAGCTGCATGTAATGTAGGAAGCAAAATTTTAGGCAGGAGGACCCACTGCTGTTTCCCTTGCATGGGTTTTGAATTTTGTTTTCTAATTGTTTCACTGGGATGGGATAAGGTTCTGGGGTCCTATCCGGCTGGACTCTGTCAAGACTGATGCTCACTAAAGTTTTATCTGTAGAAATCTCAACTGTGAGAAACAATTTTTCATGTGTAATTAATCCTAATAAAACCAGCACTTCCAGGAGGCTGACCTGGATCCATCCATTTCATGGTTTTGTCAATTAATGTTATATTTAGCATCTAACACTATAATTAGAAGAAAATACTGAAGGTGTAAAGGGACAGAGGAATTTTAAGTTGTAAACTGCTGAGGAACAGGAATTACTATCTTTGCAATCATAATTTATTTTCCCTTCTTTTCAAATTAGATGTTTCTTTATTATTCTGGTACAGCAATCTCTTAAAATTTCTGATAAACTCTCTAGTAAAACAATAGTTTATCCAGATCACATTGGAATCTGTTATGGTGAAGAGATACTCATGTATCTGGATCTGTGTTTGGTAACTACTTATATCTCTAGGGTTTTTTTTGTTTGTTGGTTGGTTTGGTTTTTTTAAAATTATTTTTAATGGTGATAGTGTCCAGTGATTTTTCATCCAGCTATTGTTGGTTATGTGTTATAATACTGTCTTACAGAAATGTGCTTCATATAGATGAAAAATTCGTACAAAATCAGACCTGCTGACCAAAACCGGTTGTTCCTTGCTGTATCCTCTAGTCAGTGTGTAGCAGAAAGTTTGTGACTGTCTCAGTAGTCCTCAGAGGCAAATATAAAAATTTTTAAATTTTTTTCTTTTTCTCTTTTTTCCCCCAGAAATGTTGAATACAGTACTCTGCAAAAAATAGCGTGTGGATTTCTAGCACCTGAAGAACAAGAAAAGGTAATTACCAGGCCATATAAGTCTAGCCTCATTTCCTCATTTGTTTGCTGTGCTAAAATATTTAGACCTGATCACGTTGCGTGAGCCTACAGCTCTGTCTCTGCTTATGAGTTTTGTGTATTTCCAGTTATGCAGACGCAGTTTTTTTCTTGAGAATATTCCTTTATATAAAGGGAGCAGGGGAACAAAAGCAGCAGAGCATGAAAATGGTGAAGCAAATGTTAGGGAAGAGCAGACTGTGGATTTTTTCAGTGAATGTACAAGTGAAAAGGGTAAAAGAGGGGGGGAAAAGAATCATGGTTTATGTGTGCCAATGGAAAAAGGGTCATGTACTTCTCTTTATTTGCAAGACTGCCTAGCTCAGCCTTGCAGCGTGCCGGGCAAGTATCGATGGAGGCTCAATGTTCATCAGTGTTAACAGCAGCCTCCTTGTGTTTCAGTAACTGAGTAACTTGTGGGGTGCTGCACTCTGCTCCAGAGGTTGTGGGCTCTTCTGCAGCTTGCAAGCCTGCCTCTTGCAATCGAGTTTCTTGATCCTCTTGGGTCATGACATTTTGTTTGGGCAATGCAGCTTGACAGGGCTGTGTGGCTCAGTTGCTGGTGTTAAACAAAATGCTGCTCATCAAACTTTCATGAAACACTTTGCCAGGGGCTGCATCTTGAAAGACTGGGCTCCAAAAAGCAGTGAGGAAAGCTGTGCTGCTAACACCCTGCTGCTGTCTTGTGTTTTTCCTTCTACCTTCTTTCCAAGGCTGAGAGGTGATCGCCTCTGTGGGACCTTGTGTGGTTTTCCACTTTGCTCTTTGCTAGAGATGAGTGCTATAAAGGCTGGACAAGGAGGGCATGGCCATGTTGAGGAATGTCAGTCTTACTTCAGCTGGTACATCCTTTCATCTGTATGGTTGGTGATCCAGAAGAGGAATCAGGAACCTCTGCTTTAAAGCCTGTGTAGGGCTTCATTGTTGCTGTGGGTAGGCTAGAGCAATTTACATGACCTGAGCCTTTCAGTAAGTTTTTGTAATAATTAATATATTAACTTCAAAGTGAGAAGAGATGTATGTAGATACCACAGTAGGAAGAGCAAAAGGTAATACGTAATGTGAAAGTCTGTACATTTGAGTAAAGCGAAGTTTAAGCATAGTGAGATTTAAAAACACGGATATGAAGAGAGAAACACACAGCAAATGTTGCCAGGGTCAGGAAAGTTTCTGTATGAACACATGACATGTTCTTACGAGACACTTAATTTCATTGCTTGGGTTTGAAAAATGCTTGTGAGTGACATCTTGTGTTCACTACATCTGCAGTGCCATTCTGCTGATAATTACCACGTGCATTTTAGAGACAGGATGAAGCCAGATGACAAATGCAAACAAACCATAGGGTGGAACAATTCTGCCTTCTTCATGTACAATTTACTGAAAGTCCAGCTTCCTACCCTGCAAGTAGGAAGTGTCATCTCAAGAAGCATTTTGAAAAACACTGAAAGGGCCTAAACTTGCAACCGGCGTGGAATCCTCTGTATGTGTTTTTGTGATGGTCTCTGCATGCATCAGTTCAATGCAAAATTATGATGGCAGAGGAAAAATAGCAGACGGAGGAAAAAGCTCTTGGAGCAAATAAACATTTGATCAAAGTGCATTAAATGTTTAGAGAACCACATTCTCCTGTAGTTTGGACTCAGTGTTGTGAACTACCTTTCACATGCTAACAAATGGGATTTGTTTTATTGGATACTTCCATTTGGATTTACGGTGCCACTTAAAACTCTGTTAAGCTTTCTGTCACCATCACCAGCTGTGGTTACTGTCATCACTGCTGTGGAACTGTCATGTTTGGGCACTTACTGCGTATGGGAGATGTACAATAACTTTCCTTGTCAAAAGGGAAGATTGAAAACTCAGATTTCTTTGAAATAATGAATTTCCCAAGGGAAGTAATGGAAGGGTGGTTTATACCTTTCTCTCCCTCAGGATCTTGGAGATAACAGTATGACATGATGTGTTGGCAAAGAGGAAGACTGTGCCACAGTGTTGAGTTTCACTGCTCTTTTATAAAAAGGTGAAATATTAGTCTAAGGATCTGAGCAATTTAAAATTATCTCTGCAAATTCTGTCATTTATGTTTATTTGTGCTTTTGGTATAGTCGTAAAGAGATTTTTAAAAAACATTATTTCTTTTTGCAAGTAAGAGATTAAAAGGTCCCCAGATTCATCATGGCTAAGTGCTTTACAAGGCCTTGAAACACAACTACCTGTGCTTTTTTCAATGTGGCTCAAACATGAGAATTATTCCCACTGGGTTTCTTAATAGCTATAGACATTGTTTTTAAAGTTTAAGCTTAAGAAACATTGTAAGTAGATAAAGGTATATATGTAGCAAAACCAAGGCCACTCATGTTGTTGTATTTGATCTGGTGTTCTCAGAGGTCAGGATGCACACAAATATTTTTCATTCCATGAACTGGATCCCACAGAGTCATTTAGTTCTGTCAACTCTATGGGTACAACAACCGTGAGCTATTTTATTGCTCCAGACTGCAGTGGCGTCCTTTCATTTGGTGCTGCATGGGACTGGGTTGCAAAGGCTCGGCTAGGAATGTATCAGATGCGTTTCCTTGTACTGAGGAGAGCATAGCTGCTCTGTGCATAAGACAGCTGCTAGAATAGGCTTTGGCCCATCTTATGGGAGCAGTGACCTTGATGGGGGTGTTCTCCCCCATGCAATGGGAGTTTTTTGCCGATTGAGTGGGTTTCATGCTGTGCTGCTGTTGGTATCAGTGAGTGGGGTCTGATAACTTCAGAAATTGAGACTGTGCTTTTACTCCCTGCGTGGCCAGACTGTAGGAAGAGATCCCAAGGCTGAAGGGCATGAGAAGCACTCTCTTCTTTTGTTCTCGGTGTCTTTTTTTTTTTTTTTTTTAACTGGCTGGCCATGACATTAAGATTTCTAATTAATTTAGAAACCACAGGCAGTTGAAGAGAGTGAGCAATGTAATAACTGGGCCATGGGGCAGAGTAAAAGCACATCAATTATTCAGGCAGTCGCTGCTGCTTATTCCCTTCCCGGAGCTCGGCTGGCTGTCAGTGTGTGTCAGTGATGCTGCTAATGCCCTTCAGAATTTACATGCATAAATAGTGGCCTTTTAAAATCTGCATGAGGATAACTTTAGTGTTTCAAATGATAGCTGCCAGCAGCATACTCTGCCTAGCAAGCACTGGGGGCTTCAGCCAGTATTTTGGGTGCCTAGTTCAAAACTGGGACCTTGTCTGATGCATCTACCAGAAGTCTCCGCTATGGAGAAATTGCCCCTCAAAGAGGTTGAGGGGCAGTCCAAGCCATGGAAAAAAAAAAACAGTCCTGCATTAAAATGCAAGTTGTTTCTGAAAAGGTTTCACTTCTCTGCGCAAGGTAAGTTCAGATGAATGTGTCATCCCCTCCTGCTATGTCTGTGATGTCCCCAAAGCATGCACTGCACAGATGCCATGGATGCCACTGGGGCTGGACCCACTGCAGTTGCTCTGCAGGGATGAGGGGCAGGAAGCATCCTCTTCTTCCTCACTGCTCTGGCTATTGCATGTCTTGCACTTGGACTTGACAGTTGGAAAGTTTTAAATTGAGGGAGCTTTTCTCACTGCCAAGAACTAGATTTACAACACTGTGGTGGTTGCCTTACATGGGCGCACCACAAGTCTTATGTTCAGGATACCACAAGGAGCAACACTAATTTCTGCATTGAACAATCAAGGGGACTGAAAACTGGGGCCTGTTGGATTTTTCTGCTGTGGACTACAAGCAGATAGCAAAGCCTTATTTTTCTGTCTGGTTGGCATAGTTATCCCTACTGCTGGAGGCAGCTACCTTGCTTTTTACAAAGTGAACTAATTTGTGAGGGCAACAAAATAAAATGAGCCTTGCTAATTATGTGTTGTGCTGGTGAAATGACCAGCTTGGGTTTGGAAAATGCTGGCTGTAATTAATGATGAAAGGCTTTTTTTCCTCATCTGTGTAGCCATTATGAATCACTTCTCCCCATGGAAACTTAAATCTGTCTCACTGGGGAGCCAGTGAAGGAACAGGTAAAATGGAGCTTTAATAGCTGCAGTTGTAACTTAAACACTTGAAATGATATTAAGCATCTTTCTCCATTAGCATTTCATGTTGATCCGGACGATGTAACTGCAGAGGCTAAGACAGGATCAGCGTTCATTAAATGGAAGAAACTAAACTCTGTAGACAAATGCTTTGGCTAAATGGGGCCTTCATTTCACTGAGAACAAGAATGCAATTAGCTGAAATGTTTGTTTACAAAATCTAATTCCTGGGGAGTATCTTCTCAGATTGCTGCTTACATCTCTTGGGCTGGTTTTGTTGCCAATGTTTGCAGGTTGATGGATTTTACAAAGCTTGATTGTAGCACATATGTAACAGATGGGTCAAACTTTACGTGGTAAAACGGAACCCAAGTGAAGAGCTGAAGCTGAGCTGCAGGTGTGCCAGAGCTTATTTGTGCATTCCTCACATCTATATTACAGTTTGCAGTTAAGCGCAATTAATAATAATTATTAGATGTTCCAGATATTGAACAGGGTAGGCTGAAGAGATGCTGGAAATAGTGCAAGGCTGCATGCTGTTACTACTGTCCTTCTGCCCCCCACCTGCAGCCTAGACCAGTGGAATCAGACGGGTTCCAGCTGGGTGAGGATGCATGTCTTTCAGCGTACCTGCATAAACAGCCTTGTTGTCCTGGTTGGTTGAGAAACACGAACGCCCTCAGAAGGTTATTTTGCCTGTCCATAATGCAAGTTGTGCTCTGGAAATGCTGTTTCTCTTCAGGTTGCAGAAACAGCCAATGGGAAACATTACTGCTGCCATCCAGACATTAGAGTTGGTTTTGTCACTGCACAGGATTTGTGGAGTGTGAAGGATCAGGCATTTCGAGTCTGTTGATACCAACAAAACAGCACATACTAATTTTGAGCATGTAATAAAACATTGTGTTGCATGCTTGGATATGGTATGAAAGTATTTCTTAGCTCTTTTTTTTTTTTTTCTTTTTTTTTTTTTTTTATTATGTGTGGTAGCTTTTCTTTCCTTGTAGTTATTGCTTGTGGCTTTTTTGTAGCTGAACAGTGTCTGCATTTACCCATCGGATGACACTGGGCAAGTAAGCATTTCCTGGAAACATTTGCCTCATGTATCTGGTGGCAAACATGAATCAGTTAACAGAATAATAAATTTTCTTCCCCCATTTGCTGAATATGGGATATTAGTAAAATAACCAGTATAATCTGATTGGGGATGGCTTATAGTCATGTTAAATGATGGGGAACAGACTAATGAAGACCATCCTATTGATGGATAAGGGCTACAATTTACCAACCCTGCAGTAATTGAAATAAAACAAAGTTGTTTTTGGTTAATCTGCAGAGTGGTAGCCCATGAGCAGGTATGTCCACGTGTGTTTCACCAAGTTAGAGCAACAAAGTCAGGGAGTGAGCTATGGACATCTGTGGAAGTTTGGGATGGGATGAGACTGCTGCAGAGGTTCTTTATGTGGTTGCAAGAGGTAAAGTATCAGAGTCTTTCAGATGTCTTAGCTGTGACTTGTTAACAAACTCGTTGCAGTGTTGTGGGTCTTGCTGCTTCCTCCCATGTAAGTGATGCTCCCTAGCAGTGCTGCTCCTTCAAGCAGTGAAAAGGGAATTGCAAGAGCTGATGCAGGGGCTTGCTCTTTGAGAGGCACTGCTTATGAGATCCCTTGGGATTCTATGCTAATAGAGTGTTTAAAACACTGCTTTTTCAGTGTCAGCATTGGAAATGACAAATGCTTTCCTTAATTTGAGAGAAGTGTGCCTGATACTACATGCTTATATATGCCTGAGAGTCTATTCTCAAGACAGTACATGGGCCTATCTCCTATGAAAGCTAATTGAACTATTAGGAGAAGATCATTCTAACTTAATAAGTTACATTTATTTCTTAGAGGACTTTTTTGCTGAGGTGAAAGAAATCTTGAATTACATCAAATTTTATTGGAAGCATGTTGTTCTTTGCTGTCCCTTCCTCTCCCCATGTCAGAGCTGTTCTGGAAGTTGAAAATATTTCTTAAGATCAAGGCACACCAATATAATTGAAGGCAGGCAGCACTTCAGAGAGCTGTAGGGGAATTCATTGTGCAGATGACTTGAGGATTAGTTTGTTTTGTTTTGTTTTTTTTCCCGTGGGATAGTCAGTAGGAAGCAGCACTGCTGACAGGCCATATACATTGTAGAAAACTCAGGTGAACAGAAAGAACCATGGCCAAGGTATCTCCCTTTAACCCTGCTCTGACATGACTTTAGCACCACCCCAGATGCTGTCAAGATTCTGGGGCAGATCAAGGGATTTATTGCCTGGGCCTACCCTGAGCTGTAGGACAGGATTGTTGCAACCCCCTCCTCATGGCATCCTACAGTGCAGATCATCTTTGTCTCCTCTGCACTTTCACAGGCAGTTACACCATTAGGAGCTGGACCTTGAGATGTTGTACCAGCATGATTTAAATGAAGTCTAATTTAGACAAAAGTTTTAAAGGCTCTCTCCCCTCCCTCTCCATGTGAAATAAATTGGAGAGTCTAAATACACTGTATCTGGCTTGGAGGCATTTCCCTGTGGTTTATTGCTTTGCTTTTATTGATGGGCTCTGTTTGCTTTCACACAAACCGATTAATTTGATTTGTTTTGCAGAAGTTGTTTGCTTAAGAATGAAGGCCAGTTTAAGGGGGTTTTATGGGGTAGAAACTTTATTTCCACAGATCGTAGTTGTACTCTTTGCAAAGTTTGTACAGACTCAGATAAAGTGGCCCTTGGCCAAACTGGGAAGATGCCACCTGCCAAGTAGCTGCAGGGAGAGCAAGAGAGTATGTTGAATTACAGTGAGCTTTTGGAAATCTCAGAATGTCCTTCAGAAGCAAAATGATGGACCTTATAAAAAATGTGAGATGATCTGATTCTGCTTCTTAATTTCAAAAAATAAGAACAAAATTGGAACAATCAATCCAATTTTATTAAAATATGAAGATATGCTAAGTACAGCATTAGATATGTATTTTTTCACTATAAATACACCCCCAAGGAATCATTCTATTTTTAAGATGAACTTGGTATTATGATAATGTAAAAGAAGTCTATAATTTATAATTCCAATTGGAGGTGAAGAAATTTAACATGTCAACTTCTCTATTCATTACTCCAGCAGTCAAGACTAACAGGCTGTTCCTTCACCTTAACTGTCAATCATTTAGATAGACCAATTATGGATTCAGCTAAAAAATATATATATCAAAAGAGAAAATGCAGCAGAAGGTTCAACATACTATTTTTTTATTTTATTTTTTTTTTTTAATTTTAAAAAACACCCTTGTCTGTAAGAGTACCTGTAGTCCTATGCAGTATGAGCTTCATGGCCAAAACTCCCCAACTATTACTCTGGTCTTTCTGGAGTTGCCGTATGGACTAAGTTGAGAAGTGCTTCCCCAGTGTTTGTGTTTTGGAAAAGAACTGGTTACAGCTGACAGTCACTTTTGGTACCATTTAGAAACACTCACTGCCTGGCAATTCTGGGGGAGAGGAGGAAATGAAAGATAAAGTCCTGAGTTGGTATTTAGGTCTTCATTGTGGAGAGCTGCTCATGGATGCTGGGGTTAAAAAAAAAAAATAAATAAAGGCACATTCTGTCTGGGTTGAGCTCTCTATTAATTTTAAGCGTTAGATTTTTGAGTTTTGAGCCTTAAGGTCTCTAGTGCAGTACTTCTTTAACACTCAATTTAGAGAAGACTGCTTCCGTTTAAAATGGAGGACATAATTGCATTGACCTCTGTTCTGCCAGTACTAAATATTCAATGTGCTCCAAAATAATTCTACAGACCTGGAAGTACAAAATCAGATTCCTTATTGAAATGCATAAATGTAGTCACAGGTCTAGTAATCTTGTTTTAAAGCAGCAGCATTCCTTTGGGGTAAGTTTATTATGGCAAAATATACATGGCCAAACTTAAATATAGTTAACCTAATATGATCAGACTGATTTGGAGCAGAGGTAGGTCAACACTAAGTGCTTCTGAAAATCTCATCCTAGCTCTCTAGAGATTAGGGCTATGAGTGCAGAGCATCAGCCTAAGTCATGCTGAAGAGGCAGAAGGGATGTTTCTCAATGGAGAGAGGCTTCAGTTGGAAAGCAGGAGCATGAAACAGACTGGAGTGAGAGAGATCTGCAGCCAGATGGAAAAAATATCCAGCTTTGCCCAAGGCATAAGGCTTGGAAGTTAACCTACTTGGTTGCATGGGTGACTCTCTGCTACTGGCCAAGTGTGTATGGGCAGCTTCCCTGTTTTTGGGTGGGTGGGATCATCCTCTCTTGTGTTTTGATCAGTACTGCTGCACCGAGGGAGTACTGATGAAAAACTTGAGGCTGCTGGCTCCAGTTTTCTCTTCAGTTTTACTATTAAAAAAAACCCAAACAAAACAAAAACAAACCAAAACCGCAGCATTATTGCAAAGACAATGGCCTTGGGATTTGTCGTGCTCACTGGAATCTCACAGCGTGCAAGCATTTTTGGTATAATACTTTCATTTTAATATCTGAAAACCCAGTGCTATTTTAGGTATTTGAGCAAGTAGAGTCTTGCTGTTGCATGTGGGAAGAGGCCTGAAGGCTCTCCTCCTGTATCTGTATCTCTGTGAATAGCACATATGACTAATTTAGCTAGCTAGTTGAAAACATAAAATTTACGGAGGCCATAGAAGGAGTATCTACACCCTTTGCATGCATGGTACAGTAAGTGGAGTTGTGGGTTTCTGAAGTGAGCCTAGTTTGGCTCCTAGATCATGTGGATGTGGTAAGAGATTTCACCAGATTCAAGTCACGCAATATCAGTCCCTTTTCAGTCAATGAGATGACTCATTCTAATAATACGTCATCCTCTGATATTACTCATTGCTAGTGCTTCATCCTGCACATGTCCAGCTGATGGAGGTGCTTCTCTCATCAGCCATGGTGTCCTGACATGAGATGTGTGCTGTCTGCTGGTGCCTTCTCTCCTCTGAGCGTCAGCTGTGTTACTGCAAACCCCCAGAGAAAGGCTTTCTTTCTACTCTCTATAATATTTAGTCACTTTGTCTCCTGTTGTAACTATTGCAGTTTATTTGGAAGTGACAGGCTGATTGGATGATGAAATGTTCTCTTGGATCACATTTACAATTTTAAGAACAACTCCTGCTATTAAAAAAAGAAAAAAAAATATATAGCATGAGCAGTAAGTTTAGCCCTTAAACACCAACAGCACAGTGCCTTTTGTAAAAGCACACATCTGCTTTATGTGTAACATGTGTGTGATTTTAACCTCATGGGTTGTTTTCCATGATGAACCATTTTACACAGAACACACACATCCGAGTAAGTGGATCTGAACATACTGAGGCTTGTCCAAGTAAGTGGATCTAAACCTGCTGAGGCAAACCCTTTGAGACTGACTTTTGTGTCATATGGGCCTTGCAAAGAGCTGGAAAGATACTGTGTTGATGTCAGTGTATCCCTGGCCTTATGCCTATATATAAGAAAAAAAGAGCCTGCAAATGCTCAAGGCAGAGGATAGGAAAGAAGCAGCACGTTGAGTAAACAGATGGGGCGGGCCAACATTAAGAGCAGGATGGTTATGGTAAGCGTAATGTGCAGAAGTCACAGTACATCAGCTGGCTAATCAGTGCTGAATGATTTGTAGGCATCTTAGCAGAGGTGAGTTTTAAGGAGGTTTGAAGGAGAGCAGTGTTGTGGCTCTGCAGATTTGTACTCTTCACCTTCAGAAAGAGGGACTCTGCAAAAAGCATGAGGGTTATTACTTCAGTGCTGCTTTTCTACATATATTCTTCTTTTTATATATTCTTCTTCTTATGTACTTTTTCTTCTTTTTTTTCTTTTTTTTTTTTTTCTCTCCACATTTGCTACAGTCTCTCTAATGAGATAGGATGATTGTTGGCCCAGATGCTACACTGCAAATGCCATTTTTTAAACCAGCTGAGAATCTAGCCTGATATTTAGCAGTCACTTAGTGCTTTCATCTTCAAAGTACTGTGCAAACATTAATTAATTCTGCTGGGGAGCACACAAGAAGGGGCTGCTGGAATAGTTATGCAAACTGCAAAGCCAGGAGAGATAGCAAGGACAGTGTTGCTGGGCTTGGGAGGTCTATACTTACATAATTCAGCAAAGGACCCCACAACAAGTGGTTTCATGGGAGAAAAGTCTCTTTTAGGTACCTGTTTTTTTTCCACTGTGTGGTTGCTTGGTGTTTCAGTGGAAGAATGCTGCTGCTACTCTGCTTGGGTAGATGGGCAACCTGGGATTTCAGTTTCCACATCCACCCCTGTAGATGGGTTCAAGCTTGCAGAGACAGTAACCTCAACAGCCAGGCAAATGCTCTGTGGATGCTCAGTGCCAAGGCAGAGAGGGGCTGTGCAGGAATTGGGGCTGAAGTTGCATGCTTTTCACTTGGAAAATTAGTAAACTCCTTGTGGCACAAGTGGATTTGGAGATGCACAGTGCTCCACTCCGTATCTGTGACTCTTCACATGTGCAAAGCCATTTTGCCCGTGTGGATGTTGGCTTTGGCAGAAGTGAAAAAAATCAGTAGAGCTCTATAAAGGGCTATGAGAAAGTCTTTCATCTTCTCTTAAAGACAGCATCAACAGCCTTTGGTGTGGGCTGCAATAACCTGTGCTGGAGAGGATGAGGAATACTCGTGCATCCCCTGCCGTTGGCTCTGCACAGGCAGGACAGCAGCAGCTACGGAGCAGCAGCAACATTTAAAGCTGGCACGATCACCAGCATCCCTCAGCTGCACACCTGACATGCTCTGGCATGAGGCAATCAACACTGCCCCTGCTTTGAGAATTGCCTGGAGCATTGCTTTTGCACAAAGACACAACTCCAGACACTGAATCCACTCAACCAGTCATTGTATTAAACAGAGTTTTTTAAAAGATCATGTCTACTGATGCCAAATTATTAGCAGGGAACCATGTCAGCCTTATATGACTTGACTAATGCTGTGTCAATCAATTCCAAGTCGAAACAGGCATCTAGGAGCAAGGACGTATACAGGTTTTGGGTCTGATGAGCCTAAGTTGGAGTAGGAGCATTGATGGAACAGAAACTGAAGGCAGTGGGATGCTTGATGCCAGAAAATAATATGGCTGTAAACAGATTCTGTTCATTGGTTGTCTGTCAGGGATTTGATGTGAATTTGTGCTTTGGTCTGAAAACGAGAAGCAAGAGATATCTTCATATGAAGTGGAAACAGGTCTGAACAAGAGACAAATTGAGGATGGGAACTGGGTTTTGGCTTGACTTTGCTAACTTTACTCAGATGGAGGTGGAGGTGAAGCTTTAAACTTCTCATACAACTCATTTAATAGCATGTAATGTTATGGCAATTTTTAGGAGCAGTGCAAATGTATTTAGAAAAAGTATGTTTCTTTTAGCTTTGGCCACATAGGTAGATAGAATATTCCTGATGGCAGTTTGGCGTTCATTGAGATCCACAGATGCCTAATAACAGTTTCCTGAATTTGTTGTTCAAGTTGGTGAGTTAAGGAGATAATGAAAGAGATCACGACTGAGGCAATTACTTTTCCGGTGTACGTGGTCTATGCATTTTAGGTAGTAAAATTATATCTAGAATTGCACAGTTTTAATTTCCCGCTCTTCCTAAAACTTGAATAGATTAGCATGCTCAGAAATACTTCTTTGTAATCTCAAGATATTACCATGCCTAGGTTTGCATGAAAGACAAGGCTGGATCTCTTGAGGCTTAAAAGCTGTAATCAGAGATGTTTATATGAAATTTTAGTGTTCCATCATATCTTACTGTCTCAGGAGAGAAAAAATAAACTTAATGAACCTGGATCAGACAGATTTGTGATGAAGTCCCAAAGAAGAGAGAGGATTTGCAAGTAGCTGTGATTTTGCTGTGTGATTTTAATTTTATGGGCCCCTGTTGTTCAACATTTTCTTCAGAGTAACTAAGAGTTGCATTAAATATTAAACAAACGGTGTGATGATTCATAAAGAGGGTCATGAGCTCCATATGTGAGTTAGAAATTTAATCTCCAGCTGGTTTCACTCTAATCCATGTCATATGTCCAGGATCAGAGAACTCCAGTGTCTTCGAATAATTAGTTAGTGATCAAAACAGAAAAAAAAAAAATTCATTGAAACAATTTTCTCTTAGAAAAGACAGTTTCTTCAAAACAGAATTGCTTGTTAAAGCTCATTAATTTTAATGGCATTTTCTTTTGAGTGGAAATAAGCTAAAAATAATTTGGAAAATGTCAGAATATCTTCTTGATAGTTGCAGGATTGATAATATTTTTTTTTTTTGCAAAATGTCTTGCATTTAGAGTTGTAACTCTTACTGCGTTTTATTAGTAAAAGAGGAAAGTGAGACTTCATGAAATGTAACTTATTTTAATTAACCTAAAATAATTTTCTTTCTCGAATGCTGTTTCACCAAAAACGAAAACTTGATTAGTTTTTCTCTGATATCTGTATGTAATTTTAATACTAGTTCGGGTTAGGGGAAAAAGAATTAAAATCTCTAAGTCTTTTATTTGGATTAGGAAATTAATTTTTCCCCTACTTTCCCCTGGAGCCCTGGAAAAATACCTGTCAGCCTTTCATTGCCGAGACAAATATGCTGAGGCTTTTCCCAGGCCTTGCAGAGGTTGCATCCTCCTTTGCATGACAATTATGAGGTGATGCTGAGAGATACTATGTGAGTGAAAACCTTGCCTATCCATTGTAGCAGCTGCACATATAAATACACAGGCACAGATACACACAGACACAGGCACGCACACAAACACCAGACCAGGGCTCATCCAGTTTCCCAAGAGGTTGTCCCACGCTGCAGGTGACTTTAAGTCCACACATGGATGTGTGCCTAGAGTTTACATGTTGTCTCAGTTGCATCTTCATTTTGAGCTATTAAAGGTGTTTGTGTGGGACATTTGGAGGTTAAATATTGAATGTACTCTTGAGAAATACTATGGAGGCAGTGAAAGTGCAAGTCCTATGCCAGTGAGGTAGTTTACTTCAGGTGTGGCTCTAATTAGAGAGTGTTGCTGTTGCATTTAGTTGGTCAGCTCATAAAGTGTCACAGCATATGCTTGAATTCAAGAAGTGGACATATGAATGCACACAGAATTCAAGTATTAATGTCTATAATGTCTGTAGACCTCTGAAAATACAACTGTACTTAGTCTCTTACAGAGGAGGGCTGTCTTCCTTGGTATGTGGCTTGGGTCTCATCTCTTTGTTTAGAAAGAAGTAGGGCATCCTGTGCCAGGATGGTAGCATCTGGGAGTTATAGGAGAGCTGATGGGGTGGGATCTGTTGGATTGCTGATCCTGTCTCCCATCCAGGGCATGACAGTTGTCTGCATGAGACCAGCTTGGTGATGACTTTGTGTATAGCTGTTAGCTTAAAACCCTCCACTGTCTCTCTTATGACCTGTCAATATCCAGGACATTGAATGCTTTTTTTCTAATCCTTCTCTTATTTTGATGAGAGAAATGCATAGACATGAATAAATTTAAGGCAAGAAAAAAAAATCTAGATTAAAAAAAAAAAACCACAAAAACAAACAAAACCCGCCCATCTACTAACTGTGTTAAAAATATGCACTAGGGAAGCATGCAAATGGTTACGCAAGCAGAAGTTTGGTATCTAATTGTAAATTAGATAGACAGCTGCAGGGTATCGATAGACATATGGCAGGAATGTAAATAGTTTGCTCGCACTTTAGTGACATCCTGGAAAGCTGTGTGTAAACTTTCTGAAGCGAAGAGAGAAAAGATGATTTCCTGGAAAAGAGGGTTTTTGAGAAAAATAATTGCTAATAAATAATCTGTGTCCCTCTGGAAGGCAAAAGTTTTATTTTGGCACTCACTGAAAAAGCAGTCTCTAATCAGACTGCTTTTTCTTGTTTGGCTGATGAGCACCAAGCAAGCTGGAGAAGGCGCCAGTTGCATTGTGTAGTTGGTGCCATCGTAGGTCTCACCTCGCTCCTCTGTGGGACCTGCCTGCTGGTTTCAGTGTAACCTCCTGGCAGATGCTTTGTGTCTGCCAGGATTTAGGGAAGATGACAAAAAGGAGGGTAAACAGTTGAGTAATTCAAGAGGAGGTGTCAGATTCCAGAATGTAAATTCATGTGTCAGTGGCCAAAACTCCTGCGTCTTCTACCAAACTGAATGCAAGACTTGCCTGTATACCAGCTGTAGGGGTTACTGCTGCTTATAGCAACCTTTAAAATAATATTCTAGTGGAATGTAAAACTGTGAGGCACTAATTTTGGCTTATTTTGCAAGCCCGCAAAGCTGTCTAAATATTTAATGCTCTTTCATTAATAGCTGGCCATCATATGTTTTGCTTTGCATTAGGTGATACTATTGAGGCTGTAAAAATTCCCACTCTAATGATAGCTAATGTTGGTTCTCATATTATCTAAAAGATACAGCAAGAGTAAACCTTGACTAGCCTGCTTGATTTCTGGATGGGTATCTAGTGACTTCTTAAATAATTCTTGTAAAGTTTGCAGTGGGCCAAATTCTGGCCCTTTTGAGGGCAACTGTAGTTATTCCAGTTTACTTTGTTGGGTTTGTGCATTTGCCTTGGGGACAGGTATCAGTCCCATAGCTTGTTAATCATAATTTTAGTTAAAAGGCCAGACTTACTTAGCAGCTTTTTAAATTTTTTTAGAAGACAATTTCTGAAGGATGCAAAGAAGCTTTTATGGAGTGGAAGCGGTGAAAGGAGAGTGAGGAAAATCAAAGAAATTCAGACATCAGTAATATTTCAAAAGTACATTTCACAAGGGAGTTCTCCTTAACTATCCTTCAAAGATGACATGATAGAAAATTCAGTTATTAATCAATGGTGCTATCTCTCTGTTGGGTTCAAGAACACTTTTTAAAAATGAAGACTAACATCTGGTTCAGTCTACAAAGAATTTTTAGACTTGTAAAACTTTAAGTAACCACAAATTACTTAAAGTGTGTGTAGGATTAATATGAAAAGAAAAACACTTCCAAGCATTGTTCTTTAAGAGGTGAGCTTAGCTCGTGTAGTAGTAAGAGTTATGTCATTGGTATATCCTTACCGAATAATTGCAAACATACAGTACAAATCAGTCCCTGGAATGAGTGGACATACAAATACACTATAGGGAGTTTAATTACAGCAAAGCTTTAGAATTGGAAAACCAGTTTTTCCACAGAAAAATTATTTTCATATGATCTGAGTGCCATGATTTGGTTTATTTGAAACACCGTAAGTCAAGCTGTTTGCTGATGTTCTTCACAGGCCTCTGTAATTCTACATTTATTTATAAAGATCTAATTTGAAATAGAAATTATTACTAGTGTTTGTAAATAAGAAACTGGAATATTGTGTGTGTGTATTTAACTGGAATGTTTTGCACTCATGATGTAGAAAGGAGTAGCTCTTACTGAAGACTATCGCTTTCCACCAAAAGTTACTCTGAAAGATGAGATGAGAGCTCTATTATTCTCCTTTATTGCAGCACATTTCTGATTTGGTTTGCAGCAAGCAAAGGACCTTGCAGTCAGCCCATGGCCATAACTCTGTAGATGTTTTTTTTCCATGACTGGACTTTGGTATTTCAGTAGCACCCAACTGCTTTCCAAAACACTTCTGTACTACTGTTACGCTTAAAAGCAACAGTAAGTTATGCCCCTGTTAGCTGTGTTGGCATTTTGGCATTTTAATTGCAGGTCATTGTCATTTTAATGACTCTGCAAGCTCAGTTCTGCTCAGCTCATTTGAGACTCTCTCTCTCAAATGAGTCTAGAGAACAACATGGTGAAAATTTTGTCATGTTCATGTTTGAAATAATTTGCTATGGAAGAGGTACCTGGGAGCACTAGGTGCTGACTGTCAAAACCTTGGTGTATTTTAGTGTTGGATGTTGCAAGCTAAATAGGTCAAGATGGTTTGTGGATAAAAAGTCTTTTCTTCTGGAAAGACCGATTGATATTTATGTTGGTGGGTTTCTCTGTGAAGGCTAGGTTAAGCTTCCTTATAGGTAAAAGAAACCTGATGCTTTCTTTCATTCTTACAAAGACATGAGTAACTATGTTATTTTATACTGTGTGATTTTGCACTTGCATGGCTAAATTGAGAGCAGCAAGTGCTAAATCAGGACCTCAAAGAATGTTTAGAAATGAATTTGTAAAATACTAGAACTTATTTTTCACCCACTGCAGACAGATAGACCATTAATTCTTTGTATCCTCCATCTGCTTTCCTGTGGTGAGACCTCCCTGTATTCCCAGTCTCTTATTTTCAGTCAGTCTGGCTATTTGGTCACTATCTCCTCTTTTTTCCGTCTCCCATCCTTAACTTTCTTCTCTTCAAATCTGTCTCCTCCTTGAGTCCCAGGTGTGACTGATAGGCAGCTTTGTGGAAAAAATGAAGGTTCAGTTTGAGCAAAAGTGTATGCTGGTTATTACTTCCCTTCTTTAAAATCCTCATAAATGTTTTTCAGTGCTTCAGCAAACACATGACCATTATATTTTTCTTCTGGTTTTCTCTTTCTCTGTCATTCTAGTCTGAGTCTAGTCTGAGTCGACTAGGTCCCATATTCCATTGGGAGGGTTCTGTGGCCCTGGTAAGGAAGATCCATGTTGGTGATGGGGTGAGATCTCTCTGTTGGGAGATGCCCATTTCTGCCACAACTCCAGCTGTGTTCCCTTTGGGGCTGCTGTCAGGTTTGTGAGCAGAAACTGTTTTCCAGTAGTGAAAATGTAAAAAGGGAGGTGGATTTGACTGCTGCAGCAAATGTCAACTTTTTTGAGGGGGAGTGGGAAAAATTGAAAAATAAAGACCAGTTCTAATAAAGACTGTGCAGAAGAGTTTAATGTTGGCCCTGCAAGGTTAGCTCACTCATCCTGAGCTGCCTGGTCCTCCCCAAGTACTGCACGACTTTTCCACAGCTGGCTGAGCTCCCTGCCTGCCTGCTTTCTCTGGATGCTTTATAGCTGTGTGACTTCCATGCTACCAGATGGTAGATGAGCAAAGAGATGTTTTATCAAGGAATTGTAGGCTAGGGCAGAAAATGGAACATTTCAGTGCTGGCAGAATGACTGTAATGGACAAACTGATGGAAGACTGTTTCCAAGACAGTGTTAACTTGTTTTCAGTCTCTCTGAAATAATTAATTTAGGTTTCCTGGTGGGAATTTTGTTTTTGCATAATACTTTTTCTTCTTGGAGTTTTGATGAAATGTCAATGTGTGGAACTTTTCCGGCTAGCTCAGTTTTGCCCTTCTGGAAAAAAAGAGGTGGAGGGGAAAAAGTCAGAAGGTTTGTCTTTCTTTTTTGAAGACTGGAAGTGTTTCTATTGAAAAGATTTTAGAGTGTAAAACCTTTCTATAAGTGCTTAGCATTCAGAAATTCCCATTATTCTTGCTGTAAGTAGCACATTTGGAAAAACTGGCCCTGACCGGAGAAGCTGAGAACTTGTTCTTGGGTAATACACTAACCTGCTGAGAGAGAGGGAAAGAAAACACCAAAACAATTAAAAAATATCTTCATCTACACCCCAATAAGTAGCTCTATGCAGTGCCAGTTCCTGCTGGCTGGTTGTCTTGATTAACATATTCTGGGTTGGTATAACTGAAGTTTGCATATAAATTGCATGTTTATTAATGTATATTTTTATTTTCCATTGTCTTGGCTTGGCAGAGGCTTGAGCCTCTGGGCTTGCCATGTTTCACTCTCTTATGTATTAAGGAAAGCTCAAAAGTATTTCCCATACTTGTTCTCCATTTCAAAATGAAAATGTTACACACCGAAGTTGAGCAGCTCAGTATTCCTTAATGTAATATGCAGTTTGCCCTCAGATCACTTGTTTCTGCTATAATTTATACATGAATCATGAATTATGTTTGGATTCTCAGGAAGCAAAAATAAATTGGGTAGAGCCACATCCAATTATGTAATGAATTCCTCACGGTAAAATTTACGGTTGGGATGTTGCAAAGTGGAACACTGATAAAAGATTTCCAAAAGATTTGTTGCAGTACCTCCTGATAAAAACAAACCTCTGTCCATTTTAGGCATAGAAGAGCCATTTTGATTCAAACAATAAAATATTTAAAGGTGTATGGGATTGTTTTTCATTGTAGCTTAAGTACCAGTGCATAGATCAAGGAGGAAAAGAAGTACTTGATCCAGTCACACTGAACAAAAGCTCTTTCCCAAGATGTTGTAAAGAACCTGCATCATAACTCTTTTTTATGGCTCTAAAAGCACTTTGTAGGCTGCATCTAATGGTTTATATTTTGAGGAGCTATTTCCTGACCCTTGACTTGACATTTTTAAACTCACTGCTCAACCCTGACTTACTGGGCAAAATATGGCTCGTGAGCTTTTGTAAGGTGAGCAAACAACCAGTGGCACTGGGAGAACCATTGGTAATTTCCCCTCTGTTTGTGGCATTGATTTCTTTTAATGGCTTTTTGTTTGCATTTCCTTCCACGGATTTCTCACTGTGCCTTTACCTGTTGCTTTTGTTTCATTTTTCAGTCAATACTCAAGTAACCTAAGCTTGGACTGTGTTGTGAAGGTGTTTTTCTGAGCAGGACATCTCCACTCTTTCTAGTGAGATGTTCTTCAAAGCCCTTAACGTAGCTCCTGAGAACTCATATCTGTTGCAGCTGAAGACTGAACAGGTGGATACATCCATTCTGTTTATATTAAATAAATTTCCTTTTGATGTTGCAGCTCATGTTAGAAAAAAATCATGACAATTACTTGTACCATACAGACATAAATAGCTGTTAAGGGACCATTTTCCTTTCTTTGCTTTAAATTTCCTGCTACAGCAAATCTTTGTATTACTTTGCACTAAAATATATAATCTATAAGGCAGTTAAATGCCACCCTGATGCCCATCAGGTCTTGGAAGCTAAGCAGGGTCAGCCCCAGTTAGTACTTGGATAGGAGACCTCCTGGGAATACCAGGGGCTATAGGTTCTCGTCCCGAGGACTTCACTGTCACTGTCCAAGCTCGCTTGGCCATGGCAGATGGACCTCAGGAGTTAAAGGGTGGGGCCAGTTCTGTGCACACTGTGCCTCACCTAAAAAATCCGCTGTGCAGGCTCAAAGGACAAACCCACGTGGGTGGAGCCCTTCCCAAAATCTCCATCGCAAAGCCTGGCCATGATGATGACATGTATCTGTGTGGTGGGGAGCTGGCTTCAGTGTGGAAAGCAAGATAGTCGCGTCTCAAGAGCTTTGCAAGTAGAACGTCTTAGCAACTCACGTGGCTTAATAGCATTTCATTGATAAATGTATCTCTTAGTTTGACTATGCGAAATGTTGAAGCACACCTATGCAAGGGAAGAGCATGGGGCTTGTGCTTCTGATTCCTGCTCATTTTCAGACTTCCCTGTGGTGGTTTAGATTTTCCAAAAGTTTTAAGGGTACAGTCTTGGCCCACTGTCAACCTGATGATGGGAGGTTTGCCATCATCTTCAACAGGCTGAGGATTAAAGTTTGTCTGGTCAAGAGCTCCTGTGTGGCCTGATGTCACCGCTCCTGAAAATGCACATGTGGTCCTCTGAGAGAGGGCACTTGCTTTCTTGGGTCAGCAGTTCCTGCTGCCCAAGTCATCACATGGCTGTATAGAAAGGTGCAGCCTCAGAGGTTTCTAGCCAGAGAGTGCGGTCTAAGCAGTCATTTAAGTGACCATAATCTGTGGTTTGCATCAAGGGCTTTACACTGGGAACCTTGCCAAACCGAAAGGCATGTCTTCTGACAAAACTCAAACTGAATTATTCCATTCCCCTGCGTTTCTGTTGGTGATGACACAAGTCCAGTGTTTTCCCTTCTGATCAAAGCAGTATTTGACAGGGATGTTCTTCAATATATATCCACTCCTAAGCATATTGAATTTTGTACCAAGTGATTTCCAGTTGTGCAGGTTAGAGTGGAGCTGTCAGGAGCTGGGTGCTCATGCTCACACTATAGGCTTGGTGAAGGCATCCTGAGTGAATGCTTTTTTGGATATCGAAAGCCATAACAATGCAGTTCCTGAGAGTTTACAGCTTTCCCCATAGTCTTAGCTAAGCAAAACTTGATTTTTTTTTTTTTTTCCCCAAGTGCAAATTCAAGCTGAGACAATAATTAGCATCTTGTTTGTTTGTTTGTCACCTTGAAGGAAAAAAGGTCAAATATAGTCAGCCTGAGAACTACTTTGCCTTCCCCCCTTGAAGCATTTAATTAGATTTCTCATGTAATGTAAAAAAGAAAGAGTAGAGAGCTTGCTGAAATGGCTTATCCTTTTAAGACTCCTTGGGGGGGGGGGGGGGGGGGGGGGGGGGGGGGGGGGGGGGGGGGGGGGGGGGGGGGGGGGGGGGGG
>JAWWEV010000134.1:16636340-16677428 GCA_035583235.1 Hafferia zeledoni
CCCCCCCCCCCCCCCCCCTTTTTTATTTCTTGCTGGCTTTATAGCCCAATTTATATAATTTTTTTTTGAGAAAGTGACAGGTTTAAACAGTTAACTCTTCCTGCACAGAGTAGGCAGGATTTTTGTTTTTCATTTTTAGAAGGGAAGGCTGTACATCAGCACAATGTGCAAATAAAAACACTGCTGTATAATTCAGTAAGAGGCAGTTTAGAAAATGTCCAGAATGAAAGTCTTCCTGCTTGTGCCTCTTTTTCTCCCCTCACAGGAATACATGAATGAATGCTGTATCTGTAACTATTTGAAAACAGACTAATTATTTCTTTGGGTTTTTTTCAGTATTTTTTAACCCGTCTCTCCTGATTTTGTTTGGGTTTTCTTTTCTTTTCTTTTTTTTTTTTTTTTCCCCTCCCAGAGGACAGGATTGCTAGATAACTGGAACTGTACATGTTGGGCTGTGAACTTGGTTCAGTGATTTTCATGATGGGATGCAATTGCAAAGAGGAGAGAGGCTGTATGGATTGCTGGGTTACAGACCAGGCTTGATGCATGTCACAGCAGCTGAAAAACTCTGAACATTTTTTTTCCCGCTTCAGTCATGTCCTGGTTCGTTGGAGTTACAGCTGGGAGGATGCTTCCCTTATTCTCTCTGCTGCAGTGCAGTGGTCCCTCATGCCTGCATAGGGACGGCCACTGACTTTCTTTAAAATCCCCATACAACTCCTTTCTGTGCCCATTGGACTGAGCTGCCCTGTGGGTATATTTCACCTATGCATATGCTCCTGCAGTGTTTCAGAGCACATATAATCCCCCAAAAAAGGAGTTGAAACAGTAGAGTAGACTTGCAGCGTTACCTGTGTCATAGTATTAAACTTGGATTTTTTTCTGAAACTTCCTTCCCCTGTGTGTTGTCCCATCCATTTTATCTCCCAGAAAGCTGAAGTTTGTGACCACTTCTAATCCAGGTTTTTTTGATGTCATAACTTTTACTACTAATGCAAAGTCCTGGAGGGGATTAGCCAACCTGAACATTTCAAATTTTAAACTTCAATAAGTCTTGAGTTATAAGTAGGTAGAAAAAGCCGTTTTCAGTCATTTTCAAATCAACTTACTACCTGCTCCACCATACCTTCCTCTCCCCCTCCTGCAATAAAACATCATGGTTTTGGTGGATGTAGAATGAAAACCCTTGAAGGGTTCTCTTTTCTCAGCACGAAGAGATGGCAAAGTCTAGAAAATGCTGGAACAAAAGGATGATTTTTCAGTCTCTTCTGCATGAAGAAATGCTTCTATGGATCCTGCCCCTAAACCATGTCTTGCAATCACTAATTGCACCTCACTTTTAAATTGAACACCTAAACCTGCTGGATATAAAGATGGGAGAGGTGAGGGTCTCAACTTTTAAATCGTAGAAGCCACTCTGTGAAGTGGATGCCCTTTTACAAAGGTATCAAGAGACAGCAGATCTCCCCGTTTGTAGCAAAAGCTGCTTGGTGGCAAGTCACTAAAACAGAGAGAGGTATTTCAATGATGTTTTCATTTAGATTTGAGTACCTATGTCACGTCTGTGAGGATACAGAGACATACAGAACCGATTGGCTCTTTTCCAAAACCTTCTTTAGAAGTGCATCAGTACTTGGTGTCAGAAATTAAGACACATACCTTAGTAAATGCCCATAGGCTAGAGTCTGTAAAAATGAAGAGAAGAAGACAGATTTACTGTCACACCTGAAAGGAAAAAAAAAAAAAAAATCTTGGAAAGTGGAGAAGACAATTATGGGATTACTGCAGTAAAAATAGTGCCATGGGGTATTTTGAGGTTTTTTTTAGCAGTAGAAATATATAAATTTATTTCTGCATAGCACGTTTGTATTCACACCACTTAGACACACCATTGAAATAGCAATTCAAAAGTCAAGATTATATGTAAATGTCAGATGATTGAGATTTCAGTTATTTCTTAGCAAAAGGGCTCCAACTGAGAACATACTGGCCCATAGTCCTATAGGTGGAAATAGTCCATAATGGGTAATTATGAACAAAACAGGCAGAGCTATGTGGTGTTTATTTTATTTGTTTATTCAAAATTATGTCACACTTCAAAAACAACAACAACAAAAAGCTATTAAGGGGTAACTGATTTCTATAAGCATTTTGTGTTTGCTAAATAATTAGTTGTGGTTTTATAAGATGGTGTGTGTTGTGTTGAAGTGCACTTTCTTGTTGTGGCAGTGTTTGCCCGTGACTTTGCATTTCATTTCCCTGAATAGTTAAGTTTAAAATCACTACAAACCTATTCCACAGAAAATTGAAGAAGATATACTGTAAGGTATTTTGAGTCCAAAAAATGGTCTGATTTGGTAGAAGTGGGTGGGATCAAAGGCAACCCTGTTTGACAGATTTTGCCTTTATTTTCAATGATCTTCAGTAACTCAGGTTAATGATGACTCAGTCTCGATAGGGTAAAAAGTAGGTAGATGAAGATCTGGGTTATGAGGATTCATTGACTTGGTTGTGGAATAAAGCATCTGTGTTTGTTACAGCAGCCCTTCATCTGGATTTAATGCAGGTTTGTTTCTACTATATCTTGTTCCAAATGAGAGAATTAAAGAGTCCCATTTGAGTAGAAGTAAAATATTTTGGTAAATTGTTTTCTATTTCTTTAAAAGGCGTTTTGTATGTTTGGGAGAAATTTTATTTATTCTAGAGCAAAACAGGATGTTAAGGAGTTTCTTGGCTATATGTTAAAAAAAAAGGAGCAAGGAGAATTAGAAATGGTCTGACACCATTTTTAGTTGCCAGTTCCAGTCAGGTTAAAATGTGTAAATTAATAGTGCAAACTTAAGAGCCAGATTCAGATGTGGTGTATTGTTAGAAGTGCAGCCATAATTCGCTTATGATATATTAAAAAACAGAAACAGCTCAAGCTGAATTAGGTAGTGTTGATTGCCAGTTCCCTCCTGCATAAATGCCATTAGATGCCTAAAGTTACAAATTGCTTTAATAACTTTCACAACTGATTGGTAATCACCCTGCAGTTAATGAAATAGGGAAAACACCTCTCGCTAAATGCATTGTCTTCATTTCCTCCTGCATAATTTCCAAGGTGTAGAGATCATTTTCAACAAATCCAAGCTAGAAAGGTCATCTGTTAAGTTTTACTTACATTCATGTTTGTGTTTTCCTTTTTAAGTGCACAGAAACACATATCCAAGCCAGCTTTCCCATGTCCTGTTGTCCATTGTGGCTTTATGTGTACACTCCAGTATTTGAGTGCTGGTTAATGCCAAGGAGATCTTTGCAACTCAGTCGAAGCGATGCTGAAGACAAGTCTGCCAGAGTTGTTCTTGCTGTAAACTTGCAAAGCAGCACACTTGAAGCATTATAAAGCCGTGTGAGCTGAAGAATTGCAATCAGGACAGACTTGTTTGTGTGGGGTTAATTTTTTTTTTTTTTTTTTTTTTTTTTTTTCCTCCCAAAGTGAGAAGAGCTACAAGAACTAGTCTCTGGAAAAGCCCCATAAAATGGTGTTGTCGTTTAAGGATAAAATTAGTGGCCAGTAGTTAATGATGCAGGAATTAAATACGTGGCACTGAGCTGAGTGCAACACTTTACTTCTTGCTGTTGCTAGATTTCAGAGGCATTAATGTCCCTTAACAAACATCTGAAGGTAATTTCAAAAGGTGGGGGTGGTTAGAGAAAAGAGCACAGCCGTGTTTTATAGTTGAGGTTGCCTATGTATTAGACAGCTCTGACAGAGCGTGTAATTAATTTTTTAAGTGTTTATATGAAAGAATAAATAACTAGTAATGCATATGGCTCATTATAAATGTTTCAAATGCACTGTAGTCGGGCTAGATATTAAGTTATGGCTTTGTTGTGGTTTTGAGCAGTCAGCACAGGTAAAATTGGCCTTTTAGGGTTACGTTTTCTCAAGCGCATTTAGCACACACTTAAGAGTCTAAGTATGGTAGCCTTGTTTTGAAAAGGTCTTCACATCCAGGCTGTTTGTTATCAAAATTGAAGAGCATGGTGTTGTTTTCTGCCATTCTTGCTGTCCTGCAAAAAAGTCTGTTGATTTCTCCAGTGGTCTCTGCTGACAGTGAGTATGTAAGTGTGTGCTGAGTGCTTTTGAAACTCTGGTCCTTAGCTTTTTATATGATCTATAATTTTATGTACAGTGCATCTAAAGAAGAATATGTATGATTCATATGCACATACAGGAACCAACACAGAAGGATAATTTTCATATAAATCCCAGTGCTGTTTGTTATGTTCTGAAATGTTGCATAGAATAATTCAAATATTATAGGTGGTAGTTCAGCTTGTGCTTTGCTTGCAGCATTTGCCTTTTTTCATGTCTCAGTTGAACTGTTTTTCCTCCCTTCCTCTATAATGTAAACATTGCCCATGTCCAGCACTGTCCTGCTTCTTCCTCTGGAAATGAAAGCCATGAAAAACACACCTCAGGGTCTGGGCTCCCGTTTTCTGCCCTGGTCACTGAAGCCACACCAAGGAGCAGGGCTGAATTTCTTTGTCACATGCTCCATAAGGAGTGGAGGAGTTTGCTCTGCTTTCTATGGAGTGTGTCCTTTTGGGGCTCCCAAGGCAGAGGAGTTTGTTTAACAGCTCCTTGTATATAGAGTAAGTTATGACTATGCTAGATGTGATGATTAGAAGGGTGTTAACATCTGCATTTTTATGCCGACCACACACAGTGTCTTGGCCTGGCAGTGCCACCCTGGGGGTTTCTTCTAAGCAGCTTCTTTACACTGTTAAAAAAGGGCTTTTTTTTTTTTTTCTTCTTACTAGAGAAGCCCCAAGGTGCCCCAAGAACCTCTTAGGTTTGAGATGTTCCTGGAAGAAAAGGCTGATACAATTACCAATAGAGATTTGTGTGTATCATCAGCACTGGGGGTGAATTAATCTACATACATAAAGTTGCCTATTTAGGAAGTTGCACATTTTGTTTGGGGTTTTTTTTGTTGTTTTGTTTTGTTTTGTTTTTTGCTTGTGCTTTAATTCTTCACTGCCTGACTGGGAGACAGAGAAGCAGTAAAGTGTCAACATATTAAAATGCTCTAGTTTCCATTGAACAGATGATGGTAAGAAGTTATTTTAATAGGTTTTTTGAGAATTGTGCTTTCAAAGACTCTTAAATTATTGCAGACGGTGCTGCTGGGATATGTATGGGAAACAGCCATTTTAATTAGGAAGATACGCTTGGAAATGAAAAGTCATTTTTTAAATGTAATTTCCTTTGTGAGTGTTTTACTGACCACTTGAATTTATTTACCACACAGACCTAGTGATAAAATAGGTATTTATGGGTTAGTTTTTAATTAGAAATAATGGCTGCTAGAATTGAAGGGATTAATCATCTTACCTATATAGGCTGTGGGAGTCCTAGTGAAAGACAGTTGTATTGACAGTTTAGAGAGTGATCATGCCATGTTTTGTCCTTAAGTAACACCACCAACACAATCACATTTTGGCTTGGAATAGGAGAAATAAGGCTGTCTTACTCTAGTGAACTTCACATGAGCAAAGCTGGGTTGTTGGCCTTCTGGCCAAATAAGAGAATTAAAAGAGTAATCCAGTGATGTGGCTTTATTTCTACCTATAAATGATGCTTGAAGGGAGTCAACCAGTGATGACAGATTTATGGTGAGAGTGTTCATGACAGAGCAGGCTTGCTGCTGAAACACTTGGGCAGATGCAAGTGAGTATTGTTTCAGAAAGGATCAGAGATTTTTAATCAGCCTTTTCTTTCTTGGTTGAGAAGTGTGGGGACAGAAATTACAAGAAGCCCAACTTAACACCTTTAATGACATCTGCAGAAAGAGTTTAGGGAGCGTAGCACGAGGAAAATTTTGCATGTAATGCCAGTTAGCTTTATTGAGTCATACATTTCCTTAACCCTTTCTGCCCAAGGAGGTTTTTACTCCACATTTCAAAATGCAGCATGTAAGAAACAAGAGCTAGCATGTGGTGGGGGATATATTTTAGTGTGTAAGTAACAAGAGCCAGTGGATATAATTTTCTGAAAAGTAATGAAGTGTCATGGCAAGTGCATGAAATAAATGTGTGTTTATGTACTTATTTTAGAAATCTAGTTAGGGATAAGATTCACCTTTTTATTAAATGGTCTTTGCAGAAGTCTGGGTACATATATGAGCTGTCTGACTGCTGCTAATGGCTCTAGCTATTTTTCACTCTGAAGTTATGCTAATTATCTTTGCCAGAATCAAGGCACTTTCTCCCTTTTCAGTATCCATAGGAACCTGTTGGGGATGAAAAAGCCTGACATTTTGATTCCCAGCTTTTGTTTCCTTAATCAAAAATAAAGGTATAATGGACAAGAAGAAGCAATTTCATTTAGTCTTCTCATCATGGCAAGTTTTATTATTAGACTGAATCCTGCTGCATTTTATTAAATTATCCTTCAGTTTGAGTTTGCAGCATGGCTTTTTCAAGCCCACTGCAGTCCATCTTGTAATAATCTGTGTCGTCTTCTAAGCTCAGTGTTCACCAAGTGATCTTGAAATTTCTCACTGGCCTGCCTGATTTCTGAGTTTGGTGCAGAAACCATATCACTGCCTGCCTGTAAGTTACCCCCTGCCCCATCCTGTAGATTCGAGCCAGTCCTTGCTAATGTAGGCAAAAGAAAGGCAGGACTACATCAGACTGCTGGCTGATTTTCTTAACAAAACAGGCTTTGCAAAGCTGCTTAAATTCAATTTGCATTTGTAAAATAAAAACACAGTGCAGCGCAGTCCACTGGGGGATTTTTCATGCTACACAGGTATATTTTCAGAAGTGGTAATCAAATATTCTGGTGTCGCACACACACGGTTTCTGGTTTAGCTGTGGTCCTTTTGTTTTGTTTGGGATGAAAGTGAATTACTGTTGTTGCTTGCCCATTGAAGAAATCCATTCACAGGACAACAGAAATGGTAAGCTGTTCTGAAAGTGCTGTTTATAGACTTGAAAACTAGTTGAAAGGCAGTTTTGTCATCCTCTAAATATTCACATGGTGGTTCATGTGTATGGTCAAAGCCCCTTCATCTCAGAGGGAGACCTCTGGTAGCTGATGCTGAGCCCAAGCATGTGTGAGAGAGCAAGCTGCACCATGACTGGTGGGATGAAAAGACATTGACCAAGTATTTCTCATTTTCCTGACTGCTCATCAGAACAGACCTGATTTGTGAATAGAAAAAGTCCCAGGCAGCAGGGCAAACACACAAAAACTGGTGGGATAATTCAGTAGACATGTAAAAAACAAGAAGTCCCTGGGTCCATCTAGGGTACAACTTGATGCCCATAATGTTGGAAAGGTGTTATTGTCATATTTATGGTTTTGTTTTGTTTTTTAACCAAATGTTGCCTTTGTCTGTCTGTAATGTTTTCCTACTGATTGTAGGCTGAGAACTTTAATTTACCCTTAGAGAATTAATTATTTTCTGGCATTTCTTTTCTGCAAAGAGTCATCTTTTGAATAAGACTTGAATAGTCATTTCAACTAAGAGACCCCTCATTTCTAAGGTTTTCTCTCTCTTTCCCCAGAGTACCCTAAATCTAGCACATTGGTGGCCATTGATTTGCGTGAGGGTGAAGGGCAGATTTTGGTGGCTCCTAAGTGCTCATGTGGCCGTGTAGGAGTGAGTGGTCACATAAGCCATTTTCTTCTTAGAGGTCTTTAAAAGAAAGCTGCGAGCGAGACTTAATTTATTCATTCAACAGAGATCCTGTTTGATAGTTTACAGCCATTTGTATGAAGTAAGTATGGCTTTCATTAAAGAGGAGACATGTATTTTATCTCAGCTGAGGAATGGGGAAATGTGGGCCATAAAGCCAATATTGTAATAGAGTCTCCCTTTTTAATACCAAGCTGTGTGCTACGCTTCTGAAAAGCCTGGAGTTCTGGGGGCTGAGCTGATCAGAGCTCAGCATGCTTTTTTTTTTCCTTGCCTTATAGCCGTTGTTAACTTTTCAACTTGTCAAGTACATGGTGGTTTATGAAATTTTAAAGCTAACAGTATGCTGCGCGGGGATGTCAGCGATATGCTAGACTTTTGAGTGCATCCTGAGATGAATAAATCATGAAGTCACAGAAAGTTGCAATTAAAGAACCCAAACCTGGGTGCTTGAAATATTAGACCTGGGTTTGTGTGACTTTAAACAAGAATCAGGGCTGGAAGCAGTCCATAGTTGAATTGTAGATGAGCAATAGGAAAAAGAAAAATAAAAAAGGTATCTGTGGAAGATGTGTCTTTTCCAGGGCATCAGACTGATATTTACTGACCTCAAGTTGGAATTATTATTGAAGGAGTTGACCATTCAGCTCAAACAGGCAGATATGATCCTTACCCCACTAGAGATGGGAATTGCTGGCTCTTTTTCCTGCTGGTACTGCTTCCATAAATTAAGACAATCTTTCATTTCATACTTAATTAGTTAGTGACCTTCCTATATTTTGCTGAGTCTCTATAAAGATGCTGCAGGTTATATTCATTTTAGCTAGGATCCACTATGGCTTTAGTAGTTACATTGTGACTGTGGGTCAGGCAAGGGTTGCATTAACATTTCATCCCATTCCCTGCTCCCCAGTCGTCTTTGAAATATTTCTGACTTTCTGCAGACTTGAGATGAGTGGTCGATGTGTTTCCTGCTTGCATCGCTTCTTATTTTAGCTTTCCTCTTGAAAAAAGGTGGGAAAAAAATCACCATTATGGCTCTGTTTTTCAAGAGGGTCTCTGTGGGAATTGTGCCTTGTCCGTCAGTAGGGACACCCGACGAGTCACATCTTTGACTTCACGTCCATGAGTAATCTCCCTGACTTCAACAGGATTACCCAGGTGTTTAAAATAAAACTGTGTTGTAGAGGTTTGTGGGATTGTAAGACCAGAAAGATTGGTTGTGTGACTAGTCACTGAGATTTTCTTTTATTTTCTCACTTTATGAGTTTGAAAAGTCAATAAAAAATAATGCAAAACACATGCATGATTAAGGCAGGGTCTTAGCTGCAGCTATGCTGGGAAGTTCACAGTTAGGGTTTCTGGAGGAACCCTCTCGTAGTTTTTCTTCTTTACGTATTTGCATTAATAAAAATGTATGTTATGTATCCACATATATGGACTGATAACATCCCACTTAAGGTCATTTTTAACTAAAAGCAAATCTATTTGATCAATCTGACTGGGTCAGGTGGACACACCACTTTGCCTTGGTTTTTTGTGGTTTTGTTTTTCTCTCCTCAGTCACTTCTTGGTATCGCCCTTATTGCTGCAGTTTCAAATAGCTTCCAGCGGTGCACATCTGTACACACTCTTTCATCTGCTCCCCAGGAAAAGAAGGATGTGGAGTCGAATGTTTTGGTTGTGAAGCTTTATATAATCATGCACATGCCTATGTGCGTAATGTGTATGTATGCGTTATGCTAGAAAAGGGAAAGACGTGCAAAATTACCCTTCCACCTTGAGCCAGAAGTTTGTCCACCCTGAGCAGCTGCCAATGATTGTCTCCCTCGTCTCCAAGCAAAGCTGACCTATCTGCAAATTTACATACCCCCATCACTGTGTCCTAGGTGATCCTTATGGCCGTAAGGGCAATTGTGGACCTTTGCAGTAACATCTTAATTTCTGAAAATTTATCTGAGATTTTTTTTCCCCTCCTGTGAAAGGTTTTTAAAATTACAGCAACATTAACCTACTAACGGAAGTTTATTTCAATGAAAATGGTATTTTTCTTGGGGATGAAGGCTAATACAGCTTCAAGATAATGTAGAACTTGAACATACCTAATTTATGATTTAAAAAAGAAAAACTGTGGAAACCAATTGTTAATATTTGAGGATGCTGGTGACATGAGATGTATGTGTGTCTTAAATAGACCTTAGCTGGAAAGAAAGAAGAAACATTTTGGTTTTATGGGTTCCCATCAACAGTGCATTGGCACACACAAAATCTTCAGTAGGGATGTAGGAATAGTCCTCTTCCACACACAGCCCATATAGGAAAGGGGATGGGGGGTCTAGTTTCACATCTCTTCTTCCATGATGTTTTTTGTCTCATTTTACTTCAATTAATAGTGTGCCTGAGCTGGTTTCACTGAGATGTTCCTTAAAGTGAAATAATTTGAGCATTCTGCCCTCCCTTCCCCGACTCTTCAGTAATTGCATCCTGGTTCATATTCATTTGGCATGCTAATTGTTAAGAGTTAAGAAATAAGAGACTTGCCAAGATGCAGAAGAATTAAAGTGATTGCCCTTTTGTCTGCAGAAAACAATGGAAGCTAATAATTATTACTCTTATATTTTTGTTGTTGAAACTTCTCTCTCCTGCTCTCCATTTCTGAGACCTCTGATTTTCCTTTGACAAAAAGTGATCTGATTTGACGTAAATAGGCAGTACTTCAGAATCCATCACTCACAGCCACAAGCCTTCCCAGCCTACTATATATTAAAAAGCAGATGTGTCATCTTGCAGACTGCTCAATAATAGATCCTTTTAAGAATTGCTTTTCCTCTGTGTACTTCAGGTACTCCAGAACTAGAATTTAAGCACTGCTTTCATTTTATGTAGAGATATCAGAAGATACTCAGCTTAATGTAGAGTTGTATATTTGCATTTGCAGAACATTTTGTCTTCCTTTATTCTCTTTGCAGACACAAGGTTTGGAATGCCAAGTAGCTCATCAAGATATACAGTGTGGAGAGAGAAAATAATTTCTAACTGTCTGGTTGGGTTTTGTTTTTGTTTGTTTGTTTGTTTTCTTCAAAATTACTTCCTTACATTGCTTTTAAAGTAACCTAAGGAACTCAGAAGCACACAGAACCAGTTTTCCCCTCAGCAGGATGCTTGCTGCCTGAGGATGCCGGGATGCTGCGCTTGCTGAAGCAGCATGCTGCTCCTGGAAGCATCCCTGTGATTTTGCCTTACTGTCCTGCAAGCCCCTTGTCAAGGAGTTTCTCCTGTCCATGCTGGTCAGAACCCTGTGGATTTTTATGAAAACCAGAAACCTACCCGTTTTCTATTAATTTGGGCTCCTCCTGCCTTCTGAAAATAAACAGAGCAGGAGGTGAGCCAGCTGGAAGAGAACGGGGATATAAAATTGTTGGAGGACAGGGAGAGCTGCTAGGAATGCCAACTGACTTTCACTTCAAATCTTTCCCCAGGATCCTCAATGATTTTAAGGGAAATCAGGCTTTCTGTGGCTCTTGCAAAATTGCTATGTAGTGATTACAAGGGGCAAATAGAAGTAAAACATAAGGCATGCTGACGATCACAAAAGTGCTATAAAACAAACACCAGAGCATGTTATTGTTATTATTCAAATATTATCCAGTTCCTGTAACATCTGGGAACCCCAGACATAGATCAGAAGCAGATGTGCTATGTGCTTTATGACAGGGACAGCTGCCCCAGAGCCCCCTCATTGTAAGGTGTTGTTACAGACAGAGTGTAGGAAGGCTGTGGGCTAATGATCTGCATCAGTTGTCAGCCTCAGCATGCCAAAAAACAGGATCTGTTTAGAAATCCACAAAATAAATGCACTACAACTCCAAGACACATGTCTTGATTTTAATGGCAGTTACTAGGCCAGCAGTGGATTTTTAGACCCTCAGAAACAAATGTGGGGTCTACCTTTGGCATTGCAGCAAGGGGATGGGCTTAGGGAAGCACCAGAGAGAGCAGATCAATGAGTGGCTCTTCTCTATATGCCAGTGTAAGAGAAAACATGTTTGTTTGGTTTTTGAATATAGAAAATTGAGGGGAAAGGTGCCATTAGTGGCAGAGTAGAAGGTTAGAGTAAGTTGGGAGTAAGCCATGAAAAAAACTTTGAGCAAAAAGTGCAGAGTTTATTCTGGATGTGTGAAATTGACGTAACCGCAAAAGAAAAACATGGAAGTGGGATGTGGTCAAAGGAACAAGGTGCAGAAAGGATCTTCATGGCAGCGTTTTGAAGGAAAACAAATGTGTCAAGATGATTTTCTGCAAGGCTGTACCAAGAGGATGTTGCAGTGACTAAAATGTGAGTCCTTGGACTCAGGTTTGGACTCAAACTTTTTACAGCATTGTGTGCTCCATACAAGAAACCGAACTGTGAGCACCTTCTTGGATACAGCAAGGGAAATGTGTGCATGTAGAGCACAGCCTTAGTATTCCAGGTGCACCCTGTCTTTTGGTGAGCTTAAATAACCTGCTGGGATCATTCTTAAAGTAGAACTACAGCAGAGTGTAAGCAGGACCACAGTGAAGAGGCCAGGGAAAGACAAAATGGGAGCAGGAGGAAGTAGGGAGGGGACAAAAATGTCCCCCCAGCTGCTTCTCGTATATTGGTTAATATTTCTGTAATAAAACATTCCTGGAAGAAGAGAGGGCTGCATAGCCTGGCTCCCCAGTGCAGAACAGCAACACTTATTGCTGCAGGGAGCCTGGTTTTCTTAGTTGGCGTTCTGGCACTCAAGCTGATTTTAACATGAGCCCCTGTGTGCAGCGTGTCGCAGTTCCTGTTTTGTTTAACCCTGTTGTTTTCATTCTCAAGTGAAACATTACCTTTTAATTTTTTTTTTAAACTTGCTCCTATTAATCAGTCACCCATCCACTTTCAAGTTACATCTAACAGCTGAATTTTACCTGCCTTTCCCTAGGCAGCAGACTGATTGGCATCTCTTCCTCTGTCCAGCTTCCAGTGTTCACAAATCATGAAAAAAAAATCAATTTATCTTTCAGCCCTTCTTTCAAATATGATTGAATGCAACCAGTGGGTTCAGTGCCACAGGGCAGGGAGTGAACACAATTAAAAGAGACCCCAAAAGCACAGTTTCATTGCTCTTGCTTTCTTAGGAAATATGCAGAAAAAGGTTATACTGCAAAATCTGGTGAGCCAGAGAAGAATTGCTTTTTATTTTAAACAAACTTCACTGTTGCTCTGAGGTGGGCTGCGATTTGTGGGTTTTTTTGAGGTGGGTTTGTCCCTCTCCCCTGACCACCCTTAAGTGATCTAAACGTAGTGGAACTTCTGCTGAACCTTTAAAGTAATTAATTTTCTTACACAGTCATTATATTTGTAATTTGGTGGGTTTTAAAGCAAAGGCGTTCTGCCTGCCTTTTACAACTCCAACGAAGCCCACTTGCAGTTGCAAGGGAGGATGTGAAGCACCTGGCTTGGTGCAGAGCTTTGGTGGTAGAAAGACTTATAAATTCTTAATTGATTCTAAAAATTAAGCCATTATGTAAATGTTTGTAATTCTGGGCTGCTCTGAGAAGCTTCATTAGTAGGAATACAAGAACAGGAATTAATTTTACTTATGTGTAATGTAGAGTGGTTGGGTCCTGAGGAAAGGCTGCAAAGAGAAGGGGGAGAGGGATGCTTGTTCCCCCTTTACCAGCTCTGTTCATTAAATGCCATTTCACTGGGATTTGCTTCCTTTTTGGTTTTATTTTATGGGGGGATATCTGTGAATATACAGCATGAGATTACATTTTTATTGTCTGCCATGAATCCCTCATAAGGGTAGGACAATGTGGAGATGTGCAGCCAGTGTTGTATTATAGGGAAGCATTAGGGGCCTCTGTCTCCACCAGTAATGACCAATTAATGACCACTGAGATAAGCAAATGAGAAGTCAGGGCTACTTAGAGCTTTAACTCATTATTTCCTGACCACCCGCAGACAAAGAGCCCATTATTGCCATAGTTTTATTTAATGAGTATTTCAGATGAGTACAGGTCTCGCTTCACACCCTGGGGGGGCTGCCTGAACATTTTGAGTCCAGCCTGTGCAATACCTTTATGAAATCATGTAACTAGAAGAAAATCCACGATCTTTGTGGTGGCTGGAAGAAGTTCGTTCAGTTGCTGCTCAGCTGGGACAGGCTGGTAGGATGTCTGAGAGGACTTGGCACAAATTCTGATGTTGATGCACTTCAGCTCAACAGAAGTGCAATTTCAGGTGTACTTCTGCTTGTGCCAAATTTGCTTTGCAAAATGGGGCACTGAACATGCTGTCTTCACTCCCACAGAGTGGAGTTCACCACTGAAAACCCCATGGGTTTTTCTGGGCCAATTCAGTGAGAAAAACAAAGAAATAGAGAAGGTGGTGACAGAAGAGGTGTGTTCTCATGTCTGTTGAACATCAGATTTTCAAACAATTAGTGAAATAAAAAATTCTGATTTATTTCAATAATTAAGCCTGAGAAGCCGGGACTTGAGGTAAAATCCTGGTTCCATTTGGAGGTGTGGGTAATGTATGTAATTATCATGTAATGTCCCTAAGACAGATTGTAGTGCCTGTGCTGAGTTTTATGGGTTTCACTGGGTACCTGATCTTGTCTCAGAGCTGGATATTTGATGACTGGTACTAATAAAAATTACTGACTGATCAGGATGGCAGAGAACAAGACTTGGAAGGAGAAAAGGCGGCAAAAAAATCTCGAAAAGAGTGAAAACAACTGGATGGGGCTGGCCAGGCAATGACATTACTAATGAAGGGAGATGGGTGGAGAACTCCACATATGGTGCCCCTAAAACCTGTTTCCTTATTCAGTAATAATAAATACCCCCAACAACACCTGTGGATGGGGCCTTCAGTAGCCAAATCACAAGTCGGGGGAATATGTGGCACCTGGGAATGCCCTTACAGCTGCTGGGGCTGCTGACACCCCAGATATGTAACTGGTGCTAATAGGCATATTTCTCCACCTGCTGCTCGTCTACCTCTGTTGACAAGAGTGGTTGCTGCTGCTGGGAGCCATGAATATACTCAAGCAGAACGTGTCCTTTGTTCTGAAAAAAAAAATGAAATTCCTGTTTTTATTGCTTCCTTCTGCACAGCCTTGCTCAATGTGACAGTATGATCCCTCCAGGTTTTATAATACGGGCTTCCTTCATCTGGGCTTGAGGGGGGAGTGAGGGTATTAATGAGGTCTTCTGTGTGGCTGCTGAGCAGAGCAGTAGGAAGGGATAGGTGAATCCTTTTTATATTGCCCAGACATCAAATATGAATGCTTTGTAATAACAGAAAGGAACAGACAGGGGAGCCCTTGTAAATACATTTAGAAGAGGCTGTGGAGGTGATACAGAATCAGGTTTATATTTGTGGCTTTGGCAGGGAAGGACAATTAGGCATTTCCTGCACTCCTTCTTCTCTTCCTCCTGTATCCTGGGAGCCCTGCTGGGTCTCCCTGCACCCTTCAAACCCAAGTGTGTGCAAAGGCCATGGTCACTCCCAAAAAAGAAAAGGTACAGGGACCAAGAAACGGTTTTGCTTTGGTGCTGCAGCTTAAGGAAGAGAGTAGGGAGGTTTCATTGTCTCCATGTGATGAATTTGGGCCCCCAGCCCTACCTTGTTACTGGGGAAGGAGGCATTATGGCTGTCAGCTGTGGCCCCAGCTGTGGCTGGGAAGGAGGTATTTAGCTCTTCTCCTGCCAGGTTTCTGCTAGCCTGAATGCTGGAGGGGGTCCTCTTTTGCAGCAGCTTGTTGGGGTGCTCTTGATCAATCACAGCAAGAAGAGACTGCTAGAGATACTGGTATGTGAGATGGTGGCTTAATAATTGATAATCCTTATCAGCAGTAAAAGGAATGTGGTTTTTTTGGGTCTTGTTTTGTGAGGTCTTTTGGGCTTTCTCCCTCAGCTGAAACAGAGTTTAGGTCAAATCAAATTGATATGTTTGTGATATGGCACTGAGTCTATAGCCCTTCTTGAACCTCTTCACTCCTTAATGCTGTCTCTGCTCTTTCTTTTGCCAAAAACACAGGTAATACATTCAAGGGTGTTGCAAAGGCTTAATGTTTGTCTCAGGTTCTCACCCCAAAGCTACACTGTGCTCAAACTTAAAATGCTCTTCTTGCATGTGAATTAATAGCTCTTAAAATGAGTGTTCCTGGTCACTGTAATATTTTTCAGCCAGAGGTGGAATGGAGGAAATGGGAGATGAAAACTGCATTATTAGATGCCTCATATTATTGCACTTTGAAAGGGTTTGTGGTGTTTTGGCTGCTTGGGGAAAAGCAGAGGCAGGACACAAACAGTCTGCAGATAGCTTTTCGTGTCTCTGAAGCCCTGCCTTCATTATTATGCAGTGCAAGTGGTTGTTGGCACAAGAACAAATTCCACTGTAAATTATGTGTGATTTACATGAGAAGCTCATTAATTCTCTAACACCGGATTTAGATGGTTTCATTTGTAAAGGGTGTCATTTTAAACACCGCTCAAACATATTTCCTTCTATCTGCTGACTCAGAGTGTGTGCTGAAAGATGATAAACAATAAAGTGTGTATGTGTTCATAAATACATGCACACAGACACACATTAAAAAATGGAATCAATTAGGAGGTATGCTCTGTGTTTAGCAGTGGTGCCTGTGATACACAGATTGGGTGCCTGCTTAATAATTTTGCCTGCTTTGACATTAGTACATTATAGACCTTGCAAGTGTTTTTGTGTTGCACTTATTGATGTGAAGGTAACACCATTTTATTTTTTACTATTAAACTTGTATCCTAATGGTTATTATCTGCTGCTGTGGTCCTCATTTGAAGCGCTTCCCCTTCTTGGGCAGGCCTTTGCACTGACTTCAGGAGCAGCAAGGCTCAGCCTGTAAGAACAGTACAGTTCTGGGGGATTAGCAATAAGCAGTGTCTTTTTTCTTCTTCATTGTATGTTACCAGTTTTTCCCAACTCTACCATAATTCAGAAGTTTGAGAAAAAGAATGGGTGGGGGGAGGGGGGCTGGGAATAAATCCCTTAGTGGAATTACTTTTGTGTTGGGGACTCTGCCTCTTGCTGCAGGATAGATAGAGCCAGTAGACATACCAGAAGTGGCTGTTGTCACAGCTCATATGTTGAGATAATATAGTCCATACTTCCATTTAATGTTGCTTTTGCATTAAGCAGCATGATCCTTCTGCATTAGCTGAAAGAATTATATGCTCATTTTCAGCTTGTACTGATTGTTTTAATCCAGCATCTGGAGCTATGTGTTCTCTGATATAGGGCTGATGCCAAAATTTGGATGCTGGTGTAAGTGTTTTATCATATGTTCATGTGCTGTTCGGGTTTAAGTTGCAGCTTATAATTATTTTAAATGGGCAGTTGCTCTTTAGAAAATCTTAAGCTTGATGCAAACAATAAATGCAGGACAAGCTGCCAGACTCACCTTTGAAGTCTCTGGCCTAAGGAAACTGTTCCTTGACATCTCATTACTTTCCTTCTCTTATTGGAAACAAATGTGGACTTCCTACACATAGATTAAATATGGCATGAATTAAGAAAGCTGAGTTAGACAGCAGCAAAAGAGGAGAAATTATGCCACGCTCTGCTGTGGTTTTGTTTATCAGGACATAAGTCTGAATTTATTATTTTTTATGACTTGTAAGTTAGTGCAAGGAAAGAAAAAGGAACAGTAATTTTTTTTTTTTCCTATGACAATCAATCTACTGTTTCATATGCAGTTAAAAAATTTTGCCACAGGGAAAAGAAAAAAGTGCCTGTCTTAAGTAACCAAGACATCCGTGGTGGCTGTTCTTCTGCACGTAGCAGGGCTTTCCTTGCTTTGGGTGAATTGTTTTCTGTTACCTGGAGAAAGTGGTTTTCACTCACAAGGTATGGGAAAATGTAGAAAGGGTTTCGATGGAGGAGGAGGGAAATCCTGTAGCACTTATACTTGTAAACAGCCCATATCAGACCTTCCATAACCTTTTCTTTGGCCCTCAGGCTGAAGTTTTATGTCATGACCTGTCTGCACAACTTGCTAGGAGTGGATAAACATGTTTTTAAAAATAAGAATGCTGATAATAACTACTCTATTTTTTTTTCAGCAAAACTACTTCCATAGAAGCTCCTTGTCTAATTTATTTGAGGAAAAATTTGGGGGGTAGGGGGAAAAGCAAACCAAGAAATGTTGCTTTATTTTCATTTGTCTTTAGCAACTTTCTACAGAAGAGCATTTGAACAATGTTTTGTCTAATGTAACAAGAATTACAAAGGTGGTGACTATGCCTTCCCCCTCTCCCCATGCTTCAGTCTTGAACTGGAGGTGTGATGGGAAGGAGGTAGGGTGGGATACACTTGGTTATGTATTGCAGATAGAAATACTATACCTAAAGCCAGTGCTTGGTAGAACAGGTCACTCACTCTTCAGGTGGTGCCACCCTGCACACTCTGTATGTAAGCCACTGATGGTAAACCCTGTGTTGGCTTGTTGTTTTTTCGTAGTGCTTTTCTTTTGAAGACCCAGAGTTCCTGCAGGCATAGTATAGGTTCTTCTTACATTGTTGTTGATTTAGCTTGGATAAACTTTAGGTCTGGAAGCTTTTCCTTTTTTTTTTTTTTTTTCTTCCCCTGAGGTAGTATGTATGAGTCAGTTTTGTTTGAACTGTCCTAAAATATTTTACCCTCAGAGGGCACTTATTTTAGCCAGCCGTTCCCTTATAGACTGAGAAGTAGGCCTATGCCTGGTGCAAATTTGTGCAAGTATCATGGAAAAAAAATTAGAGGAGCAGTGCCAGATGACACCAGCTGTTAATGACGCTCATTAAGCATCATGTTCTAACACAATGTTATTTTTCAGTGTAGACAAGCCCTCAGTGTAACTTCCCTTTCCCAGACCTATCATGCAATATATTGCCTTTAGTGAAATATTTTAATTTCTTCTAAATTGTTTTGAAAGTTGTATCCATAGTTCAAAATGCAAGCTAGTGTTTATTTATTTGTAAGGTTAAAGTTGAGAACCTCTTTGGTTTTGGTTGTGAACACTGTTTCCTTCCTGAAAAATATATGGCTATAGATGTACAAGATGGACAAAAGATGGGAGAAAAGAGTCACCCTTATTTGACAGGTCTACTGAGGTAGAAAGGAAAAACAAAAATTCCTAGTCTATAGGGTAATCCTATTTGTGGAATACAGCAGTGAAATTTCCTCTTCTTTCTCTCAGGGAAAATTCCAAGAGCATTTTCTGCCTTATGTTCCTGGTACAAGAGGCCAGGCCAAGTATTTTCAAAAATGAAATAAAAGACTCTGCCAGCAAACTACTCTGTATGTGTGTGTATATTCACATATATATATTAAAATAAGAAGTCTTATCCCATCTCTTCTATATGAGGATGTTTGGGTTTGGTTTCTCCATGGTGCTGTACATTACCAAACATGTATGTAGGTCATTTTGTTTCTGAACAAAGCACTGAAGAAAATCAGCAGTTAATGATATGCAAAGTGGAGTGAGGCAGGTGTGTCACCTGTAATATGACAAGGTATTAACTTCTTAAGTCAGAGAAATTTAGCTGGACAGGCTGGAGTTTTAATCTGGCTCCTGACTGTTGTGTCAAACAAATTTCAGCTAAGTGAGGCAAATGTTTATAATTAATTTCAGAATGGCTTAGCTTTTACGCATTAAGCAAATTGGTATCTCTGAAACAGGGAGGCAACTCAGCATGAGTCTGTGTGTGATTTATTTAAGAAGAGACTTGCTTAGGGACTCTGAAGTCATGCTTAGAGTTGAGCTGGTGCTCAGCATTCATGCACTGTGGCATTATCTCCCTCAAACGGCAGCTTCATGGTGAGGCAAAGTCTGAAACCCAGAAATTCACTGATGAAATTCAAAGTTTATGAGCTTGTCTCTTTTCATTTTGTGGTGGCTTGGTGCTGGCATAACTCTAATGACATCAGGCACTTAAGGAATGACACTGCTCTAATAAAGACCTGGAGACTAATGGTGTTTGCAGTACTATTTCTTGTCCAGTCTTTGTCTGCTGCTAAAAGCTCCCTGTTTGACCTTGCCCACCCATTCCACAGTTGAACAAACATCAGCTGGCCAACAACAGTTTTTGCATTTGGTCCTCTGGATCCCAGTTTATTCATCTAACTAAGCAATAGCCAAACTTAGGTTGGCTCAGTTTTGAATGTTGGACAAACTCTGGTTGATGGCCGTAAGCAGGAGCTCTAGTGAGTGATGCTAATTCACCAAATGAACAATCAGTTGTTTTGAAAGGCCAGGGGAGACATAGCTCAGCGCATGACAGACGTTGCTGTCCTTTCAGTGGTGCTGTGAGCAGTTCTGTATGACTTAAAATGGTCCTTGCCTTGTCTTCGCTGAATTGTGGCCACAGAAGGTGGCTGTTGTGCCACCTTCTTGCTGGACCCCCTCCTGATCTGCCCATGCAGAGCAAGTTAATGTTTTATTTTTGAGTTAATGTGCATTTTTAATATTGTTTCTCTTAGGCCCTTTCCTAATGGACTATAAGTAACCTATGTTTTGTCTTTAAAATCTGGTCCCAGTGAAGTTGAGAGAGGCCTGAAAATGATTATGGAGGAAACATGGTAGTTCTTAAAATGCTACAAGTAGTGTTTCATCCCATCCCTCCCCTCCCCCTCTGCTTTTAATTCTTTAAGGATCTTTAAATAGATGCTTTTTAAATCAAAGCATTAAGGAGGAAAGGCATGGTGCAGAATTATAGTCCAGATGTTGGTCATGGTAACTCAGGTGTGCCATTCCCTAACACCCACTCAGCTTTCCTTGTGGCATTTTGCCGGAGAGGACCAGGGGGCTGGACACAAGCTGAGATCAATCCCTGGCCTCTATTTGCTGAGAGCTGGAGTTGTGTGAACTAAGAAAAAGAGACAACGTGATGTTGGGAGCAAGCCTAGATCTTGAAAACATATTGCTTAAGTGACCAGAAACTAAGCTGCTGTCTTTGTGCCAAACCAATGTTAGAAGCCATGTGGGTTTCAGAACTTTTTTTTTTTTTTTAAGAAAACACTTGTTAAAGAGTAAGCTGCATTCAATGATTGATTATTTGTTTCTCTTGCCCTGCTATTTGTACTCTAAGCTTTGAGTTATGCTGTACCCCTGAGTTCTTGCACTTAGAGAGGGCAGTATGCACAGCAAAGACCTGAAAATTTGACCAAAACGTTGATGTCTTGAAGTTCTGAATTGAGGGTATTTCAAGAAGAAGTGGTGCCATGCTTTTTTGGATCAGATTGAAAAAGAGCAAGGAGGAATTTTTCTCATAATAGTTTTTCCCCTGGCTGTTTCAGAGTTTTGCTTGGGACTCTGGCTGGGGTAGCTTTGAATATTGGATTAAGTATTTTAGGTTGATACTGCACGTACATGTTGCTCCATATCTCTAGCTTGGTACAGAGAAAAATTAGGAAATGAAGGAAAAATGGTTTTGAACTTTCTTGATTTTTGACCTGATAATATGGTAGAGCATGGAAGCAGAAGCTTTCCATGTATAGCAGAGGAGGAAGAAGCTGGATGTGGAAGAAGGCTGTGCTTTTATTTTTATGCTCCTAAGACTCTGACTTACTTTCTATGCAAAGAAAGAGGATGGTGGGGTAGGCATAATTCTGGGACATCTGGCTCTAGTGAAGCTCTTGCTGGTGATTAGGTCCATCTTGAAATCAGCCTTTCTAGCTAACACATAATTACTGGTTGTTTATACCTACTTTGAATGGTTAACATATGATATTTCTAGACACTGTTTTTGTTGCAGCTCATTTTTCCCTCTGGTGTGACTGTGCAGGGTTTACACACTCGGTTTGTGTTGATGGTGTCTTGCCTGACAGTTTTTTGTATAGAAAGGTTAAGGCTGTTTGCAGGCTCATGAAGACAGAAGAATTATGCTTGAGCCCAGAGTTAGTCATGCTTAACTGCTCGCGTACTAATTTGGCATTAAATCATGACTTCCTTTTGTTAACTGGATGCCTCCATTTTACGTGACTCTACTTATGCAACTTGCAGTCAGGCTGATGAACCAGTCAAAAATGGTGGCATTGTATGGCTTTTCCCCTCCAGATATACCCACTCTCCAAAAGTGATAGGAGGACTGGAAAATACAGCCAAGTGAACAGAAAATTCAAACTGGCTTCATACTGCTACTGGATCCAATACCTTTTCCATAGCAGGAAATCTGAAAAACTTAAATATGCTACTAAAGCTTGCATGAGAAATTCTGCATCTCCTTGCAAGGGGTGAAGTATTGCTCTCCTGGCAAAGGTGATAGTGAGGAGTTATGCTGCAGTTGGATTTGTATTGATAGTGAAACTAGATTAAAAAGGTAATAAATGTTACCAGACTTGCTTTTTCCTTTTGTCTCCGGAAGATGATCAAGCATTGCAGAGGACAGCATGAAAACTAAAGGAGGTTTTGGCTGTCTCTTGAGCTCAAGCCCTCTTCAAGGAGAGTGTTGTTTGTCATTGTACAGAGGTGGGTTCATCGGTTTCCTCATCTGCAGTTTTCTAGGTGCTGTCTCATACCTAATGGGAGTTGCTAGATCGTTTTTTTTATCTCACAGTTGTATTATTTTGTTGTGAGCGTGGTTCTTGGTCTGAATTTGGTGGAGCTGAAAACCACTGACAGGGCAAACAGTGAGTAAACATTCAGGGCATCTCATGGTCGACAGTGATGAAAGAAGTGGGCAGGACTGTATTTATGAGCCATTACCCCTTAGCTATTTTCATGAGCCTAATAAAAGGTTTCTTTGATTTTTTTTTTCTTTTGCCTTTGCTGCTTGTTACACTAAGGAGCCATATCAAGTACAAGAAAAAAATTGCTTATCAAAATCTGCTACTACAGCTGAGAAGTTAAACCATGGATTTCAGTTGTGAATTTGCTGTGTGGGGTTTTTTTACAGTTTTTTTTCTTTTAGCCTCACCATAGCTCAACCTTATATGCATATGACTAAGATACCCATAGTCAATTTATGGTATCCAGAAGAACAGCATGTTACTTTTAAAAAAAAATAAAATTAGTTAAAGATATGACTGCAGCAAGTAAAACAGTCTGTTTTATGACCATCTTGGGATATCCCCCCCTCTCCTTAGTTTTTCTGCAGTGACATAAGATAGAAGAAAATATTTTTCCAATTTTAAGACTTAGCTATAACAAATGAGCATTTGCATTGGCTGTGCACAAGGGCAGATGCATCATGTACCTCAGTGGGAAGTAGTTTTGGTTTCTTAAATGTGGATCATGCTCCTTCAGCTTCAGAAGAGACCCCCTGATTAATATTTTTAATGAGCTAGGGGAGAGTATTAGGAAGGCAGTTTTATCTACCTACAAGCCCTCAGGGTAGAGAGCTGAATCACGGTGAAGCATTAGAAGTAAAAGAGGTTATCTAACTAGGCATTTTCTCCGGTGTATATGGCATTCATGCATGTGCATATCACTCGTTTTATTTCTGTAGTCTCTTATAAAGCGTCATGAATGACTGTGCTCTGATCAACAGCCTTGATTAACTCTTGTCTGCCTGGCAGTCTGAAAACAATACAGCATGCACAATTTCCTTCTGGTTTGAGCCACTGAAACAAATACAGTCTCCTTTATATTTTTTCTACTATAAAGTTATTGAAAGGGGAGCACATGTGGAGAAATGATTGTTTGTGTGCATGGGGATATGTTGTGTATGTGTGTATTTTTTGTGAGGGCTGATAAATGTCTGGGATAACCTGGAAACTGAAGGAATACCTGTGAGTATCTTACATCATAATAAAAATAAACAGAAAGCCTTTGGTAGTGGAACTTAATGGAATTAAGAAAAATACTGGATTCTGGGTGCTGTTTCCAAGATGTTTTCGTCAGAATGGAAGTGGCATAATCAATATGTAGCTCTTTGGCTGTTAACTCTTAAGATTTAGCTGAAATCACATTAAATGGAATAGATTTTATTTGTGGCTCAGGCAGAGAGGGTTATTTTTAACTGAACTCTCTGGAAGCCAGTTATTTGGGAGCTGCCAACGTTTCACAAAATGATGATGCCTTTAGCTTGTAACCAAACAAATCATGATATCATTTCTTTGTCATTACCAACTTAGGCCTTGCTTTATAACGAACTAAACACAATAAGTTCTGGTGGTGGTTGTCTTGTTTTCTCTTTCTAATTTGCTCATTGATTTCTTTGCCCATCTGGTCTCAGGTGAGCCGTGTCATGCCTTTCCTATCATAAGGTATCTTTGCAAGACATGATCTTTCTGCTGTTGATTTGAAAACCTCCGCTGTAAGCAAAACTGCAGGCCAGAGTTTGGGAAGGGGGAGGGTCTGGGCTGAGTTTGCAGCTGTGTGGAGCATCTGTAACCATGAGAGATGTCAGTAGGAGCAGTTGTATTTACTACTGCTGAAAATGACACCTGATGGGTTCAAGTTCAATACTCACACAATTGGTCTATAATGGAAATCTACAGGTAGGAGGACAACGATAATTATTTCTAGTAGCTACCAAAAAAGCTACTAATAGATGCATTTGGAAAGCCTTAGAAGCCAATATTTCCAATTACAAACCACTTATTTTTAAAAAATATTTTTTTGGTTTTTTGCAAAGAAGCCACCCCACCACACAAAGAGAATCCAAACGAAAAACTGTCTTACATTCTGGAGATGCTGTCATGGGAGAGGCCTCCTATGTAGCATCTGTTCACACTTCCCACATACTGTGTAAATATATCTACTTCAAGTATTTAATCTTCCCAGAAGTCATGCTTTCCTTTCTTCTTCAAACAAGAAGGCTGGAATCCTCTTCCTCCTAACAAAACCCACCTGTAGCTTGGCAAACTACCAGATTAGGGTTGTTTGGGTTGGGTTAGGTTTTTCTTTTTTGATAATGTTCCAATTTTAAATTTTGCATAAAAGCTGTAAATGTTTCTGGAGTTATGAATGATCTCATTTCCCCCTTTTCCTCATTCCCTAGGAACATTCCTCCTAAGTTACTGTTACTCTCCCTTCTGAAAGGGGAGAGTTTCAGCCATAAATAAAGCAACACTTGAAACCGTAAATAATGTTTGGACAGCTTGTACTGAGGGTTTCCCAAAGGGAAGAAATTATTTTGTCGTGGCAGTGTATCATGGGGCTGTCCAGTGTCACGCTTGGAAGCGGATGGTGTTGCTTCGGAGCATGCTGTTTCTTGTGCAGAGCCCCTCCAAGTGTCTGGAAGTTGGGTCGTGACTCCTGCAAAATTGGCTTGTGGGATAGCAATGTAAATCACATTGATTAGAGGAGGGAAAGAGGGGGAAATTGAAGGAGGAGAATTACAGCTGCCAAATACTAACTGGTTCTAAGAAATTCAATGCTGAGGCTTTATCTTAGAACTTGATGGGGGGGAAAAAAAGGCAGGAACATATGTCAGTGACAGATTGCCAACCTTAGCATTTAATTCCTGGCATTTTGTGGGTTTATAGGATTTGCTGACAAAAAGATGAAGGGGAAGGATTGGATGGGATGTAATTTCCTGAGTGTTCTTGAAGGGGAAAAAGTCTCAGCCCATCTTCTTTTATTTGAATATATTGGAAGCAGCCTAAACAATTGTAGTTTTTCATTAGAGTAAATACCTTTGAGTTATGACACTTTCTCTCCTTTAAAAGCAGTGTCCAAAGCAGTGGAGAAGTATGCATAATTAAATGCCTTCCTTATTTGAACTTCATTGGGAGGCAGTCTATTTCTTTCTTCATTTGACACCTCTGTGCTGTGTGGACTTGTGGTCTGTTAAACTGTGCATGTTCGCAAAGATGTGAAGAGATCCAGTCTTCCTACTCCACAAAGATGTACAATAAGCAATGTTTTGAAAACTTCTGAGTAGCAAGACAGTGAGGATATTAAAAACTAAGCCCTGTGTTGCGCACTTAAGTGTTTATTTAATAGACACTGACTAACTACAGTATATAAAAATTCTGTGTGCTTCCTCACTTTGCCTTTTCATATCTAAATCTCTATCTGCCCATTGAAATAGCCTTGATCTGAAAGCCTGTAACCTGCTTTGGCATGGGCCCTTGAAAGGGAACCATTTCGTTTGGATAGCTCTGAATATGATATACTGGGTGAGCAAGGTAGGGGAAGTTATTAAAAATTTGCAGGAAAACCATGAAGCAATTTGAATATAAATTATTTCTTCTTCTTTCTTTCTTTCTTCTTTTTTTTTTTTTTTTTTTTTTTTTTTTCCCCCTTCTCCAGACCAGTTCCTCGTGGAAGGAGGTGGCAATTAGAGGGCTTTTTTTTTTTTTCTCTTTGGAGATATGACTTGCTTCTCTCTTGACAAAGGAAATAGCTTGGGAGAAGGAGAACACTGCACTGATGGAGGGTTTGAAGCATTTTCAGAAAAAATTCATGGCTATATAAAAGATCTTTTAATATTCACAAAAGCCCTGGTCTATTTAAGTGTGCATCAATCTACTGTGGTTTCTCTCAGTGAGCAGGAGTACATAGAGACTTCTTTCAGGATTTGGGTGCCAGAGTTTGCAAAGTGCTGGGTTGCAATTTTTTTCTCTTTTTGCAGCAGGATCTAAGGAGAAGGCAAGGGCCTTGTGTTTTGGCTGTGTACTACATTAGTGTGTGCTTTAGTGAGTTTGAGGTTCCCTACCATTACAGAATGAATATACAAACATAATAGTTTTTATTTTTTTTTCTACTGCTGATGTAAGTTTTGCAGACTGTGACCTCTGTACTGGTTATGGTGGGGTCCTCGTAACTTGTGCAAATCTGACTCTGCAAGATGTGTCTGCATCTGAGTAGGTGATTGAACCTTGTAAACTCCATAGGTGACAATTTGGGTGGAAGTTAAACTACACCATGAACCCTTTGTGTTTTGAGGGGGTTTTTTGAGCTGACAACCTGCTCTTACAAAATGATGTTTTATAATCTCTATGAGTTAGTTGTTCGTTTCAGGAGTCATGAAATTTAACAGGTAGACAGGCCAGTCAGCAGTACTTGTAAAGCTCAAGAGTTTGTCTTTGCAGGTTGAGAGACTTGAAAATCCCCAACAAAGTGTGGATGTCCATTATAATCTTCATTGATCTGACATGGAAAGGGTTGGGAGAATTTGCAAAATTCTCCAGTGAACCAGAAGATCGTATAACCACATGTGGCATACTGTTTCTTTTGGTGTACTGTTATGGTCTTAACATGCTGAAATCCATCCTTCTCAGGCTCATGAGGACTACAGAGCCTGTGGGGAAGGCAAGTGATGTTTTTAATCCTGTTCTGAGGCTCTGTGGATTTATATCCTTCTCTGCTTCATTTTGTTTGGTTTTGCCAGCAAAGAGTTTTTTATTCTCTGTGGCCTTTCCTACTGTGCACTGAGTGACTTAAGTGTGGGCTTTGGAAAAATGCATCTCCCTGAGCAGGTAGAAACCCTGAATTAAAGAGATAAAGGAATATGTCTCTTCTCTATGAAACATGTTTGAACATCACATGTGTAAGCACAGACCGTGGTGCTGGTATGTTCAGCCTCATGGCATAGGTATGAGCAGAGAAGAGATGAGTGTGCTTTAGTGTTGTCTGTTGGACTTGAAGAAATCAGTAATGAAATATTTACTTGCCTAGTCTCATGTCAAAGCCGTGATAAAAAGTAGGAGAGCTGTCCTTTTTGGCATATGTAGATAGGTGAGTTTGTAGAGTGATTGCATACCTGAATGGTATAAATATTGCAAGATAAACTGTCTTAAAGTGCTTGTTTTAAAACCTTGGAGTGGTTAAGACCCGGCCTAAAATCTGTTGTTTCCCCTGTTTGAGGCAACAGCAAGGTAGTGTTGGTAACACCGAGGGGCTCTAGACTATAGGCTGGTGCTACCTGGGACTCCAGGACAGGGAAATTTAAGCACTTCCAAACTGGTTTCTCTTTTGGAATACAATGGTTGCTGTGTTCTTTTTGGAGAAACATCTGATTGTAGTCTTTTGCCTGAAACCTTCATTAGCAAATGCCCCATTTTGACCATCAAGGACTGAGTCCAGACTCTTGCAGTGGGATTCTTTCCCTAAAAAAGAGTTACTGACTTCTCTGGTTTATGTGCGTGCACAATGCACATATGCATGTGCATTCCTTCTACACAGTAATTTGTTATAAATTGCTGCCAGCTTTTGAACTTAAGGGGAGGATGGAAGGGCCAAGAAAACCAAAACAGGAGAGGGAAAAGCCCACCCTACCTTTTAAGTATCTCAGGTTCTCTTAACAAAACTTGCATGCTTCCAGGTCCCATTTGGCATTAATGAAGCTTTGACAAATATTTTTGCAGCTGAGTTGGTGCTAATGAAGACAGCTTGTTTTGGAAGGACCTGCATACAGAACTCTGTGTTGCTTAATTTCAAGTCCCTGGGTTGCTTGAGTCTGGGAAAGTGTGTGGAGGCCTATGACTGAATGGTTGTCCCATCCAAGTGCTCTGGGCTAGGCATCCACTATAGGTGGTATTCGAAGATAGTCAAATGGACATTTGAATCAAGAGATAATAGATGTTTAAAAGTAGTTTGTTGTTGCATTTGATGCTATTGTGGCCGAAGCATGTGGTGTTCTCAGTTAAATGAAAGGATGAGAACAGGCCCAGGAGAGTGAGTGAAGTCCAGGACAGCAAGTAATTTTTATTTTCAGCATTGAGTACTGATGGATAAACACCAACCATCCTGTTGTTATCACGAATGGTTTCACAGCAGCAGACCCAGTGTGCTAAATATCCTGGGAAGCAGGACTGGGGCAGCTTGCAATGATCCCTGTCATGGTTTGGTGCCATGGAAGCCCAGTACATGCAGGTGTAAGTTATGGAGCTGGAGCTGCAAGAGGGAAGTGAAGGACAAAATAGTGCTTCCTGAATGCTGTTCAGCTGCTTAGTGTGTAACAACTGATAATTCAACCTTGATGTAAGTGTTCATGTTGCTCTGTAAAACTAATTTCTTGGTGAAAACAGCAAGCCAGGTAGTTTTCCAGAATTCGTTCCTGTTGTATCTCTGCAGTGACACCATCTCATACCAGGTGGCAGTAGGGTGTGTATTTGTAGAAAGAAACAACCAGGTTGGAAAAGAAGGGTTGTTTGGCTTGGTCTCCATCTCTTATATACCCTGACTTTGGGTTTGTTATATTGCATAGAGGATTGTGGCTTCAAGTTTGCCCCTGGACCCTGGATGTGCTGTATGCCCCACTTGAACTATCTGCTTTAAAGGTACTTCCTCCAAATGATATTGCCTGCCTTTATTTTGGGTTTTGTTTCCTTTAAACTCTTCTAAGAGGATTGCAGAGATAGTGTTTCATGGAGTATTTTTTCTTTCATGTGATGGAATAATGTAAATGCATGCTAGCAGAATGCTATTGTGCAAGAGCTGTGATGTGTTTATATAAGGTGGGAGGGGCTTGATTTATGATGCTGACTGGTTGATAGGAATAAATCTGGGTGTTTGTGATTCCTGCTTCCTTATGTGAGTTGGTGGATAGAAGGGGTGACAGGTCTGGTTTTTCTGTATGTACCTTGTGGACTTTCACATGTTGGTGTTTTACATCATTATGTGAAGGGAGTGAGACAAAACGAAACAGTTAAATTTGGGGTTTGAAAGCATGGGGAATAGGGGAATGTCTTTCCCTCTTTGTCCCTATGTTCTTCCCCTTGGTTTCTGAAAGCAGCCCTGGCACCTGTGCCTGCAGAGTGCTGCACTGGAGTTGCAGCTCCAGGACATTGCTCACTGATGGCAGCAGTGCACATACAAGGTGAGGAGGTAGCTGGAACAGCCATCAGGATAACCTGCAAGTTGAAGAGCTTTAACTTTTTTTTCCTTCCTTTTTTTTTTTTTTTTTTTTTTTTGTGCTTAAAGGAGAACTTACTATGCAGGTGTCTATAGGCTTCTTGTAGCTAGCTGTAGGGCTCTGCAGTGAGATCCTCTGAAAAATGTGCAAGGTAGCTGTAAGCTATGCATGCAAAGACTGATATTTGTTTATTCACTTTAAATCTGAAGCTGTGCCTGCAAAATCAACATGCTTCTGATCTGCAAAAAATCCCCACTGTTCCCAAAGCCAGATAGGGAATGTGAGGGAATGCTCAGGTGCCCAGCAGAGGGACTGCTCAGGCAATACCAGACTGGCTTTTTTCGTACTCTGTTCCTGATGTTGGCATCTGGGGGATGAAAGGCAAATGCATCTTTGAAGTGTTGTTTTGGGGACAGGAAAAAAATGCTACAAGGAAGACTTGGAAGTTTCTGGTTTATGAAAAATTGAATTAATTTGCTTGTGGTTCTGCTCCCCTGAATTGAATCCAAGACCAGGTAAATAAGTAAAACGTTGTTAATGTGTAAATTGTTGCTTCTGAAAGTAGAAAAGAATTATTATAGCAGGCATAGTTAGTGATGAAAGACCACATAGTGATTGGTAAGCCTTTGAACATTAGAGTAATATGTACTATAACTAGATAGATACTTTGCCTTGGCTAATTTTTCCAAGGATGAATTGATGACATGCAATCAGGAGATGTCAGAAAAGAAAGCATCCACCCTTGAATGGCAAAGCTCAATTGTTTTAGACAGAATTGATAGCGGCCAGTATTGGACTCACACTAATGGTTTCTCAAACTGTTAGATTGGCTTTTTTTGTCAGATCTCAGATTTGGCCTGACAGCAGCAAATGTCTTCTATTAAAGTGTTAGTTTCTTTTTTTTTTTTTTTCCTCCCCCTTCCTGTTCTTTTTTAGTCATTTGACAATAATTTACTACCTTGCTTAGCTTTTTAGTCAGTTGTCTCCCACTCCGGAAAGCCAGGTTTCTTAAGTGCTTCTATGATGCCAAGTTAATTGCCCGAAAATAAGTGCTTGAAGATGGATCAAGTATTGTCTCATCAGCATTCAGCATCCCTGCCAGAGCATGGGAGGGGGAAGGGAGGCAACGCCAGGAAGGTTTGAAGAAAAGAGTTGGGGAGCAAAGGGAAGTAACCAGTGTCCTTCAAATGGCCCTGGCTGGGCCCAGCCAGCAAAGCTCTCCTTGGATATGACTGAATCCCTTCTATACTTGCAGGTTATCCTGTGAAATGTCATCAGTGCTGCAGTGTCGACACGGGTGTGATTGATCTCCTGTGCCCCCAAATGAGAGGGAAGATGGTGCTTTTGCATGGCTTTGGCCTTTACTCCTACTACGGCAAAGTTGAGACACATTCCTGCTTATTCAGGCAATGCTTGTGTTGCCACTCTTTCATTTTCTTTGCCTCTCTATAGAGCGAAGGAGGGAAATTGGTGTTCCTGACTGTCATTATGTTGAGGATGATTTCTAGATAAATGAGCAGTCTGACAGATACATCTAAAATGCAAAGATGCACAAGAGTCATAATAAAAGTTGGAAGTGTGGAGAGCAGAGGAGAAATCGCAGCTGGTGCCTGCAAGTCTACCTCACTTGCTGGTGTGTAATACAGTCAGCACAAGACTGGATATAGCACAGCATCTTTTCCTTTTCATTTCCATGGATGGTATGAAAAAAAGAATGAGGTATAGCTACTATAGCTATTGCAGGGGACTTTGAGAGAGCTGTGGGCATATGAGGAGTGAAGAAAAATGCCTGACCAGCATCAGAGACAGACACTTGGTGCAGGGACTGAAGTGCAAGTTAGGTCTTGCTGAAAACCCCTGTGCCTCAGCTGTGGGCAGCTCAGTGGCTGCTCATAAGAGCACAAAAGTGTTGAGGTACCTGGCTGCTCAGCCCTACTTGTCACCTTGAGTTGTGCTATGCAGATCTGGGGAGAGGAAGGGGAGTACCACCCCCTCCAGACTTGCCAGGGCTTTGCTTTATCCTTCTTTGCCAAATAGAGCCAGGGCTACTCCCTGGGATTTAACAAATCCTCTACTATTTCAGGGCCGGAGGGTATTGGCAGGGCTCTTGATCCCTCCTGCCCCATTCATTCTTCCTCTGATTGCTTATGCTCGAGCGCATTGGACTCTGCATCCTGAGAAATTTCTTGAAGCCTTCCCTTTCTGGGACAAACTGGGCAGATTTGCCCTAACGGTATGCACATTCATGCCAGCCCCCTTACCTGGCCTCAGTGAGTTTCAACACCTTTTCTGCTCGCCTTTAATCTGGGAGAGCCACCCTGCTTTGGAGAGGGAGCAGGCTTTTATTCCAGCTTGTGCGTCGTCAGTGGATTTGTTAACTAAGCTTTATATGTAAAACATTTAATAAATGCAATGTCAGCACTTTAGAGAACCTGCCTGACTTTCACATCCCACTGGCAGGGCCTGCAGTTAGTAATACTTGTTCTTGTACTAGAAAATTTGATACAGGTATGTGAATATATGTGTAGTCTGCATTAGTCACTTTGGAGTGTACATATTATTTTAAAGCCTTTTCTACCTTTCAACCCTCATCTTGAGATCAGAAACATTGCAGTCCTTTACTTGATTAGGCAGGACTGAAAGTAAATAATTGTGGTCGAAACACACTCTGAAAATTATTTAATGTTGCTTTAATAAGAGCTCTCCATCTACATTTGTGCCTTTTGTCAGATGTGCAACCCTCGATTAACATGTCAGCTGTTCCTTACCGTTCATCTGTGAATGTTATCCCATTTATCACCTGTGTTTTTGAAGGACCTTTCACTGTAGTATCTTCCATATCTCATTCACCAAACAGGTTGGGGCTGGCAATAACCAGAAAGGAGTGTAATGAGCCAGAGAGAGCCTAGCATACCTGGTGCGTATATTCAACCACATCCTAGGTGATAAATTCACACATACACCTTTGTCAGTGCTCACACAGTAATGTCAGTTCAATAACATTCCTTCAGGATGGTAAGGTGGGTTTTACATTTATAATGAATGAGATAATTTTATTATTGATGCTAGCAGCAAAGAAATTTAGAGATAGTCCAGTTCTCAGCCTCATGAGAAGCAGAAATGATGAAAGAAACATTGCGGCATTCCTCAGCACACATTTGATCCATCAATCACCCAGACAAAGCATGCACTCCTAAACCATTAAAGTGTGACATCTTCTCAGACTTTTGAGTTTACTGACTTTAAAGCAGCAAGTCAATTAGGAAGCCAAACCTAGGCTGGGAGGAGAAGAAAAAACACTATTAAAATACTAACTTGACATGCTTAGGTTTGTTTGATAGGCTAACAGGCTGCTAATATTTAATTTAAAAAACCTGGATGGTGTCCAAAGCAAACTTATGAATAGCGTAAGTCATATTAAAGCAAACTTTCATTAAGCAACAGCTTTCTCATAATTAGTTTCAGCAGAATGATACAGTTTCAGAGAAACTATGGCATTTCTTTATTTTGGTAACAGAGCTTTCTGTTAAAGGTTATTTCCAGAGGGTTACTTATCGTGTGGTGTGGTGAATTAAATGGGGGACAGGTAAATCCAGAAGAAAACCTGGAACAGGAGTCCAGCTCCTCTTTGTTTCCTGAAAGTCCCTTGGACGTGAACATTCATTGAGGGGTACTCCGGTGGTGAAGTGTATTGGTTAGTTCTCTTGTGGAAATGTCTCTGTTAGTTACCCACTCAATGACTGGGCAGGAAGAAGAGTACAAAGAAATTCAGCGCTGAGTGGTTCTGAAATGAAATTGTCTTCTTAAATGGCAAGCCAAGGTAGTCAAACGGGTGTACTGAAAATTGAAAGATTTGACTGATGCTCTCAGCCCTTGTGTGCTTGTAACCCTGTCCAGTTGTGCAGCGGCATGTCCTGTGGCTGAAGTGGATTGTGTGTGCCCCTGCAGGTGGCTACACAAAAGTCATCAATTTGTTTCCAGAGATTTTGAACCAGTGTAGGAGTTATGTTTTTGCCTTTCCTTTCATAAACTGTTTTAACTTAATTGCTGATGAAGGGAGGAACGTGCACAGAAATATCCAAAGGGAGTTAGGAGCCCAAACTCTCTTGCCATTGACTACTTAAATAGGAACACACCCACATGGAAAAAAACACAAGATATATCCCAAAGTAATTAGATAGACATTATGATATGCAATTAGTGACTTTTAAATTTTATTATTATTATTTTAAAACTTTGCTACTTTCACAGTGGTTCTAGCATTTGACCCAGTAAAACCTTGGCAATGATAAGGAGCAAGAGAGGTTTTATTACTTTTTGGCATATGTTTGTTTTCAATGTCCATGCCTTAAAAGCCATAATATGCATGTGTGACAAGTGTTTGTGTTTTCTGGGTGAGAGGAATGAGTTGTGGGAGATAAAAGCATCAGCGGGTGGCATCAGCAAGAAGCGCTGAAGGTGGCCCTCGACACGAGTCCTGCAGCTGCTCCTCAGAGGCATGGGAGTTCATGTTCTTGACAGCTTCCCCTCCAAGGTCTTCAGATTGGCTCTTAATTGGCAAGCTCATTAGCAGGCTTACTAACAGGAGAGAGAGCGAGCCAAATTTGTATTCTGTCAGCACTTGCTGTGAGGAGTCAGCAATCAAATAGCTTTTTTACAGTGTCTTTTTTGGTGTCTACTTCTAATGGCTCAGGTTTGTAGGCCTGCTGTAAACCCCAATAAATATAACAACCATTAATAACTGATTGACCAAAGGGATTTATGTAATCATGGGATTACAGATGCTAATTCCTTCCTGCAATCATGTTTCTGTATTTCATTGATCAGGGAACTGGCTGTAACACTGATTTAAACTAATGGCATGACAACACAAGGGTGAGTTTAATGCCAGTTGCATGCCAGAAGGTTGCTTGGGTTGAGTGATATTTGGGCTAGTTTCACAACAGTGGAAGAGGGAGGTGAGAGGTGGTTGTGTGTCATGAGGACAGCTTCTCTAGGAGCTGCAGCCAACTCACTTAATAGGCATCTCAGAGGAGGTGGCCATACCAGGCTGGAGTAAGCCTTACCTCTGTGCAGTCTTTGCATCTATGAGAGATGTGCTCTGCTGCTGATACCCAGGACCCTGTTTCATCTTATTAGGCTGCTTCACTGTTCCAAATGGGACTTAAAGGGTTTTTTAGCTGTGGAGTAGGTCCAAGGAAAAGGAAAAAGCACTACTTCCCTTAAAGGGAGATTGTGGATCAGCTGTGGAGACTGGAGCTGCTGTGTGCTATAACTGTGAATGTCACTGAGGAGGACTGTGACTGAGTGATAATAGGCCAAAATGGTTCCTGAGTGGGTATCATAGAATGGTTTTGGTTTGAAAGGACTTTAAAGATAATTTGGTTCCAACCCTACTGGCATGGGTAGTGGCATGACATCTTATAGTCTGGCTAAATCTTTGGCCTAGGTGTGAGGGGTCTGTCATGTATGGAACTGTAAGACACCACTTGCAGACAGGGAGTCACTGAGTCATGACTGTCCCTGCTCCCAAATTTCTCCCATGGCTATCATGTCTCTCCCCACTGCGTGTCACCAGCTGGAGTCACCCCATTGGGCTAAGTTGTCCTCCCCTGGCTTGTGTGGAGTGATGGGACTGACACCAACTATCAGCTCTTCCACATATTTGAAACTTATGGTCTTAAAACCCCTTCATGTTTCTTATAGAAATTACTGAAAAGTGTTTCCTCTGATGTACTACCTGAGCATGTTTCCTAAATGTCCAGGTCTGTCATCTGAAATTTGACCTGAATTTTCACCTGAATAGGAAATCATATTTTTTTTTCCAAGATGTAACTGAAATGAATCCTGGTGGCCGGAAGGTTTGGTTTGCTGAGCACAGGATTCTTCTGCACTAGTAAGGTGAGAATACTACAGGTTGCAGAGATGCTGTGAATAGGGACCCATGAGGCACTGTAAGGCAGCTTTTACTGGGCTGGCTTGTTGTTGTCTGCTAAAGACCTGCAACTTGTGGTAAAACAATGAGACCTGAACCTATGAAAATGTGTCAGCTCATCAGTGTTTTAAGTAGGCTGTGGGAAAGGCCTCTAATGAACCATCTTTTTTCCATCTTAAAGTAAATTAAATTAAGCTGAAAAAATGCTGAATAGAAAGCATCAGATGGCAGTGGTAGACAGCCAGTGTTTGTAATGTGAAATGTGCTCTTGATTCCCAAGGCATAAGATGCAGGTGGTGCCACGTGTATGTTCCCTTTGAACACCAAATGCGCCAGCTACATCTGAAAGGTATCAAACCCAAAATCTGAGCAGCAGTGAGCGCCTATCAGCTCTGTCAGGCAAAATCCTCTGTGAAAAGTAGCTGCTGGTAGAAAAACAGACAATATGCAGAGATGAAATGCTTTTCATCTATGTTTCTGAACTAGATGTTTTTCCCCAAGCTTAAATTATTCTTTTTTTTATTATTATTCTCTCTCTCTCTCTCTCTCTCTCTCTCAAAAAAGAAGCACTGACAGCTGCATGGTTACTGTGGATATGAAGAAAACAAATAAAAAGTTAGAAGTGAGCTTGCTGGGTTAATGCCCTTGCTCTCTTGTGTTCTGGTGCACAGAGCAGAGTTTTTTGTAAAAGCTGTGGATGCCATTTGCTGCTGCACTCTTCCATCCAACAGTGGAAACAATTCCCAAGGGTAGCAAAAGTCTTTGCCATCCAACTCTGGGAACAATAGCCCTGTTGTGCTATTTTGGGTAGGCATCAAGTTAGGCCTTTTTAAGAATAAGGGTTTCTGGACAAGCTGTTACTGTTTCTGCTTCCGCTGTGTTCCTGACTATATTTTATCTTATCTGCTGGGACTTGGTGCACAGGTGGGCACAGTTGAGGGGAAGCTGCCCTTCCCTAAAGGGAATCTCTTTTTGTTTCCTTAACAACTCCATGTCTTATGGCCCTCTTAGGACTTAGTTTGCATAAAAAGTAATATCACAACTTTATGTGTCTGTTAATTACCATCTTATTATTTTTTTATTTGCCAGCAACTCAGAACTGAATGTTATGATTTAAATGTATCTGGGTTCTCTTTCAGGGGACGGCATGAATGAGCAGCAGATGCTGGATTAATGTCTTGTCCTAATCTCCTTTTATTTGCAAATATCCAGTTCCTTGCACATGGCTCTGAATAACAAAAAGCATACACAGCCTGCCTCTGGGGAAGATTAGGTTGTTTGTGGCCACTGCTGTCTGCACTATAATCCCTGCTGGCAATTTCTTCTTTTGTCAACAGACCGAGGGTTTAGTGGCACTTTGAAGGTATAGTACAGCAAGGTGGTTATTGGAAGCAGCATCCTTTTAGACTCTGAAGCAAGGAAGTGGAAAGAGAAAGAAGAGGACTTTCTCTTTTTAGATAGTAGGAGGTTGCATTTGTTTTTTCTCATCATCCTTTCAGCAGTGCTATGATATGGGAGGTTCAGGACATTCAGCTAATGTGAGCATCTCTCCTGGTAACAAGAAATGTCTTCCTGTGACAATGGGTTGACTCTGGAACTAATTTCAAGACAGATTGTTGGTTGTCCATCTTGACTGCTGTCCCTAAGCTTAGCTGATGTGCAGCAAGACAGGGCTCACTTGTGACTTAACTTTAAACCTGTCAAAATTTGATAAAAGAGATCAAATTTGATGTGATGAATTAAGGGCAGGGCTGGCCAATAAATACTCTTGTGAAAGGTCTCCTGCTTATCAGGAGATAATTAATCTTGAAAATCAAATTATCAGATTACTCTTTGTGACCTGGCTGTGCCTTATTAACTGTCAACAGAAAAATGCAAGGAGCTTCCAATAAAAAATAAGTGTGCTGCAGGAGAGATGAGCCTGAGGTATAGGTGGTGCTGTAAAATTTGTCACCACTAACTACACAGCAAGGAGATTGTACTGTATATGTCCAAAGTGGAAGACATTCTTAGTCCAAAGTGGAAGGCTTTTTAACACTAAGAAGGCAGGATGTTACAGAAGATAACTAGCTATCAATGACATATCACTAGGCTACGTGAAGCAGCTTTCTGGATGCTGCCTAGGTAATCTAGGAACCAGCCTGATGGGTTTTTGTTTGTTTGTTTAATGTGGGATGTTATGGGTTATAAAGATGATCTCCTCTGTTCTTATCCCTTTGGTAGCACTGCTGCCTGTGAGGCTGGGTTGCCAGCTCTATATAGAAGCCAGCCCCAGGGGCACTGTAGCTCTTGGACCAGCACATGAAGGTGAGCTCTGAGCAGAAAATGGCAGTGGCTGCAGGCAGTTCAGAAGGGGATCAGATGTCTGTGCCTTCAGAACAGATGAAGTTGGTCACACCTTCAGTTTGTGGTTGCATGCCTGTCAGGACTGGTAGCTCCACTACAAAGCATTGAAAATTAGGCTTCTCCATCACTTAAAGACCTTTAAAAGTAGGATTAGTTTGCAAAATTGTTCCTGTAGCACCTTTAAGCATATTGAAAATCTGTGAAATAAAAACATGCTAGTATTGTAATTTTAATTGCAGCATGAGACCTACTTTTGTTCAAGTCTATCATAGCAGCAATAGCAGTGAATATGTCACAGGACAAGGCTCCCTTGTCACTCTTTCTGGTGCTTGAAATAAGTTGATTAAACATCCTGCAGGTAAGCCGACGTGTTAGTTGCACCTTTGACAGAAATATGTCTGTGCCTTGAGGCTCCTGCATTTTTAGAAGTATGTAGCTTATCTTATTTAAAGGCTAGAAATTGAAACAAGTTGTGTGCATCCTTTTACCACTTTAAAAGCTGACAAAATCACTCCAGTATATGGGTCCTGTCCTAAATCCCCTGCCATCACTGCCAGGTATGAGCAGTGATGGGATGGGCCTGATTCTGTAGAGAAAAAGCCTGTCTTTTAAAGCAGTGTTTTCAATGTAGTCCTTACTCCATTTCCTCCTTTTCTCTTTGTTAGAAATTCTTGTTCTGTAATTGCATTGAAATATGCAAATTTTTTTTGGCTGAAATGCATAAGTAAAAAGCTCAGCCAGATGTGCTCTCATCTGCATGTATCCCTCTAGGTAGATGATGTGAGTCATCTGGGTGCTTAGAGCATGTCTTTCTATGCTGGGCCCTCTGACTTTTAGGACAGGAAGACTGTTTTGTTAAATAAAAAAAACAAATTAAATTTGGTGTTTCCAGATGGTAATTAAGACATGTCCAGGATTTGTACCATGACATTTTGTTCTGTCATAACTGCTTCCTTATGCTATTGCTTTCTGATCCTCTCATCTTTTCATGGCAGGCTACTGCAGGTGGCTCAGCCCAGGTGTAGCATCTCAGGCAGCTGACTTGAGGATCCTCTTAAGAGAAATGTGTTTTACAGTGTTGAACAGACTGTATGTATCTCAAATTCACTTAACCCACTTTTAAAAATATTGTGTTTCTGTCCCTTTCCTGATGTATCTCCAACACCTACTCTGTGTGTCTGAATTTAGGATGTTGAAGAAGGCTTTGTGGGTGAATGTCCTCCTTGGGAGGAGATTTGCTTTATTGTTTTTTTGGTTTGGTTAGGGGGCATTTTGTAGATTTGGACTGTGGTTGTGAATCCCCAGTAGAAAAAGCGGCAGTATAGTTTTGAATGGGCATCAGTATTTTGCTATTAGCTCCTGCTAGTTTGGAGTGTTGAGACACATCCCTAGGTAGCAAAAATATCATAAGCTGTGTGGCATATTGTCTGAGCCGAGTCAAAAATTGTGCTTGGGAAATCTACACATGCTCCTGCTGCAGGGTGGGGTCTAGTCCCTTACTGATGTCCATGTGGTGGCCTTCAAGTGGTTTTTGGATGGCTTTGGGAGTAGGGGAGGCTTACCTTCTTCCCAAGCCAGTTAGGGTGATGGTGGAATGGGGCTTTTTCCCTAGGGGAGTAGTGGCAGTTTGCTGCAGAACCAGCCATGGTCTGCACCCATCTAAGCACCATTGCTCGGGTATGCCTTGTGTTCATTTCTGTCTGTGAGAGCATGTCTGGAAGGAATTGCTGCAGAGCAACCTTTGCCACTTGGGCATAAGCCCAGCTTTGCTGGTCCTTGGGCTTCTCTGGCATTCCTGCTGAGAGGTGCATGCTTGTACTGACCAATGATTAGTAAAAGTGCTTTGGCAGTGGTTTGTTGTGTGGGGTATTTGGTTTTGTGGTTTGGCTATTTTTTTCCCCCTTGGAGCGAACTGCCAGTGTCTAATAATACCAAGGCTGATACATCTGTAGTTTGGTACAACAGATCAAGACAGTGCTGCCAGCTCTAAGAATAATGCTGTCTCCAAAGCACATGGAGGAGGATTAAACGGTTTTCCAGCAACCTGCTGCCATCTGTGCAAACCGTTTCCTAAAATACTCTGGTGAATGCCTGCGGGAAGAGCTGCAAGTCTGGTTGTGTTTGCAAACCAGTAGATTAGTCATTGATCCTGTCAGCAAGGTTAGATAGCAGCAGCCTAGGTGGAAAGACAGCAATAGGAGCAGGGCAGGTACAGAGCAGCTGTGTGGAGTAATGCAGACTCCTCGGAGGTGGTGGGGAAGGAGAGGCTGTGAGCGACAGAAAATTGGGAGGTTTTGAGTCCTTGCTCAGCAGAGATGTCTCCCAAAGCATTGGTGTTATTAAGCAGGGATTGAGCATCTTCAAGCAGGGTGCGAGTGGTGGTGCTGTTATCAAATGATCTGTGTGGAGATAAGAGGCTATTACTTCTACAGATTCACTGTGGGCCTGATTCTTTGGTCTTTGCTTGCATTCAGCAACTTGATTTTCTGAATCCCGTGGGTTTTGGTGAGAAGTATTGAGTGCTAAACCCAGGTCAGCTTGAATATTGGTGGACTAATCTGGTCATGTTACCCTGAGTGATATATTAAAACTCTATAATTAAAAGGGGGAGAGGGATTTTCCTTCTCATACTGCTATCTTGCTTCAGAAATGTGTCTTTCTGAGAGAAGCCTTCCCACTGAAGTAAGCCTCTCCGCAGAGGAAAAAACAAATACCGAATCTGACATAAGCTCTGTTCTTCCTTGAGGCCTGTGAGATAGGAGCATAAAATGTGACATTTAACATCAGCCTTTTCTAAAGGCTTCTAGATAATTGTGAAGGATTCTTTTGTTCAGACCAGTCACTTTTCACAGCTCTTCTGAGAAAACTCTGGAGGGGAATATCAAAAGCAGAAACCTTCTACTCTGATCTGGAAAACACTGCATTAAGAGGTCGGCTTTTAGCATTTGTTGTACCTAAAAATTGATGAGGCTTCAGCCATCTTGCTCTTGCTAGAAACTGGATGGGTTCAAGGCCATAAATTCAGAAGTGCTATACTGATGCTTATCATACTTGAAATGAGTCAGGACAGTGAAGAGCCCAGTCATGAAAATGATCCATTATTCTGATGACTTCTACTCATGTGAAGGCAGAATTAGTCACTGGAGTTTATTCAGTGTCCAGCCACCAGCTGTTTTATATGGAAATTGTGATCTCTTTGAGGTAGAATACTCTGGCTACTTGATATTATACCACCTGGGGCAGGGGACTCAGAGCCAGGGTTGAAATCTCTTCATTCAGCTGAAATTATTCCAGGGAAAACATTTTGGCTTGAAACTGGGC
>JAWWEV010000134.1:16679290-16693101 GCA_035583235.1 Hafferia zeledoni
GGGGGGGGGAGTGCGGGGCGGTGGAGGGTTGTTGTTTAGGGTTTGTTTTTTTTCTTCTCCCCTCATCTTTGGTGTTGAAACTTCAGTACTTCAATTAAAGTGCTTTGTCTGCCTGCTTTTAGTCCTGCAGTCACTTGCGGCAAAATGCAAACTTTTTGGACGCACAGGATGTAGGGCAGCATAGGATGTGCTTTGAGTACTTGTCTTCTTTCCTAGGTGACTTTTCAGTGTGATACTATACTTTTTTTTTTTTTTTTAATAAAGAAGAAGGTGCCTGGCTGCTACTTAGATCTGTAGGGTTACCGTATTTGTGAATCTATAATATTTTTATAAAACACTTTATTACTAGTAATTTACATAGGCTGCATTTGACTGATGACCCAATACACAGGACCTGTCTGTTTCTCTCTCAGGTAACCAAAATAAGCTAAGGGAGGAAACATTGCAGGGAAGGGCACCACTTTAGGATTTTGTACCACCCTGGCTGATTGCAGTTTTTGATTCAGAAATTTAAGGTATACTTTCTCTTGGAGGCTGTACCTGTGGCTAGTCCATGAATCAGGAGAGTTAACCCGTCCTTTTACACCTTAGTCTGTGGGCACACATTTGCTGTTGTCCTGGAGGAATAGTTTGAGATAGCTCTCGCAGGGATCAAAACTATATCCTGCTTACCATGGAATTGCGTGTATACAGATTTACTAGGAAACATGATACAAGAAAACTTGTTTCAGAACACGGTATATGGGACAGTGCAGTGCTAATGCTGAGGTTATGAGCAAGTTGCTATCAAAGGCAGAGTTGCCTTTCTGCTTGCAGGCCATTTTCTAGTGTTAATGTGGCCTGACTTCCACATTCTTTACTCACAGTAGAAGCAATTTGGTCTCTGCAAACAGGGCTTTTCATGTCAAAATTCATTATTCTAATAAAGAAAACCTAGGATGTCCAAGATAATGTTTTGTGTTTGCAGCTAGGTGTCAGTTCCCCATTTATTAATATCCATCAGTACCTCTCCATTTTGATGGAGTGGAGTTTGGATGAGGCCATAACACAGCACTTCAGAATGATGAAAGAATGTCTGCTAAGGCTAAATCCTTGCCCGTCTAAGGTAGTTTTGTGGTACTTGGGTATACTGGGCTCTTTTTGGCCTTGAGTGCAGTTTAATGAGCTGCTTCTTAAGCAAGCAGAGGGTTCTTCCAGCTTTGTTGCCAAAGCTCAGAGTCTTCCTTCATAATATGCTTGTGGGAGGATGGTGACTGGGGTAAAGGTGTTGGTGCCTTTACATGTGGGAGCAGTGTCTGCCGGTAGCACAGGCTGCTGACAAATGCTGTTCAGAATTGCCTCTTCCAGGAGTTTCATTGCGAAACTCTGATTTCATATCTTTCTTGCAGTCTCAGTTCCTTCAGTTCCATTACTGCATGAGAATCACAGCTTCAGATCTTGTCTCTGAGCTATGGAGTGAACAAAAGAAAAATCAGTCAGCATTCTGGTAAGGGGAGGCATCTCGCCTTCTCTACACTTAGAAAACCTAAAAAAGAAAAAACATAATCCAGCTACCACTTAAGGGTATGTGTGTGTGTATTTTTTATTCCTTTAATAATAAGTCCCAATTTTTGAGGCGAAGAATTGTAAGATTAGAGAGCAATGGTCTGCAAAACAGAAGCAATTCAGGTGCATTAGGGGATAGTGCTGTGGAGAAGGCACAGCCAATGAAGGCAACATAGGCTGCATTTGCCACTTTTTCTTTTTTTTTTTTTTTTTTTTTTCTTTTTTTAGACATTTTTAAAATTATTATTTTGGTTTAGTGTCAGCGATAGAGGTTCCAGCTACTGGAATCTGATCCTTCGGATACTGCAATTTTTTGTTCCAGTCCTATTTTCATGCTTCTCTCTGCATATATTATAAGTAGGAGAGTGGAGGCATTGCAGCAGGTAAGAAAAGTCATGAAGTTTGGTCTTTGTTACTCTGTTGTTGCCGTGTTAGGTGCAAGTCTATATTGGGTTGCTTTAAACCTGTGTTAGAGTAATAGAAGCTTAAACAAGTGGTGCAGGCGAACATGTAGCTGTTTACTGTTGGTCAGTAAACTCCGGGGTGAGGTGTTTCATCATCTGCTGGCTGGGAGTTTAAAACCAACAAATCGCTCCCCTGCGGAGATAAAGCCCTGGTGAACAGTTCATTATCATAGTCTCTGTTTTGCTCCCAAGTTCTTTCCTTCAGAGAATCACGTATTTAACAACCCTCTTGTGTGAAGGGCCTTGGAAGATCGCAGCGTGTTTATGGGCTGTGCGGGTTGGCAGCCGGGAGGGGAGAGCAGGGTCTGTGTGTGAGTGTTGTCGCCCAGCGTGTCGCTGCCATCCCGCTGACCATCCGCGCTGCCTGCTGGAGTGAGCTGCAGTGGGAGGTGACGTGTCGCTTCCCACCTCCGTGCTGAGAGCAGAGCTGCATGAGACAGTGGGATTGCAGCTTTTGGTTCCCTGCTCTGTAGGCTCCCGCACGGGTGGCTGAGGTTTGCGTTCGGGGCAGAATAAGCACGGGCTTTTACAGAGGCAAAAAAGAAAAATGTTTGTGTGCTTGACCTGCGTTCCAGTGGTGTCTGGCAGCTCCCTTTTTCAGATAGATAGGGCTTTGATGTGTATTTTCAGAGCAGCTGTGACACTGTGAATGAGGGACAGTGACTGACCTAAATTTTGGTAAAAGAAAAAAACAAAAAAACAGGCAGGCAATTTCATCAAATGCCAGAAGAAATAGATGATAGACTGGCAAATCATGGGGTTTTTATCTTTAAAACGGTACAGCTCTCATTTCCCTGAATGTGGTTTCAAGTTGTTTTCACCCTCCGTTGTAAATTACAAACTCTTCCAAAGAGAGGGGCAATCATTTCTATGTTATAGAAAGTGCCGAGACAGATTGGTACTTACATAAAGAATGATTATTTAATTTTATTTTTTCCCCCCTTTCCTATTTCTCTGACTTAATGAAGGCTGATTTCTACAGACACAGCCTTCTTATTGCATGGTCTTCTGCAGCCCTAGACTGGGTAAAAGTTATAACCCTTTAACAGTAGTTGGGTGAAGGTAGTGGATCGGTGTCCTTATGCTGAAGAGAAGCCTCTATACATACAGCTATAGAATCATTTAGGTTATAAAAGACTTAGAAGATTGAGTTCAGCCATAAACCTGGCACTTCTAAGTCCACCACTAAACAATGTTCCTAAGAGCCATGTCTACACATATATTTAAATTCGTTTAAGGGATGAGAGCTCCTCCACTTCCCTGGGCAGCCTGTTCTAATGCTTGACAACCCCTTCAGTGAAGAAGTTTTTCCAAATATTGAATCTAAACTGCCTTGGTGAAGCTTGAGGCAATTTCCTCTCATCCTATCATTTATTACCTGGGAGAAGAGACCAACCCCCCCCCTCAGTACAACCTTCTTTCACATAGTTGTAGAGAGCAATGTGGTCTGCCTTCAGCCTCCTTTTCTGCAGGCTAAACAACCCCAGTTCCCTCAGCTACCCCTCATAGGACTTAGTCTCTGGATCCTTCACCAGCTGCTTTGCCCTTCACTGGACTCGCTCCAGCACCTCAATGTCTTGTAGGATGGAACCAAGGACTGGACACAGCACTCAAGGTGCAGCCTCACCTGTGCTAAGGAGAGGGGGTCGAGCTCTTTCCTGTTCCTGCTGCTGACCACACTATTTCTGATACAGGCCAGGATGCCACTGGCCTTGGCCACCTGGACGCACTGCTGGCTCATGTTCAGCAGCTGTTGATCAGCACCCCGAGGTCAGTTTCCACCAGGTAGCTTTCTAACCACTCTTTCCCAAGCCTGTAGAGTTGCATGGGGTTCTTTTGAGTTGTGCAGTTTCTGGCATGTAGTCTTGTTGAATTTCATACAACTGGTCTTTGCCATCAGTGTTGTTTGTCCAAACTGTAGGTATGTTGGTAGAAAATCTGAGGAAAATGCTGTCAGCTCCTTCCCCTTTTGCCAGCTTACTCTATCATCTGTTTTCTGAGATTTCTCTGTTAGGTAGTGTTGCAAAGTTCTGTCTGGAACCTATCTGCCTGGGTAACAGTCTTCTCCCTGACCAAATATCTATGATTTCAGTATTCCATCCAGTGCTCAGGTAAAGGTGATGCCAGGGTAACTTCCCCTCAGATTCACATTGGCTGAAGTTGGATGAAGCTGGCCTGATTTTTTTTTTTTTTTTTTTTTTTTTTTTTTCTCTCTTATGTGTCTCCAAACAGTGTGACAAGTTTTGGGCTTTGTGTTCATCTGTGAGCTGAATTCTCATTTGAACTTCCATCTTCAGCTTGTGAGACTGCAGATTTGTATTACCAATGGCTACTCCTTCACAGGAAGTGTTGCTTACAGGATGCAAAGCCTAAAGCAGATTTCATTTTGAAAGAGATTGTCTGTATTATTTTGTTCCCTTGTTTCAAAGAACCACATGGGCATTTAATGCTCTTCCTAGTCCACAGGAAATGAGTTCCAGGTTGAATCCAAGGACATTGTTGTGGTGGTGGAAAGTGAATAGTTTCTGTGGTGGGTTTTTTGTTGTTTTTTTATTGTAGTATGCTTGTCTAACTCCCTGTTTTAAAAAGAGGGAATGTTATTGTTATGCCTGTTTAAGTGCGCCAAACTTCCCCTGTATCTGAATGCAGAAAACGAAGCTTCTCTTAGGTGTAGCAGCACTTTTTTTGCTGTGCGTCCCTGTGACATCCGGCCTGGTCCAGTGTGGTTCATGAGTGTGCAAACATGTGCAGAGCCTGCATGGCTACTGAGAGGGCTTCCATTCATCTCCTTTTCTCCTGCTACCATCTCTTAGTTCTTCTGCCTTTGTAGGTTTTGCTTAATGTTTGGTATTTCAGGTCAAGAAACATGCCTTTCAATCAGGCTGCAAATCACTTGGTACTTTTTGAGAACCGTGTAATAGTGATTTGCTGTCAACCTCTCAAAGCAGCAAAGAAAGTTAAATTCTTACTAGAACAGAGGGTGATCACCTTTTGATGAATAAACTCACAGGCAGTTAACATAGTAACTATAATGTCTCCAGACATCTGTCCTCTCCCTTTTGCCAGCTCTCCATATGGCATAGAGTTTGTAGGCAGAGAGTAAAAAGGAAATCCCCCCTGAAATGTGTTTCATGCGACCCTTCTCTACCCAGCCACTGCCATGATCCAACCCTGAAATTGGGTCTTGTCCATGTGGAATAAGGTGGTGCTTCTCCATAATCAAAGCTTTGCAGGGCTTCACAGTCTAGAAGGCACCTGCTGTCGCAGCAGCACCCAGTGCTCTGTCACAGATAAAACCGGTCATGAACGCAACTGTGTTGTAAGGAAGATTTTGCTGCTCGTGGAGGGAGGATGTGTTGTGCAGGACAGTTAGGGTCTTTTGGGTATGTGTGCTGGTTTTGACTGGGGTAGAGTTAATTTCCTTCACAATAGCTGGTATGGGGCCGTGTTTGGGATTTGTGCTGGTAACAATAATTTGGGGTATTTTGGTCACAGTGCTTGCACACTGTCAAGGTCTTTTCTGCCTTTCATCCCACCCCACTAGTGAGGACACTGGGGGTGCACGAGGAGTTGTGAGAGGACACAGCTAGGACAGCTGACCTCACCTGATGCAAGGGGTATTCTGTACCCTGTGGTGTCATGCTCAGCGTGTAGAGCTGGGAGAAGAAGAAAGGAGGGGGAGACACATTTGGAGTGATGGCGTTTGTCATCCCAAGTAACCACTGTGTGTGATGGAGCCCTACTTTCTTGGGGATAGCTGAACACCTGCCCTCGCCCATGGGAAGGAGTGAATGAATTCCTTGTTTTGCTTTGCTTGTGAACACGGCTTTTGCTTTGCCTGTTCAAGTGTCTTTATCTCAACCCTCGAGTTTTCTCACTTGTACCATTCCAGTTCTCTCCCTCATCCCACCAGGGGGAAGTGAATGAGCAGCTGCGTGGGGCTTGGCTGTCATCTGGGATTTGACCATGACACTATGAAGATAACTGCTCTCATGCAGAGAGGGCATTGGGGAATTTTTCTTTAAGCTTTTGAGCTTAGCCAGATAGTCCAAAGACTAATGTGGGATGTGCTGTGCCTCGAACCCACTGAATCTTCATCAAGAAGTTTTGAAAGTGGCTTATGCGTTAAATTCCCATATTCTTTGTACACAGTGGTAAGGATATTTTAAAAAAATCTAGAAAGAAAGCATATAGGTAGTTGATGGGATGGAAATAGAGGGAGAAGAGATAGATAAAAGCTTGCTTATTTGTTTATGTTTAGTCATTAGCATAGAAGAGTTGTCTCTGTGCTCTTGCTGGGATGATTTTTGTCATAAGTTTCTTAGGGTATGATGGCAAAAAGTAGTCAGAATCCATTTGCTGCCACATTACTGATTTGCTGTTGCAACAAATATGAGAGTACTTGTGTACGTGACTTCTTCCATTTCCTTAGATCCTGGGTGGCAAAGAGATTGCCAGATTGTCTGATAAATGGTTCCAGGACAACTTGGTCAGAAGGATTTTGTGAGCTCTTGAGGACTAGGGACTGGGATATAAACATCTGATGCTTCTGTGAATTAGTTTCATCACCATCATGTGGCAGCAAGTCCCCTGACTTACCTTGGATAGCAGGAATTTCAAGATGTTTTGATTTACTGCTTTGTAATGCTGCAGGATGACCCTTGATCTCATCTGGAAGATCCCAGGCTGCCCTAATCACTTTGCCCACTGTGACTTAGCCCCTTCACTCTTGCTTTGGAAGAGTTGTCTAAGTGATGTGTTTCTGTCACGTGCAGGATGTACGGATGCAGAGTGTTTCTAGTTGGTCCTGCTTTGGCAAGCCAGGGTTTGTAGAAGCAAGAAGGCTTCTCACTAGCACAGAATGTGTTCCTCCTTTTCAGATTGTAGAACTGCTTATTAAATTAGTGCCAACTACTAACTCAAGGGGTAGTGGAGTCTTAGTAGGCAATTCCATATTTTGTGGCCCTAAACAATGTGTTGGTTTCACTCTGAGTTTTGCAACATGAAAAGAAATTACTGTCATGCTGATAAGTAAATCAAAGCTCTTGGGGGTGGGATGGAGGAGAAACAAGGGAACACAGGAGTAGAATGAGGGACAAGAAAAGGGAAACAAATGACTGCTGGCTGCACTGTAACTGTACTTTGACCCAAAGTTTCTCTAGGTCCAAATTTCTGGTAACCTTCCATAGGTCTCAGAATAGGTCAGTATTACAGGTCAAAATCCAAAAGATTGCTTTATTCAGTTGGGAGGGGGAAGTATTTGATCATGAGATTTTGAGCACAGGTCATTAGTGCAGAGAGGAGATAAAAATAAGCCAGGGGAGCCATTAACACAACAATGATTAAAATTTATCATAGTGGTGCCATAATTGGTACCTCGGCTGAGTGAGAAGTGAAGTACTCTAAGCTAGTTGTATTAAGTGTTCATTTCTGAGAGGCTGACAAAGATTTATGGCTTCTTTTCTGTAAGTCCCATTTAGTCTCTGTAGCACTACATCTTTTACTGATGCACATGAAAAACAGTTACTGTTAATGACTGGACCATTTCTCTGAAGGGTATGTTTAAAATCTGATTATTCTGGAGGAGAGGGGGAAGGCATTGCAGACCTTGTGCTACCTTCTGCAGAGGCTGTGTTGTTTTTAAAGTACTTCTGTAGGTACTGCTTGCCTATTTAAATGAAGTTTGCTCTCTTCGTCCGGTGAAGGACAGCAGTTCTCACCAAGCATTTTGGCCAGCTGGGGTGCTGTGGAGGTCCCAGATGTTTTTGAGCGCAGATAAAGAATCTTCTGCAAACCGTTATTCCTGTCTGCCTGGCCTAAAACTGTTTTAGTGATTTAATGGACTCTTGGTCAAGTTATTAGGTCATGGATTGGGGTCTGAAAGCAGCGTTAGGGACCTCTATCTCCTCTCCTGGGTGGCTGGGAGCATCATCACTGGGGTCACCATGGGGTATGAACTGGAGGGGAGGGAAGAGGGAGTGGCTCATTGAGGGCTGTCAAAAGGAAGTCTTGGAGTCGGGGTGGCCGTAGGGCCAAAGTTCCCTGGTGGTGGAGGCTGTGGGTGGTGGGGCCTAAAGAAAGGGTCCCTATGTCCAGAGGTGGTACTGCCCCCCACCATGAAGGGAGAATGCAGCAGCGCCAGGGACAGTGGCCACAGTGACCTGGCAAGGCTTCCCCTGAAATGCTACTGGGGAACTGGGGTGTTCCCATGCAGTCCCTTGCTACCCACAGTGCTTCTGCCAAAACCCCTGAATCTCTAACTTGTTAAAAAATCCATTTGGAGGCCTCTGACACAAGGTCTTCTCCAGCACTCTGTGGGGATGCACTCTGCCAGAGCAAAGCACTAGGAAGGTGCTTTCATGTTCCAGGCCTTTAAAAATAATTTTAGTTTAAAAATTTTAAATAATTAAAAATTAATAAAATTTTGATTGAAAAGATGTGACTTAATATAACATACCTATGTGCAAATTGCATATACTTTTCAGAAGAAGTATGCTTTATCTGTCAGTACTTGCTACTGCTGTGGTCTTTGAACTTGTAATCTTCCTGAACATCTCCTGACCCTCAAGCTGTCTAGCTGGTATTTATTGTTTTACCGATGTGTTTATCCACCAGCTCTTTTCTAATCCTGCCCTGGTTTTCACCCTGAGACCAGGGGAGCAGTGGGGAGGGGAGAGGAAGGTAACTGCATCCCTAGAAGTCTTTCACCTGGTTAGAAAGCAAGACTGGGACATGTGAGTCTCCAGTAGTTGATAGCCTTATCGGTTTCTGTATGAATATCAAAATGATCCCAGGCATTAATTTTGCCTACATTTGTCCCTGCTTAACAATGTGCTTTGTCTGCACTCCTGTGTGCTCAGCAGGAGCAGTTTTCCGTTAGGCAGTGTGTGTCATGAACCCATCCAGGTAGCCTTGCTGAGTTGCCTGAGGTTGTCATAAGTAGGTGTTCAGCCTGATAAATCCACAGCAGGATAACTTAAAAAACAATTTTTATTCTTAATGTAGAGTATTTTGACAAATGTTTAATGCAAAACCTGCTACCAAAGGGTATTGTAATTATTGTGACTTTAAGGTTTTAGGAAATATTAATTAGGAGTTTCAGTCTCTAGTCTTATATTTTGCAAGATGATAGAAATGTTTCAGAAGGTGAAGAAAGGAGTATGGAAGTATAGCTCTACAGAATCAATAGGCTCACGTTGCTGCTCATTTGGTTAGTGGCTTACCAATATTGCCCCTGAACAGTATTGATTCAGCTTTCTCACTGTTGCTACAGCATAGCTTTGCTTTATACCACAGAGATCCGAGACTGCATGTTTTCAGTTCATAGTGATTTTCATGAAGGCTGCCTTTGAAATTGCTAGCCTTACGGACACAATTATTGGCTTTGTGAAGATGAGCTCTGGCTTTGCTGGTTATCCCTGTACTTGTTTCTGTCCTGCCTCTGATAACCATGTAGTGGTGTTCCTGAGCATTTATCTTTGTCTGTTTTCTTAGCATGGGAAAAAGCCTTTCCAGACACTGTTTAGTTAAGAAGATAGAGGAACGTGTTTTAAAGGTTGGGGCTTGCTGCATTTCTCAAGAACTTTGCAAATTTAAGTTACGGTGAGTGGATGTAGACAAGCTGAAGGGCTATGAGGAAAGCTTAGTCCTGGTTTAGCCTTAAGTGTGGACTAAAGGGTATTCCCTGAAACCACACACATGACAGTGGTTTTGTTAGATAGGGTGAACCAGTCTGACTGACATTTTCACTTAAACTGGATGAAATCCTGCTGCTATCTGGAAGGTCAGTATTCAAAAATCAATCAAAGGTGCTGGCTGTTTTTGCAAGGAAGGGTAGCGCAATGCTGTGGGAGAGAAAGGCACAAGGAAGTCATATGGATCAAAAGTATTTTGCCAACTGTTTTAGGATTCACCTTTTTTTTTTTTTTTTTTTTTTTTTTTTTTTTGAGACAACCCTGAGCTTTACTTCCAGTTATTCCTGACATGAGCTTTTTAGGTCTATAGTGTTTGCTTGACCAATGCTGCTATGCATGGTAGGAAAGACTTTGACACTCCCTCTCCAGTACCAGTCATTTGCAGATGAGAATAGCAAGGCCCAGGTTAGGTCAGAGAAAAATCAGTGAAAGAACACTTCAGTCTCACACCTTGGTTCTTTGAAAGCTAAACACTAGTGAATGTGTTTCAAGGCAGGTAGGAAACTAAAGTATGTAGAGGGAGCTGAAATGCAAGAGTCATGCAGAGGAAAGTGCTTGAACTGATTGTGTGGCACTTGGATGGCAATGCTGGAATGTGTTTCACTCCCTTGTTTCTCTTCCCTACTGCCTGCCTTTCTGTGCCAGTAATGCTGAAGTTGGTAGGGTTGGACAAAAGAGCACCTTCCATTCATCCTTACTCTGCTGGTACTGGTGAGCTTGACACTAGGGAACAATACCCACTGTTTGACAAGCTGTTCTCTCTTAATTGTGGCTAACCTCTAATTACTTACAAAGAGAATTCTATGGAGGTCTGTGTCCTCAACTACTGTCAACCTGTTAGCTCCCCTCAGTCTTGTCTTTACTTGGAGTAATGAAAGGCTTGAACTCAAGGCAGTGTTTCTGGGGGTTTGGGACTGAGCCCATTGGAGTGGAAGTTCTGGGTATTTAAGAAGTGAAGTGTATAGAAGCTGAAGTATATTTGGTAGCAGGAAAAAGATGACCTGAAAATGTGTGTGGATTTTGCACTGGAAGAGGATGGGGAAGAAAGCCCTTTTGCTGAAATGGCAGAAATGGTGGAAAATCAGAAATCAGGGTCATGGAGAGCTTTCCTGCATCAACCTTTATTTTCAGCAAAATTGTGGTTCCTCCTGGTTGTCCTCTTAGCTCATAGTAGGCTGCCCAGTGGTTTGACCATTTCATGCAACGGTGATCTGAGTCACCACGTTGCACATATCTTCTCCACTGAGTAGAGAGAAAATTGCTCTCAGTTATTGGCAATTTTGAGGAGGGAAAAAAAATCCAGCTATACTATTTTCTCCAGCAAACTGACTTTTTTTAACAAAAATCATGTATCAGCCAGAATGTTTCAACACAACTGAAATCTTCTGTTAAAAGCACTTTAGTTTCTTAAAATGAAGTGCCATAGATTGAAACATTATCAGAAAAAGTAATTTCTAACTGGGTAATAGGAAAAGCTAATTTTAAAAATACTGAAATTGATGATTATTTTCAGGAAAATGTAAAATTCAAAAAAAATCAGAAAAATATCATTTGGATCTGAAATGCTGGGGTAAGAGCAAATGTGTCTTCTGTTGTTTGGAAGGAGAGCTAACATAATTCTCAAGGAAGAGATAAAGGCAACTTTTCCAGGATTTCCCTGATATGTGCCAGTTGGTTGAAAAGTTCCTGACATATCCCAGTAATGTGAGCCAAGGACCTCAGGTGCCTCAGTGAAATTCAACTCTGCCTCTAAGTGACCCAGGATGACTTCCTTGTCCTTGAGATGATTAACTCTGGGTGGTGTGGCTTGTGAAGGCTTCAGGTTTGTAAAACTACATTATTTTCTTGCATTTGTAGTGAACTGTGTTTGTCTCAAAATGGGAGTTTTTAAAAAAGAAAGGAAATTCCTGGAAGTTTTCCAATCTGATTGCTATGAGAAGGCATTTTTGTTTCCTGCTGTCAATATGGGACTGTGGCACTGAAAAAAAGACCCTCATGGGTGAAGACTCAACCTCTGACATTAGTGGAGCTCTTAGCCAAGCATTGCTCTCTCTCTGGCCATAATTGAAGCTGTGAGAAGGCGCTTGTTTGGGTCATCCACCTCCTCTTTCACTTTACCAATCTGAGCCCCACATGAGTTTAATTCCTAATGGGGGAAGCAAAAAATCATACATTCGTTCTTTGATAACTTTCTGTTAGCAAACTGTCACACTTGGATTATCTTTGTTCTCTCACCCTAAGGCTGAAATCTACTGGCATGTAGTGCTTTGGCTTTTTACTGTAGATTCTGAAGCATTTGATGTTAAAGTGTTCCTGGTGATCACATCCAATTTAGGATTGCCATTTCTGTTTTCTTCCATAATGAGGGGTCCCTGGCTGGGACCTCAGTCTCTGGGCATGTGTATGATCTGCTGCTTAACTGTAGTGGCTGTGTTTGCACAGAATGTGAGCTTTGGGGAAAGACAGCTTTGAATTATGCGGTCAGAAAGGGACACGGATGCCAGGAAGTAACCTGCCCTTTCTTGCTCACAGAAAACATGTTCAGTCCTTTTCTTCATATTTCTTTAACAGTCTAGGCAAAGCTCAAATGGAAAAATGTAGCTTTGGAGAAAATTAGTTTTAGGTATTGCACTTTTAATTGCTGGTAAGTTTGGATCAACAGAAGGTCTTGATCTTCCTCTTAGCTGAAATACAGTTCTCTTTCAATTCAGACACTGCCTCTTTGGGGGCTCTGCATTGGAAGAGAAGCTTATGTAAACGTAAGGTAAGCAGTGAATTAAAGGATCTTAAAGTTGGATACTTAGCCATGAGTTGCCTCTGTTACATTTGATAGATTTTCCCATCACAGGCAATCTGTGTTCGTGCTTGCTCAGATCCACGCTGGTGCCAAGTGCTAAACAATGACACTGTCTATCTTTCTGCACAATTTGCCAATTTTGGTTACTTTTGAAGCCTAGTGTTTCTGTTTTACCCTTGTGAATCTTCCTTATAGGGCGAAGAAAATGAACAAAAGAGTGATTGTTTTAGCAAAATATTTGTTTGTTATCTCTTTGTCATTTATCCCCTTGTTTTATAAGCTGGAGTGCTTACTTCTCTTATGGTAAAAATAAGTCAAAGTAAAGATGTGGTAAAGAGTTGTTGTTTGTTGTTTACAGTGAATATCTTTTCAGATAATCAGATGACATACTTTATTGCAGTTCTACTTCCAACTATGACCTTAAATAACAAAGGTTTTACTTACTGCTTACAAGGCTTACAGTAATGTTTTCCAAAGCATTCTCTTGGTTGTACATCTTCCTACAGAAATCACCAGGATTTTGCCAGTGACCTTAGATGAGCTAGCATTAGAGCAGTGCTTTTGAAACCCTCTCCTGCAGAGAACTGAGAAATAGGGTCTTTCTTTCCCAGGAAACATTTCAGGATATACCAGAATTCTTCTTGACCCACCCCTAAATTCATGTTGCATATCAAACATGGCTACATTTTGGTATTTACAGAGTCCCTTGCAAAATATCATAAGAGACAGGCCCATACATCAGATTAATTATCTTGCCTTATAGTTGCCAGAAGCACTTAATTTCTTCTTTGGAATTGAATGTGACTTCTGCAATTAAATTTACTCCTCGACTACTGAGGCGTCTCACTTTTTATCTAGGTGGATGCACTGCATTAAGAGCAAAATCAAAAGTGGACTAGCATACTTTATATGCACCATCACAAATAAAGGTGTCACTGCAAATTTTACAGCTTTTATAGATAGGGTATGTCAAAATAAGATTATTTATTGTTTCCTTAGTAATAATGGAAACTGAGGAATTAAGTTCATTGCACAGTCTCTAGTGCTATGGCCACCCTATATAAATCTGGCTGTATTTCATGGTATTTGATTTTGCCAGATGCCTGTGACTGAGTTACATGTTTGTTTTCTTGATTATTTTAAAGTCAATGTGTACTTTAAAATGTTCAATGAACTTCTGTAACATTTTGCAACTTAAAAATGAGAACATTGTTATTAAACTCAGTCACTCTAGTCCTTTAGTAGTTTATCTAAAATATAAATTGCAATCCCATATTTCAGGAAGAGTCAAATCTGACTGTGTTGGGGGGG